>PVIA01001802.1:0-248266 GCA_004024845.1 Tonatia bakeri
GGGTCAAGAATAAGATCAAAGAAGAAATCAAAAAGCTTCAGGAAACAAATGAAAATGAACTCACAACAATCCAAAACTTATGGGACACAGTGCAGGCAGTCCTGAGAAGGAAGTTCATAGTGATACGGGCCTACCAAAAAAAGATAGAAACAAAAAAACGACCTACCCCTATGCTTCCAAGAACTCAAGGGACAAAAACAAAGAGAGCCGAGAGCAAGTAGAAGGAAGGAAATAAACAAGATCAGAGCTGAATTAAGTGACATGGAGACTAAAAGCACAATTCTAAGGATCAATAAATCCAGGGGCTGATTCTTTGAAAACATAAACAAACAAAATTGACAAGCATCTAAGCAGACTCATCAAGAAAAAAAGAGAGAGGACCCAAAAACACAATCAGAAATGAAAGAGGAGAGATGACAACTGATACCACAGAAACACAAAGGACTGTAAGAAATTACTATGAAGAACTATATGCCAAGAAGTTTGAAAACCTAGATGACATGGACAAATTTCTAGAAAAATGCAATCTTCCAAAACTCAATGAAGAAGCAGCAGAAAGCCTGAACAGACCAATAACAGCTGATGAAATTGAAGCAATAATCAAAAAACTCCTGACACAAAAGCTCTGGACAGGACAGTTTCACATGAGAATTTCTCAAAGCATTTTAGGAAAGGCCAATCCCTATCCCTCACAGGCTATTAAACAAACAAACAAACAAACAAAAAACCACTAAGAAGTGGGGAAACTCTCAAACTCTTTTTATGAAGCCAGCATCATTCTAATCCCAAACGCAGATAAAGAAACAACAAAGAAAGGAAACTTCAGGTCAATATTGCTGATGAACATAGATGTTAGGTTCTCAAAAAATATTGGCAAACCACATGTAACAATATGTTAAAAAGATCATATACCACGATCAAGTGGAATTCATCCCAGCGATGGTGCAATATTTGCAAATCAATACACATAATACATTACATAAACAAATTAAAGACAAAAATAACGTGATCATATAGATAGATGCAGAAAAATTATTTGATAAAATACAGCACCCATTTATGATAAAAACACTTAGAAAAGTGGGAATGGAGGGAGTATTCTTCAACAAAATAAAGGCTGTACAAGAGACCTACAGTTAACACCATACTCAACGGGCAAAAACTTAAAGCTCTCCCACTAAGACCAAGAACAAGAGAATATGTCCGCTTTCACTACTCCTATTCAACATAGTATGGGAAGTCTTAGCCACAGCGATCAGACAAGAAAAAGAAATGTAATGCATCCAAATTGGAAAGGAGGAAACAAAATTGTCATTGTTTGCAGATGACGTGATAGTGTACATAGTAAATCCTATAGACTCCACCAAAAAACTACTTGACCTAATAAGTGAAATTGGCAAAAGAGTGGAATACAAAGTCAATATTCAGAAATTAAAATCATTTTTGTACACCAACAATGAAATATCAGAAACAGAAATTGGAGGAAAAATCCCATTTGATATAGCAACCAGAAAAACAAAGTACCTAGGAATAAACCTAACCAAGGAGATAAAAGACCTGTACTCAGAAAACTACACAACACTGAAGAAAGAAATTAAGGAAGACACAAAAAAATGCAAGCATGTACCATGCTCATTGATTGGAAGAATTAACATCATCAAAATGTCCATACTACCCAAAGCAATTTATAGATTTAACACAATCCATATTAAAGTACCAATGATATATTTCACAGATGTAGATCAAACATTTCAAAAATTTATGTGGGACTATAAATGAACCTGAATACCTGTAACACTTTTGAGAAAGGAGAACAAAGTAGAAGGGGTCACAATACTTGATATTAAACTGTATTACAAGGCCACTGTAATCAAAACAGCCAGTTACTGGCATAAGAACTGACACATAGACCAATGGAACAGAATAGAGAGCCCAGAAATAAACCTAAGTCTCTATGGTCAACTATTATTCAACAAAGGGGGCAGAACCATAAAATGGAGTAAAAATAGCCTCTTCAACAAATGTGTTGAGATCTGGACAGCTACATGCAAAAAATGAAACTCTACCACTAGCTTACACCATACATTAAAATAAATTCAATGTGTATAAAAAACTTAAGTATAAGTCATGACACCATAAGAGTCCTAGAGAAAAACATACACAGGAAAATCTCGACATCCCACGGAGCAATATTTTCACTGATATGTCCCTTTCAGCAAGGGACATAAAGGAAAGAATAAACAAATGGGATTTCATCAAAACAGCTTCTGCATGGATAAAGAAAACAGCATTAAAATAAAAAGAGAACGAACCGTGTGGGAAAACATATTTGACAATGATACTGGGACAAGTGTTTGATCTCCAAAATATATAAAGAAGTCACATGACTTCACTGTAGAAAACAGACAAGCCAATTAAAAAAAATGGGCAAAAGGCATGAACAGACACTTTTCCAAGGAGGATATGTGGAGTTCACAGAGACATATGAAATGATGCTCAGCATGATTAGGTATCAGAGAGATGCCAAATGAAATACCACTTTACATTGGTGAGAATGGCCATCATGAACAAAGCAACAGAAAACAAGTGTTGCAGTGGATATGGATTTAAGGGAATCTGGTGAACTGTTGGTGGAAATGCAGACTGGTGCATCCATTATGGAAAACAGTATGGAATTTCCTCAGAAAACTAAAAATGGAACTGCCTTTTGACCTGGCAATTCCACTTCTGGGATTATATCCTAAGAACCCTGAAACACCAATCCAAAATAACCTATGCATTGCAATGTTCAAAGCAGCACAATTTACAATAGCCAAGTATTGAAAGCATCCCAGCCCATCAGTAAATGAATGGATCAAAAAACTATGGTACATTTACACAATGGAAAACTATACAGCAGAAAGAAAGAAGGAGTTCCTACCCTTTGTGACAGCATGGATGTAACTGGAGAGCATTATGCTAAGTGAAATAAGCCAGGCAGTGAGGGACAAACAACATATGATATCACATTTAAGTGGACCTCATCAACAAAACAAACAAGCAAGCAAAATATAACCAGAGACATTGAAATTAAGAATACTCTATCAGTAAGAAGAGGGGGGATAGGAGGGCATAATGTGGGGAAACTGGGGGAGTGTTTTCAAGAACAACTATGAAGAACTAATGGACAAAACCAAGGGGTGTGGAAGCAGGGAAGGGAAGTGGGGATAGCTGGGGTGGGAGGAGTGGTTGAGGGTAAATTTAGACAATTGTACTTAAACAACAATTAAATAATTTGTTTAAAGATAATACACTGTGATCAAGTGGGACTCATCCGAGGGATGCAATGTTGGTTCAACATTCGCAAATCAATAAACACAATACATCATGTAAACAAAAGAAAAGACAAAAAATCACATGATCATGTCAATAGATGTGGGAAAAGCATTTTATAAGGTACAGCACCCATTTATGCTAAAACACTCAGCAAAGTGGGAGTAGAGGGAGTATACATCAACATAATAAAGGCCGTATATGAGAAACCTACAGACAACATCATACTCAAAGGCCAAAAACTAAAAGCTTTCCCACTAAGATCAGGAACAAGACAAGGATGTCTGCCTTCTCCACTTCCTTTCAACATAGTATTGGAAGTCCTAGCCACAGTGGTCAGACAAGAAAAAGAAATAAAAGGCATCCAAACCAGAAGGGGGGAAGGAAATCTGTCATTGTTTGCATATCACATGATAGTATATAAAAACCCTATAGACTCCACCAAAAACTACTCAACCTAATAAATCACTCTGGCAAAATAGTGGTATACAAAGTCAATATTCAGAAATCAAAGGCAATTTTGTATACCACCAACAAAATATCAGAAAAAATAAATTGGGAAAAAAATCCCATTTGCTATAGCAACAAGAAAAATAAAGTACCTAGGAATAAACCTAACCAAGCGGGTAAGACCTGAACTGAGAATACAACACAACACTGAAGAGAGAAATTAAATAAGACACAAATAAATGGAAGCATACTATATCCATGGATTGAAGAATTAACATCATTAAAGTGTCCATACTACCCATTTATAGATTTATAGAGTCAATGTAATCCCTATTAAAATGCCATGGGAATATTTCACAGATACAGAAATAACACTTGAAAAATTTATACAGAATGATAAATGACTGAATAGCCACAGCAATTTTGAAAAAGAAGAACAACACAGGAGGGACCACAATACCTGATATCAAGGCCACTGTAATCAAAACAGTCTGGTAGTGGCATCAGAACAGACACATAGATCAACAGAAAAGAATATAGAGCCCAGAAATAAATCCAAGACTCTATCGTCAATTACTATTCAACAAAAAGAGCAGAAGCATAAAAGTTGATAAAAGATACCTATTCAACAAATGATGTTGGAAGATAGGGACAGCTACATGCAAAGAATTAAACTTGACCACCCACTTACACCATACACAAAAATGAACTCAAGTTGGATAGGAGAGTTATATATAAGTTGTGTTACCACAAAAGTCCTAGAGGAGAACATAGGCAGGAAAATCTCAGATATTCCATGCAGAAACATTTTTTACTAATATGTCTCCTAGAGCAAGGGACATAAAGGAAAGAGTGAGTAAATGGAACTTTACCAAAATAAAAAGCTTCTGCATGGCTAAAAAAAAAATCAGCAAAATGACAAGGGAACAAACCTTATGGGAAAACATATTTGCCAATGATACACTGGACAAGGGTTTGATCTCCATAATATATAAAGAACTCGGACAACTTTACACCAGGAAGACAAACAACCCAAGTAAAAAATGGACAAAGGATTTGAACAGACACTTCTCCAAGGAGGTCATAGAGAGGCCCCAGAAATATATGAAAGGATGTTCAGCACCATCAGCCATCAGAGAGGTGCAAATTAAAACCACAATGAGATACCACTTCACACTAGGCACAATGGTTATCATAAACAAATCAACAAAAAGTGCTGGTGAGGCTGTGGAGAGAAGGGAACCCTAGTGCACTCTTGGTGGGATTGCAGACTAGTGCAGCCACTTTGGAAAACAGTATGGAATTTCCTCAAAAAACTAAAAATGGAACTGCTTTTTGACCCAGTGATTCTGCTGCTGAGATTATACTCTAAGAACCCTGAAACAACAATCCAAAAGAACTTATGCACCCCAATGTTCAAAGCAGTGTGCTTTACAATAGCCAAGTGCTGAAAGAAATCTTGGTGCCCATCAGTAAATGAGTCTATTAAAAAACGGTGGGACCTTTACTCAATGGAATACTATGCAGCAGAAAGAAAGAAGGAGCTTCTACTCTTTATGACAGCATGGATGGAACTGGAGAGCATTATGCTAAGTGAAATAAGCCAGGCAGTGAAAGACAAATACCATATGATCTCACCTATAAGTGGAACTGCATTGACAAAACCAATGAGCAAGCAAAATAGAACCATAGACATGTGTTGGGGTGTGCTCTGTGTGGTTTTGGAGATTGTAGCTCTGCAAGAGCATGCTCTGAAAGGGGCTGGCAAGTCTCCCTGGAAAACCATGTCATAATGCAGGTGGCAGGCATGACTTGATTCTAACACCAAGGGTCTGTTGAGAATCAGGCCTGAAATGTATAATTTTATCCTTTGAAGCCCTCTCTGCTCAGCAATAAGCCCTGTTGCTATAACCCAGATACTTGTGTTCAAGGCATAAGGATCGAAACTCCCTACTTCATGATATACACCTTTACAGTCATCTGGCACCTACATGTCTTGCAGACTCCAACCTGAAAAGCTTTCTGAGTTTCTTTAATTGTTATTTATAGACAGTGTTAGTTTTTTACGGCTATAGCCTGTGGGACATTGATGTAAGCTATGCATGTGTGCTGTATCCCCCTGCTCTTCCCCACCCTAATAAAAGCCGGATCAGAGAAAGACTTGTAGTATTCCCCACTAGAGGGAATCACCACCCTTTTTTTCCACCAGAACAACAAGATTCCATCTGCGGCAGGCCCGGGGTATCTCATGGGCCAAAGTTCCCCTCATACATGGAAGTAAAGAACAATCTGACAATAACCAGAGGGGATGGAGGAATGGGATATTGAGGGAAAGAAGTGGATGGGGCAAGTCAAGGAACATGCATAAAAGGCATGTGAACAAAGCCAAAGGGTAGATTCAATGGTGGGAGGTATGGATGGTTGGGCCAGAGGGCGTTGGGGGGTGAAAATTGACACAACTGTACTTGAACAACAATAAAATAAAAGAAGAACATGGTTGATACTAGCTTTGAGAAGTTAGAGGTCAGAGGTACTGCTAAACACCTTATAATGCATAGGACAATAACTCACAACAAATAATTATCTGGCCCCAAACCTGAGGTGGAGAAATCCTGGGTTAGGGCATTTTTTCACAGAAGGGAGCAAATGCAAGATACTAACAAACATTCCTTGGTTGTGACAGATGGGCTCCCTGGTGCCATAAATGGCATCTGGGTAGCATTGAAATAGTACCTTCTTTAGATGTCTTTCAGATATATGACATTAAGCAGTGAAATCTTGAAGTGCTCCTTGGTTAGAATTCCCATGTGATCTGCATTTCATTTAATGGATGGGACTAGCATCTTGAAAATACATTGCTAAGCACTTAGCTACACACTGAACAAAAATGTTGTCAGAACACTTACTCAGGTCACCTGTAACTAATTTAGATTTTCTTCAGAGCTTTGCTGAGCTTGTGTAATATTGGGAGTAGACTAAATTCTACCTGAAATACCCATTGTTATGCTATGTTATTGCCAACACTGTGCTCTTTTAACAACTCTAACTTAAATAGGTTGAAGGATTAGTACAAAAAATAAAAGTAGTTGTGCTATAAAGAGTTTTAAAAACTATTGCAGATATCACTAATGTCAGACTCATAGTCTGCTCTGTTTGTATTCTGCTGGGATCTCTTAAACTTCTTTTACAATCCAGTATTTATCTTGAAGTTATCCATGAACTTATCCAAGTTCTCTTAGAAGCAGCTTATAATTTGAAATTGAAAAATGCAAGATATCTAGTCCTATTGTATTTATCACTGTTATATAAAAGATAATTTTTTTAAACTTCAAAATGTATTATCTTGTTTGTATTTTAGCTTTTGTATTTTAATTCTTATTTTGGCTCTTGTTTATGATCTACCATTGGTTTTTTTTTTCTCTTTCAAAGAGATCATCACGTTGTTCATTTCTAAAGAGTTATAGTACTGCTCCGGTTTGTGTGGCTCAGTGGATTGAGCACTGGCCTGTGAACCAAAGTGTCATGGTTTCAATTCCCAGTCAGAGCACATGCCTTGGTTGTGGGCCAGTTCCTCAGGAGGGGGCATGCAAGAGGCAACCATACGTTGATGTTTCTCTCTCTCTCCCCTTCCCCTCCCTTCTCTAAAAATAAATAAATATAATCTTTAAAAAAAGAGTTATAGTACTAATACTGTTAAAGAAAAAGGGTACAATTACAGTACAATATTCTTGACAAAACACTTAAATGGAAATAATAGAATACTATGCTAGGTGAAATATAGAGTATGACATCATTTTGTTTAAAAATCTTTCTATACTTATATGAATAAGAGTCTGAAAATATGCATATCAAAAATAATAATAGTGGTTAAGGTATAGTTTGCAAGTTCTGTGTCAGATCCTACCACTTCCCCCAAATGGCTCAGAGAATGAATGAACTAGAGTTATAAACAGCTTACTCAGGAAGCTGTTTCCAAAACAGGTAAACAAATTGTCTTACTCCCTTGTATGCATGACACCATCAGTAAACAAGAGCATTTCACCATTAAAAGACTTTCTAACAAAAGAACATTGCAGTAAGGCTAAAATTGGAGTTGTTTAAAAAAAATGATTTTTTGAGCTTTTATTTTTATTTTTAAGTATATTTTATTGATTATGGTATTAGTTTTTCCAATGTTTCCCCTTGTACCCTCCCTCTGTCCTGCACCCCCAACCCTCCAGCATTCCTCCCCCACTTAGTTCATGTCCGTGGGTTGTACATATAAATCATTTGAGTTCTCTGTTTCCTATACCATGTTTGACCTCTCCCTATCTATTTTATTCCTATCAATTACACTTCTTCCCTGTACCTTTTCCTCCCTATTCCTCCCCTCCCCCTTCCCACTGAAAACTCTCCATGTGATGTCCATTTCTCTGCTTCTGTTCCTGTTCTAGTTGTTTGCTTAGTTTTGGTTTTCATTCTTTTTCTTTTCATTTTTAGATTCATTTGTTGACAGTTTTGAGTTTGTTGTCATTTTATTGTTCATAGTTTTTTGAAAATATTTTTTATTGATTGTACTCTTATAGTTGTCCCATTCCCCCCCATTATCCCCTCTGCCCTGCACACCCCCTCCCACCCACATTCCCCACCTTTAGTTCATGTCCATGGGTTGTACATATACGTTCTTTGGCTTCTACATTTCCTATCCTATTCTTAACCTCCCCCTGTCTATTTTCCACCTACCATTTATGCTACTTGTTCTCTGTACCTTCCCCCCTCTCATCCCCTCCCACCCCGCCACTGATAATTCCTCACATGATCTCCATTTCTGTGATTCTGTTCCTGTTCTAGTTGTTTGCTTAGTTTGTTTCTGTTTTTGTTTTCAGGTTTGGTTGTTAATAACTGTTTGTTGTCATTTTACTGTTCATATTTTCTATCTTCTTCTTTTTCTTAGATAAGTCTCTTTAACATTACATATAATAAGGGCTGGGTGATGATGAACTCCTTTAACTTGACCTTATCTGGGAAGCACTCTATATGCCCTTGCATTCTAAATGATAGCTTTACTGGATAGAGTAATCTTGGATGTAGGTCCTTGCCTTTGATTACTTTGACTACCTCTTTCCAGCCCCTTCTTGCTGGTAAGGTTTCTTTTGAGAAATCAGCTGATAGCCTTGTGGACACTCCTCTGTAGTTAATTCTCTCCTTTCCTCTTGCTGATTTTAAGATTCTCTCTTTATCTTTAATCTTGGGTAACTTAATGATGATGTGTCTTAATGTGTTCCTCTTTGGGTCCAACTTCTTTGGGACTCTCTGGGCTTCCTGGACTTCCTGGAAGTCTATTTTCTTTGCCACATTGGGCAAGTTTTCCTTCATTATTTGTCCAAATAAGTTTTCAATTTCTTTCTGCTGTTCTTCTCCTTCTGGCAACCCTATAATTCAGATATTAGAATGTTTAAAGTTGTCCCAGAGTTTCCTAAGCCTCTCTTCATTTTTTTAAATTCTTGTTTCTTCATTCTGGTTGGATGTTTATTTCTTCCTTTTGTTCCAAACTGTTGCTTTGAATCCTGGTTTCCTTCTTGTCACTGTTAGTTCCCTGAATATTTTGCTTTATTTCACTTTGGATATCTTTCATTTGTTCTTTCATTTTTCGACCCAGCTCAATCAGTTCTGTGAGCATTTTGATTACCAGGGTTTTGAACTCTCCACCAGATATGTTGGCTATCTCCTCCTAGCTTAGCTCTCTTTCTGGAGTTTTGCTCTGTTCTTTCATTTTGGCCCCATTTCTTTGTCTTGGGGCATCTGTTAAGTTGTAAGGGGGTAGGGCCTTAGGTATTCACGAGGGGAGGGCAACCCTCTTTGCCTTGTGGCACTGTCTGTGGGGGAGGAGTCAGAGAGGGAATAATGCAGCTTGCTTGCTTGGGTCTAGCCCCTCTTTCCAAGGAGAACTTTCTGTGTGAGACTGGGAGTTTCTCCCACCTCAACAATCCCTGCTGTAGTCCACAGTCAGCTCTGAGTGTCAGTTTCCCTGTTCAGTCAGCCACGTCTTCATGGACCACCACTTCACTGGGGGACCTCTCAGCCAGCTGCACCCCCATGGTATGCCACGTGTCCACAGGTTCTCTCCATCTGCCCATTTGTTCTATCTCCCTCTTCTCCCTTCTACCAGTCTTGTTGGTCTGGTTAACTGTTTTTTTTTAATTCCTTGGTTGTTGGAGATCCATGCAGTTTGATTTTCTGGAACTTCTGGTTGTTTATTGTTTGTAGATTGGTTGTTGGAGGAAGTGAAGGGTTTCTACCTATGTCTCCATCTTGGCCAGAACTCACATATATTTTTTAAAAGATGGCACTGTAGAAGGGAATACAGTTCTACAAGAGCAAGTGATAAAGACAGATCTGGCAAGATCACTGGAGAGCCAGGAGGGACCCCTGAGGCAGCGCATTAGAGCCTGAGTTTCTGGAGAAGGGAGGGTTGCAAAAAAAAAATGCTGCGGCGCAGCATGGGGTAGATTTTCATGCCCTTGGTAAAGGGTAAACAAAACTATTCCAATAGCATCACATGGCCCTGGCAACTGACCTAGCATGACCCAGGACACCCTGCCCAGTGCAGAGACACTGTGCTGGCTGACAATCATGATGGATGAAAGGAAAAGCCCTCCTCAGAGGTCAGGGGGAGATGCATACCTGCTAGCCTAGCCTGGATTGGCTGGGAAGTTTGACACTTCTGCTGTGTCTAACTTTGGGACCTGGATTTTTAAACAGAGGGAAGGTGGAGACTTGGCCCTTCTGCTGCCTCTTGCTTGCCCAGTTGGGGGTGGTTTGTGCCAAAGCTGAGACCTGTGTGCTGGGCCATGCCACGGGGATGCATGCCTTTGTGGCCCCCTACAGGATACTGCAGCTCTTTGCCCTTCTCTGCCTCTGAGATTGATGCAGGAGTGCTTATCAGCCCTGGGGGCGTGAACAGCCTCAGGCACTGGTTCCCACCAATGGGGTCCCTGCACAACCAGCAGCATGACTGGCAGCAGCCCTGGGGCCCTCAGGTCATGAGAAACAACTGTGGCGTGGCAATGGTGTACAGGCCTCAGCAGTGCACACTCGAGGAAGGGAGCCCAAAGGCAGATAGATGCCCGTGCAGCAGCCTTGGGCTCCAGAAGGACAGATAAGGATAAAGTGGGGTTTCTGGACACAATCTCTGGTTCTGGTGGTGGCTGGGTTCTTTGTGTGTTTTGTGGAACAGATTGGACTGGAGTTGGGGAGTCTCCTACATAGCCAAATTATGCAACATTTTTAATAAAGACTTTTTCCTTACCCATCAACTTTTGTCTTATGCTTGTGTTCAGCCTCAGATGGCCAAATTCCACTCTACTTGGTAACACAAGCTCTCAAGAAGCAGATTGTTGTATTTCTTACAAACATTTATATAAGCGCTTCATTTAAGCCAGTTAAACTGAGCTGTTTATGAAAAAATTCTAATAATTTCCTCTGGAGGTGTACACACAAATACACAAAACTAGAGACCTGATAGTTTTGTTGTTTTAAAAATTTCAGGCATGAAACAGGTACAATAATGTGAAACTCCATTAATTTTTAATAGAATAAGTTAAAGTTATTGCTTATAAAGATGTCCAAAACTTTAGATTTGTATTTGTCCTTGATAAATAATTTTTAGGTAGACTAGTGGTGACTGCTTAGACAACGCAATCTTTTCAGCTGCTTGTGCTTTTTAAAAAGGATTTTCTTTCCTACTTTGTTCCTTTGATTTGTTTAGTCTCAGGCAGTTATGGACTGTGTTTACATTTCTGATTATCTGTCAGGAAGGCCTTGGAAAGTTACTGAGGAGACTTTAAAATCCTATTTGACATTGAAAAATCAAATTTCTAATCATAAAGTTATTAATTTTTTTTGAAATATCTTGTCAGGTTTCAGGCAGGACAAACAGTAAGAAATGTTGAAGTACCTACTCAGATGGCCAAAGTTTCTTCTTGGATTATTTTAGAGAAATCATTTTATCTTTTAGAAACTTTTCTTATCAAAGAATGTATTCCATTGTTTTAGAGAGGATTGGGTTTCTCCCCTTATGAAATCTTTTTCTTACAACAAACAACTAACAGACAGAGACAAGAAAAAGAAACCAGAGAGCTTTCAACCCACTAAGTCCTCACTCACCAGGGAAACCCCTGTGAGCTGCTTACCCCCAGGGAACTTCTTACAAGCAAGAGAGCTGTGAAATGTCCCTCTTGGGGGAAAAAAAAAAAAGAGATCTCTTTATAGGAGGCAGCAAGCTCCTATAGCCCCCTGCTGCATGCTGCACGCCAACACTAGAACAGTCATCCTCAGGCAACTGCCCCTACAACCCTGAGGGAAAAAACCCTCCCCATTTCCAGTAAAGGTATTTGACCTCAACCAAAAAAGGAAGGAGTTCCAAACACAAGAGGGCTTCAGTCTAGGAGATAGTGGTTCCTGGCAGCAGTGAGCACAAAAGAGGCTCTGTAGGTACCATAACTTGTTCCAGCAGATGCTGGTCCCTGAAAGTGAAACAATTTTCAGATCCCACTCCTAATATCAGATATGTTAACCTAAAAATAAAAGCCCAAACTGAAAGGTAATAACCACTTATTTGAGATAAGAAAAATAGCTTTTTTTGGTAGCATGGATTTGGGGAGGATTTGGGAAGCATGGATTCAAATAGAATCTCAAATAGTGTTCCAATGAAAAGATAAAGACAAGGGGGATGTATGAGAAAGGGAAGGGGAACAATTACATGATTGAAGGCATTTCAATTGGTGCATATAATATAACGTAGTGACTGTAATTCTAAAGAATGTTTTTAATTTGTAGTCTGGTAGTCATCAGTTGGTAGCCATAATATCATTGCTTTCTTGTTATCTTTATAGACAGTTCTTTGGGACACAGTCTTGAGTTAGGGCTAGCACAAAGATTATTTTGCCCTGTTTAAGATTGCAAAGGTTTGAGGCATAAGACATTCCAGGAAATCCCCCTGGGATGGTAACTCTGATTCAACTTTAAAGTGACTCTGTTCATTTTTTTTCTTTACAGAATTTATAACTTGTAAAATTTACCACTAATTAGAAATACAAAACTGAAGTGAACTATATAGCTTGCAATAAAACACCACCAGCAAAACCGTTATATACTTGCAGCTATCAATATTTTGTGATACAGCAGATGCAGTACTGAATATATCTTTTAAATAACAGCAGCAATGAACCACATAGTCATATAATGTGCAATCCTCTGTGCTGTCAAACCCAGAATGAAATATCTAGAAAGCTCATAGTTCTACTTTGTAAACTGATTTCAATTTAGAATTTCCTCATGGATAGCATAGCTTTAGTCTCAGTTAATGTTCTTGCATTGATAATTTAAAAATATTAATGCTTGTGATCTACAGGAATGAGGTCCTTGGGTAATTGTAAAATGTTTTTATAGAGAAGCTAATTATGGAATGATCCAACCAAAGGCCTATCTCAAGGAACCTTTTGAGGGTTTTACTAATGCCATGTCTGTATCAATTCATTTACAATATTGAGTGCCTACTGTAACAGTGGAATATTGTAACTGTGGGAAATTGTAACTCATCCCATCATTCTTTTGACATTGTTTCTGTAAATGCTAACTCTGACTAATATGTAACATATAAATGAACAGCATATTTGTATAAGAATCCTTGGAACTAACTTCAAGAGATACAGACTCTGACCTTTAGGCATCCCAGCTCCAGGAGATTTGATGACCTTTGACCGTGATGCCAGGATGATGTAGAGTCAAAATGACATGAAGCCAGGATGACTAAACCAGGATGATGCATACCGGACCATCACTTCTTTATTGAAATGGACTGTGCTAGTCAGCACATAGAGAACTTTTATCCCCCTTCCTTCATCTCTTTGCTCTGTCCCCTCACTCTCTTTATAAAAACCTCTGCCTCCACTGAGAGGTGGAGATGGACTTTGGGACATGAGTTCCTCATCTTCCAGGTGACCAGCACCTGAAAGTATACCACTTTCCTTTACATCAGCACCTGCCTCTCAAGTATTGGTTTTCATAGTGGAAGGCAGTCAGAGCTGTGTTTAGTAACACCACTATTTGTAAAATGCAGTAATGCCTAAAGAGGGGAGGCTTGGGCTCGTGATGTGAAGTAAGTTGGGTAGGTGACAATATTAGAGGGAGTCAGATCTGTAGTATTTTAGAGCCTGGGTCCAGAAATCAGATTTGCTTGGTTTTCAATTCCCGTTTCACCACTTACTAGCTGTGTAATCCCATGCCATCCAGGGGATATATAATGCCTAGCTCATAGAGCTTTTGGGAGGGGAAAATGAGACCAGTGTAAAGGATTTTGTACAGTGCTGGCACATACTAAGTATTCATTAATTCAATTAATCTCTATGCTCACGAAAGAATAGATGAATGTGTAAAGAGTATTCTTTAAACCATTTTATACTTGACTTCTTATTTTGTCATTATCAAAACCTCCAGATTTAAGCAGAATGGTTTTTATTTAAAATTTTTAAATTTTATTTGTTCCTGTTAATGTATTTTTCTGAGTCCTAGTTAATTTTTAACACTGATGAAAAATTGGAGGTTGAAAAGGCTTTTGAGATTATCTGGGCCATTGTTTGAGAAGATGACTTTCATCTCTTTTCTACTTATATTTAGAACCAGGAAATCAATACTATTTCCTGGACTATTCTATTAGTGGAATAACAGGGAATAAAATGAGAGGAAATATAGATATGAGAGATTAGTTGGAGTGGTGCTGGGAGAGTATGAGGAGCAAAGACTAAAGGGGGAATACAGAAAGAATAGGAAAAAAGAGACAGGAAAGAGGACCCCAAGCAAGTGTAAGAAGAAAAGTCAAGACAAGGGAAAGAGGGAAAAGTACAGATTGATTGTAATTCATCAATGCAGGTACTAACTGGGTTTAAGAGTCAGATGTTTTTGGTTCTGATAATTGTAAAATGCATGATTATTTTAAGACATATTGCTAATCTCTGAGTTGTAATCTTCAGAGTCCCTAGTGAAGATTAAGAGAGATTAGTTGGATAGATACTCTGCAAACAAGAAAACCATTCAAAAAAGGAATTTTGAAAGAGAGGAAAAGGGAAAGAAATGTGGAGGGGGAGAGGAAGGGGATAGACACTGGCAGAGGAAAACGGAGGGGAAAAGTGAGAAGGGGAAAATTGCTGACCAGATGAGAGCTAAGGAAAACCACAATAAGGATGCTGCTACTGACACCTTGCCAGGTACGTTAGAGCTTTACATAATTTGATGTTACCCTCACAGTATAGTATCTCTGTGAGAGTAGGTCCTAGTGTTATACTCATTTTACAGAAGATATATCTGGAGCACAGAAGATTTTGTGATTTTTCCAGAGTCTTACAGATGCGAAGTGTCCCAGAAGGGATTCAAACGCAGGTTCCTTCCTGGAAAGCCAATGCTGTTAAGTCATCTCTAAGAACCTTGAAAGAGGATTGGCGCGTCTAAGGTGAAGATTTGTCAGGGTACTTTCAAGTTACACGCTGGGTTTACTGCCTACACAGAAAGCCCCTTTCCCAACTCCCTCTTCTCTTCACGAACAACGTCCCGCCTCCACGGAGATAGGGCTGGGGCGGGTCTTCCTCTCTCTCTCGCAGAAGCACTTCCGCCTGGAGTCGGAAGCGCCGGGGTAACCTAACCCGTACCAGGACGTGGGGATTTCCTGGGGAGTTTGGGTCTTGGGCGGCGACGCCAGAGTGACCCACTTGGGCACGGGAGTTGGCGTGACGATGTTGACCCCTGCCTTCGACCTCAGCCAGGACCCGGATTTCCTGACTGTCGCCATCCGCGTGCCCTACGCTCGGGTCTCCGAGTTCGATGTGTACTTCCAGGGATTTGACTTCAAGTTCTACGCCAAGCCGTATTTTCTCAGGCGAGTTACGGGTGTTTGGCCACTAGGAGTGTATTTTGGGGATTCATTCATTCGCAGATCGATAACTGCTTATCGAGGGAGGCTGAAAGAACGAGGGCTTTTTTCCGTGGTCCCCGCAGCTTCTTTGATGCCGAGGAAATGAACTCTTTTAGGCTTGCGTTCTAGATGCTGCAGTCCTTCAACCTTCTTAAATCCCCACATTACAGAGATTTCTGAGTCATTTTAAAGCATAGCATTTGGGACCATGTCACCTTTCCAGTTTCTGTTCTTTTATTTCGTTCTGCGATTGTCCTCCTTGCCCGGGACGGCGCGCGCTGACTGTGCAGCTGACCGGCGGCCCATTTGACTTTTCTCAATTCACGTCCTGTTATCGACCTCTTCTGTCTGACGGTTCCCTGCTTCCTGAAATTGTCGGCTTCCTTGGGTTGCTTGACATCAAAATAGCCTCAGTCTTCTACCTCCTCATTGTCTGCTTCTTCTGTGGTTTTGTCGTCCCCCGGGTCCCAGAAAGCAACGCGTTAAATGCTTTATGTGCATCATCTCATTTAATCTGGATAGCGATTCTTAGAGATAGACATAACTATTAGCTCTTTTACAAAGGACACTGCCTGATTATTCCTAAACATTGTCAATTCCTTGTTCTTCCCATTTTTAGGAGGGAGAAATCTATTATAATCTTCCTCTTTTAAGTGTAGCTCCAGCCTACTTTTCCTGCCCGAGTACTTTCCTAATACAAACCAGTCAAGCTGTTTTCCTTCACTGAACCTGAATCAGTTTTGCTCAGGTATCCATTAGGCCTTAACGTAATTCACCTACTTGGATATACGACATTTCTTGTGAAGATTTGTCAGGGTACTTTCATGTCTTACCCTGACAAATCTATTTCTTTTCTCATTTGTTTTTTTTATTTATTTATCAAGTCCATGGTATATACCAGGCTCTGTTTTCAGTATTGGAGATGTAATGATGTCTCATGTAGTTTACATTCTAACAGGTAAAGCAAGATAATAAACAAGTAAACATGTAACTACAAATTGTAGGAAGTACTTTGAAGAGAAGTAAATTGCATTCATAGAAAATAAAAGGAAGTCTGTGTTTATGTAAAGTGACCAATGAAAGCCTTCCTGAAAAGGCAATACATAAGACATTTAAGAATGGGAAGGTGATGGTGATGTTAGCAAACATTTATTGACGTTTTACTCAAGGTTAGTGTTTTATGTGGGTTATCTCATTTGATTTTAGGGAAGTTCTACAAAGTAGGTTCTGTTATTTATCTATGGTACAGATGAGGTATCAGAGACTCAGAAGTTCCAAAATCAGATGGGATTGCAAAATAACATAAATACAATAAAATGAAAATTTCTAAGTAAAAATCACTGCTTAAGTTGGGGAATTTTAGTGAAGAAAAAATAAGAGATAATGTGTGAAACAATTTAAAGAGTACTTACTCTTCACACAAGTTTATTTCTTCCTTGGCAAAGGCTTGGGAGTTGGGCACGTCGGTATCTCAGCACACTTAAGAGTTCTGTGACTTTGGGCAAGTCACTGTCTCAGTTTCCTAATTTGTAAAATGGAACTGATAGTTGATGTGAGGATTGAGATAATGTGTACATAGTCTTTATTACCATGCCTGGTATTTATCCATGTGTTCAATAATCAGTAGGGATTATTCTGTTTATTTAAGGGCCTGCTGTTCTGGTTATCAGTTGCTACATAACACAGCAAACTTAATGGTATAAAACAACAGTCATTTAATTCCCTGTCCTGGTTTTTGTGTATCAGGAATTTGGTGAGGGCTTGGCTGAGCTGTTCCGGCTTGACGTTTTGAATTCGGTTGTGGCGACATGGTGGCTAGATCTGGAACAGCAAGGGCCTAAGTAGTTGGGAACTGGTACGGTGAGGTGAGGGAGGGTATTTCTCTTCCCGTAGTGTCACAACCTCTCCCTGTATAGCCTTTTTACATGGTTTAGTTTGTGATTCTTTAAGGGAGTTGGACTACAAACAGGGTAGCTGATGGTTTTAAAAACAAGTATTCTAGAAACTAAAGCAGAATCCGTATTATCTTTTATGACTTAACCTCAGAAATCACAATGTCACTTCTGCTTTATTGTATTGGTTAAAACAGTTCCCTGCTGTTGGGAGGAGTGATGTGAGATGGACTGTCTTTGAAAATACAGTTTTCTATAGCAAATCAAAGTGGAATAAAACCTTGCCCCTCTCTTTGAGGAAGGGCAAGTCTAGCAGGGGAGGCAGATCTGTGAACAAATATGATTTCACCATTATATAGTAAGAATTTATACTTATAAAGAACCTAAGAGAGTGAAGCTGATAATTATAGTTTACATCTTTTAAGTGCTTACCTACTATACCAACTATTAAGCTCTTTACATTATCATTTTCTTCTCATAGTAACTCTGGGATAGATTCTGTTATTTTTTTCCTTTTTACAGATGAGGAATATGAACCTTGAAATTAATTAACTTATATAAAGAAAGTTGCAGGGCTGGTAAAATGGCAGAGCTGGGTTTGGAAAGTGCACTATAGCTCCAGGAAGCATTGTGATCAGTGGTAGCTAAGTTGTGAAGTCTTGGGCCCTTTGAGGTCTGCCAAGTTTTATTATTACTATTACTATTACTATTATTATTACTGTTAGAATAGGAAGTAAGGGAGAGTAGGGTATAGGAGGAAAGGAGGCTTACATTTTCAGTTTGGAACAGAATGGTGCTGTCTTGATATGCCATACTGATTAGATTAAATTATCTAGTTCGTGTTGAGCGGTCATAGAAACTTTTTCAAATAGAAAATTGGCAGTCAGATTTCTGTTTTAGAAAAATTCTTTTGGGCCCTCAATTCAAGACTGAACCAGAATAAACTGGAAACAGGGAAATCAGCTCATTTCCTTTAGTATGAAAGGAAGAAAAATCCTTATATAGTAATTATGAGATTTGAGAAAAACACTTTTGCTTTCTGCTTTTTTTTTTTTAAGTAGTAATTTGCCCAATACAAACAATTGGTTTTGTTGTTTGTTTATTTAGAAGCCAGTTAGTCTACTTTTATTGAGCCCCTGCTGAGTCAAGCATAGGGTACGTAAATTAACTTATTCATAGAGAGGGGGAAGTACTATAACAATAGTGATAACTAATATTTATTGTGCTTTTCTTTTTAAGTATCTGTTTTATCGGTGACTGACTAGTGGTTTTTCAGACAGAGATTGAATCATCTCTGATTTCTTTTTTCTTAGCTAGGAAAGAAATCTTAAGTTATTTAGTTTGTGAAGTGCATTTAGTTAAAGATATGCTGAAGGATTTAATTTTAAAATGGTTGATAGATTTTAATGTATACTGTCGTTGATGGTCTGTTATTATACTTTGTGATTTAAGGACTTCATGAGATCTTGTATTAAATCTGCAGATTAACTCTTCCTGGAAGAATTGTAGAAAATGGAAGTGAGCAAGGGTCCTATGATGCAGATAAAGGTATTTACTTTGGAAGTTTTGTTAGTTTTGGTCTTTGAATTCTTCGTGTTAGAGTAACTACATAAAAATCTTTCATGATACTGTGAGGACTTTTGGGGTGATTTATAAGTGCAGTCTGTTCCTATCACTAGAGTTCCTCATTGTTCAGTGCTGTTATTCATGGATTTCTTAACAATGACAGTTTCTTCAGTCTTTTAAAGTACTTCACAGTATTCTTCACAGTAAAGTTAAACACTCTGATTCTATTTTCTTCTAGTTTTTATTTTCTATTCCCCCGACATTTATTCAGTGTTTAAAAGTAAAGATTAGAACATGTGAGGTGATAAAAGATATAGATGATTTTAGCTGTGAATCAAATCTTTCTTCTAGAATTTCAAACTTAAAATTTACTAATATGTAGGTGATAAAAAAGCTATCCATAGGTGGCATTTAAAGGCTGATTGAATTTTGTTCTTGTGATTGGTAAGTCCTTCATTTCAGCTAGTTGTGAAACCATTTATTGTTCCCTTTATAGAGGCCCCTGGATTTTACTTTGTTACTGGATATGGAATAAGAATATGCTGTCTACTCATGTATAATTTTTATTCAGTGATTATTTATTTATTGACCTTGATGAACTAGGGTAAGGAAAGATGGGATGAAAATGTTAAATGACAAAGTTCTAACCAATAATGCAGCGTAATTAATGTGGTAATGAAGTGTGATGAAACTGCCTTCCAAGGTAGTAAATCTGCTTTCAGTTGCAGATAAGTTGCATATTGAAACAAAGTTATTACATTTTAAAAGTACACTGGGATTCAGAAAGGTTGCTATATGTGGAAATATTTTGGGTTAAGTTGTATTTGATATATTACGATAAAGTTCAGTACACTGAAAAAGGTAAAATGTTTTAAAATGTAAGAGTAGTAAATGATGTAGTAAGTTCATAGGAGAGCTTAGATGAAGTTGATAAATCCAGTCAGGGAAAGAAAAGAAGTGCATGGTAGAATTGGTGTCTTCCTTAGATGGACTTTAGGGATGTAGATCTGAAGATAGTAAAGAACTTTATGAAGCCATAACTGCTTTATTTAAGATTTTGTTTATTTTTGAAATTCTTGCTATTGTCCATTGGATAATGTCTCTGATTTTTTTTTTTTTTTTTTTTTGCCTCTCTAGTTCGGAAATAAGTTTTATAAGTATGTACTGGTTAATTCTAAGCTATTACCTTCTCAGGCCGTTGAGTTTTAATACTATCAATAACTACTTAAGGTGATACTGCATAAGACTAAAGCATTCTGCAGCTTTAACAGATAAGTGTCTTGTAATAGTGATAGCTGAATCAGTGGTTCTGAAAAACCCTGTTGGAACCTTTTTTTATTTTGATTTTTATTTACTAAATTTATGTAAGAGTATAATTTTGGAGCTCTATAAAATAGAAATGTTTAATAAAATATATATTGCATAGATATGTTTGTGAGGTCTTTGAATGTTTTAATCTTGCTAAGTATAAAACAAATTTGTCTTTAAGGAATTTTTACTATTCAATTGCCCAAAGAAACCCCTGGCCAGCATTTTGAGGGGCTGAACATGTTAACTGCTCTTCTGGCACCAAGGAAATGCAGGACTGCAAAACCACTTGTGGAAGAAATAGGTATGTTTGTTGCAGTTGGGAGAAAATAAAGGAAAGCAGAATATTTGGAATGCTATGTGTTTCCAGGGGAAAAGGGATATAGCATATATGAAATGTAGAAAATAGTTCAGGTGACAAGATAAAGAGGTCATGTGATAACATGAAAATATATCATTGCTAACATACAGTTTAAAGACATAACTCCATTGAACTAGTACGTCAGTCATACTTTGGACTAATTGAAACAGTATCTCTGTCTTTGGCAAAATATTAACCACTTGAGCTAAGATTAGAAGTGTACAAGTCAGTGAGTTATATGAAGGAAGCACCACCTAAGTCAAGAAATGGAACGTTTCCAGTATCCTGGGATCCTACATGGTGTCTCCTCCCAGTCACTGCTCCATCCTCCTCTCCAAGGTACCTACTATCTTCAGTTTTGCCTGGTTTCAAATTGTGTATATATTTCATACAGTATGTGTTCTTTTTGTCTGGCTTCTTTCACTGAACATATTTGTGAGATTTATATATATGTGGCTGAGGTCTGTTTGATTTCATTGCATTTATTACTTATACATTTTATCACTGATGGACCTGTAGGTTAGATCCATTTTATTGCCTGTCAAGGGTACACATATTCTTGTACTGTCTTTGGTACACCGTAGTAATTTTTCCTCTATATTTCTTCCCCAAGTTGTACCTAGGAAATTCAGTTTCAAAAAATTAATATTTAACACATTTAGGTGCTTCTGAGGTTTCTGAGGAAGGAGTAGAAGATGACGACAATGACTTTGATTGGGAAGTTGAACAGTCCCCCTATGAAGAGGTATCAGAAGGTGCTCTGAACGTGCAGGGCCACTATGGATTTGGAGGCCTGCGGTCGGGAGTGTTTCAGCGATTACAGGTATGCTGTCTTCTTAAAAGACCTAGGTATCTAAGGTTTTACCGTGTCAATATTGTAATCTCAGTTCTGCTCATACTGGGAGTTTACATACATTATAAGAGGTGACCTATTTAGAGCACAAAGCACAGCTCCTTGTATGCACACATGACAAGAGGTATTCACTCCCTTTCATTGCACAGGCTGTTCTGCCTAGTCTTAGTGCAATTCCAGATGGAAGACATTGTCTTCATTTTTTTTCCACTTCATTTAGTGTTCTAGATATTAGGTTTTTAAAATATGAAATGGAACCCCTCTCTTCTCATACTTCATGGAAAGCCTTGTGTTTGATATGAAAATCATGTACTTATGGCCTGAAGTCTCTTCTGTTTTATAGATAAATGTCCCTGGTGAGAATGAGTTTGTGTTGTTTAATCAAATTGTTTAGTTTTTGGTGTACAATAGGTATGTTTTCTCGTCACTCTTGGTGGAGGTTAAAGATAATCTTTTGTTAAAACTTGATGATATGTCAGGCTGGAAAGGAATGGCATCACTTTCTCTTCCTCAAACAATGTAGGAATTTGTACTTTATTTTAGGCTATCTAGGGAGATTGAAATAAATGAAATTGAGAGGAGAGATTTTAAATTACTTTTTAAAATTATTTTATAGAAAACATATTCTGAGAGTGCTATATGATGAAAGTTTGGTCAACCATTAACTTATGGTCTTAACTTTTTATAAAAATGAAAGAAATAGCAGTGAACAGAGTTTTGTTGTTTGTTTTTACATCATCTCTATCTGGGTAGAGGGTGTTAAACCTGTTCAGAATGTGGTTTATTATAGTAAGACATATGTGAATCTACCAAGGAAATGTAAATTATTTATGTTTTAGTTCCACTTCTACCTCTTTTTATATTTGGGGTGCCAGGCCAATTACTTGATCGTAAGCAAATGTCATCTCCTCTTTGTAAAACAGGGATAACTTTGTTCACCTCTTCATAAGAAAATTTAACAAGATTCTATATTGTGTAAACTTTTTGAAAACAACTATAAGATGCTAGAATAGAGTCAGTTCTGTCTACATCAGAAAATACATACAGTGAATGGACCTCGGTTGTTTGACTGAGACCTAGTTTGTGGTCAGTCTGTTTTGGGCTTGCCTGTCTAAAGCTATTAACAAATTAATGTAAAAGTCTTGCAGGGAAAGTTTACAGTGTACATTTGGATTGAAAGTGCTTCCTGAGGCCAGGGAACCTGGTTTATTAATTGTTGCTGCTGCTGAGGAAGGCCCTTGAAAGGGATTTCTGCCAGAATGCTGAGAAGATGCAGGAATACTGTAATGTGAGCCTCAGCCAAGTCCCTGTTAAGTCAGTTCTCACATCTATTAAAATGTTTACTAAATAAGTAATTTAGGTTGATCTAAGAAAATGAGTTACTGTGAAATATTCTTTTTATTTTTCTGAATGTCTTAACTAATGTATCAAATCTCTAGATACCCATCACCCAGCTTAAAAGAGAAAACATTAGCAGCATACTTGAAGACCCTGTGTGTCCCTTTCTGGTTACCTCCCTCTATTTTTTAGCAGAAGTACACCATTGAATTAAATTTTTGTTATTTGAGGGCATTTAGGTTGAATGTCTAAAACCATTAAACTTTTTCAGATTTTAATGGAATGAACATTGTTATTCTAAACAATTTGAATGCATATTTACCTCAGGGTAGGGGGGAAAAACGTTTTGCATGTGATAAAACTCTAAGGGGTGATCTAAATAGTAATGCCACAAGTTGTAAAGGTTTATAACCGCATGTGTGCAATATTGGGATCACAAGAGGTTCTGAAACAAAGTTTTTTTTATTTTTTATTTTTATTTAGCTTTGTGGTGAAACCTGATCTAAATTGATTTTAGTCTTCTAATAGCTTTTTTTCCCCTCTTAATGTTCATATTCAAAAATTTGCTATAAAAATAATGATGAATTTGAATAAGGGGTGCTGACCTAGACTTCTTTGAGGGGGTTAAATAAAATATGGTATGTATGTATAGCATGTTACTTTTCTAAACTCTTCAAAGAGTTGAATCTTGAAGGTCAGCCTTCTGCAGGGGTTCTCGATCATAGTAGTGCACCTTCCATGTCTGTGCAGCAGTGGCTGACAGCTCCTGAGCATTTCCCTGGGCCAGGCCTATGCTGGACTCTTGTGCACATCAGCTCCATAGTGCTACTCCTCCATCCTGGCATCATTGAGCATTTCACCAATGGATGCACCAGTAGACATATGTCATCTTTCAAGAATACATTGTTGTCTTACTTGAATTAAATTTGAGGACTTGTGTCCTACATGACAATGAGGAAATATCAGAATATTCGAAAACCATGTGAATGAAGAATTAAAAGCTGCCCTCTTTGAGGTATTCAAAAGGATGTGTTTTATGAGATAGTGCCACAAAAATTTTACATAATTGGTATTACTTGCAGAGTTCTTTTGCATTTACAAATACTGTATTTGTGACATTTATACCCCGTAGTTAAAAAACCGAGTGATCATGGAATATTAATCACATGACCCTTTTCCTGTGACTCAAGTAGCTGAAAGAAAAAATTACTGCATAAGTAAGAGCACTAAAAGAATCTCTTCTAATTTAAATGATATATTTAAGAAACATCACCATTTTCTCAAATTAGTGCTTTATCTTAAGTTTAGAGTTTCTCTAGCTCTGCCTTTAAATGAGAAATATCTGTAAAATTCTGTTAACTACATATTTTACTAGTATTTTTAGTCTCTTCTTTTCCCTTAAAAGAAAAACAGCTTTATTTCCTCTAATGATAAAAGCTGTATGTACTCATTATACAAATACAATACAACAAAGAAAGTAAAACATTCATAATTCCAATATCCAGGTATCTTCTGTTAATTGACATATTTAACTCTTTATGGGGGATTGTATAGTCTTTCATGCCCCCCCCCCAACCATTTATACAAGATTTGCTGGTGAACTTTGTATTTTATACTGATGAGAAGAAAATAATATATATATATTTTTTATTATTTTAATGATTGTTTAAGTACATTTTTCTCCCCTTTACTCCCAATCAAGCCCACCCACCCCCCTCCCATCTTCCCTCCCATTACCACCCTCCCCCTAGTTTTATCCATGTGTCTTTTAACTTTGTGAAAATAATATTTTTGCTGAAACAAATGCTCTTTCAGCATTCTTCCCATCTCCTCCGCCCTTCCCCAACTCCTTCTTTCTTTCCTTTCTGAAATTGTTGCCAGCCACCAGGGTGCCTTTGGAAAATCGCCTGTCTGCCTAAAGTCAGGGCTTCACTATGGCTCCTGGTGGTGGCAGTTGCCAGCAACAACAATCCTGGAGTCTCTGGGTGCCAACCCAGCCATCTCCCAGGACTGCTGCTGCCAACAACTGCTTGCTGGTCCTGTCCTTTCCTTGGCTACACTGGGGATCTGAGGCCATTGTTTTGAGGAGATCCACCAGCTAGATATGCACAAGGTTCTTCATCTTCTCTCTGGCTCAGCTGCCTCAACTATGGTGAAACTTATGGAAGACTGACTTAAACCCTGCACATCCTTTCCTTAGCAGTACCCATCTTTAAATACTTTCAGTTACAGTGGCCATGGGAATCCTTTTTTTAAAATCACCTTTCACTTGCTGTAGTTTAACATGTCTCATCCTCTTTTCTTCCCTCCCTCTGGTTGATTGAGGCCTTAGATTTCTCTAGCGCAACCTAACTCTACTTTTTCATTTGTTCCAATTTTTCTGGAGGGTCTAGTTTGAACAGGGCCACTGCGTGTGATTGTGCATAGGACAAACCTGGCTGACATTGCTGTGGACATTAACATTTTGTTGGGCATCAGTCACACAACTGTGTGTAGAGGCCCTGAGTTTGGAGGCAAGGGGTGAGAGGAGGAGAAAGGAAGGAAGAATAACTGCTTTCTTACCAATTATTCCATGAGAACAGGGGTCTTATCTATGTTTTTATTTCTGGATCTTCAGCATCCAGAACAGTGTAAACCAAAGCAGGCCCTCATGCATTATTTGCTGGATGAATGATTTAATACCAAATGCCAGGCACAGTGCTGGGGATATCATGAGGAAGAAGATAGACAAGACCCTTGCCCTCATGGAATATTCTACTGGGGAGATGGACTGTAATCATGAAAACAACAAATAAGCAAGATATTTTCAAAAAGTGGCAAGTGAACGAAAAGGATGGGTAATGTGAGAAACTGCAGGATGGATGCTAACTGCTTTGACTAGGGTGTCTAGAGAAGGCCCCTTTGAGGAAGTAACATTTGCACTGAATGATAAGAAAGATGTTTACCTGTAAGTGCAAAGGCTCAGTGTTCCAGAAATGGAAATAAGTCTGGTATGTGGTTTAGGTGTATTTGAGCAAAAGGTGAAGATAGGAGATGAATTTGAAGAGCAAAATGGGCTTGATTATACAGAGCTTTGAGGTGAGGTGAAAATCTGAGTTCATTCTCCATGCTGTTAGTGTTTTAAAATGCTTGGGGCCACTTCAATCCATTTATACTCTGAATAGTATACTTATCTATAAACACTCACAGATTATACACTATTTATGATGTTAGATCTGATCCGGGTGAAATAATGAGGTGGGACATTTTAATCCTGATTTTTTTTTCTTTTTTATTGATACTAGTAAGTGAGGAAACTGAAGGGGAAGGAGGATATATACTTTCAGTTGGAGGTCACCCAACTAGAAACAGCAGTGGGATCAGAAGACAGAGAAAAGAAACTGGAATTATTGAACATATCATATATCAAGCCTTGTACTTAATTTCGTTGAATCCTCACAATAGCCTGTGGTAGACAGAATGACCTGCATCCCCACCTTCCAAATATCCACATGTTAATCCCAGGAACATGTAAATATGTTACTTTACATGGGAAAAGGGATTTTGCAGCTGTGATTAAGTTAAAGGTCTCTAGATGGCAAGATCATCCTGGATTATGCAGGTGGACCCATCTAATCACATGATCCTTATAACAGGGAAGTAAGAGAGTCAGTGTGAAATAAGAAAAGGCCAAGTAATGATGGAAACTGAGGGAGGAAAGGCATTGTGATACGGGGCAAGGAGCCCAGGGTGAACACAGCCTGCTTCTTACATAGGAAAGGCAAAGAAGAGATTCTCCTCTGGAACCACCAAAAAGGAACCAGACTTTGGACTTCTGGTCTTCAGAACTACGAGAGAAAAAATATGGGTTGTGTTAATCCACTCAGTGTCTGGTAATTTTTTTTAGCATCAGAAGGAAACTAATGCTCAGCCTGTGATGGAGTCACTAGACTTCTGTTTATAGTAAGGAAGCTGAGAGGTTCAGAGAGGTTGCACAGTGAGATGGGAGCTGTGTTTTAAATTCAGGTTTGTCTGTTTTTGTTTTGTTTCTTGTGTTTTTTTAGATCCCACATATAAGTGAAACCAAATGGTATTTGTCATTCTCTGTCTGACTCATGTAAAAAGATAGTTACCAAAGGGTAAGGAGTGGCTAGTTGGGTGAAATATCACAGTTAACTCTATACTTATCCAAAGAATCTCCTGTCTCTTCTCTACTTCCTGGTACTTTAAATCCCATAAAATACTCTCCCGCTGTCTAATCCATTTTGCCTATCCCCTGCCACTGATCACAAACAAGAAGAGGTGGGAGCTTCGAGCATCAGTATACTTGCTGGGGGAGAAAAACCACTAACAAAGGAATCACCAAAAGGTAAAAACCCAAGTACAACAAGAGAGCCCACACGAACAGAAGAAAGGGCAAACCTAGGGCATCCAGACAAGGATATCAAAGAGACCACACCACTGAACCCCATAGGAATTCCGTTGTAGAAGTTCACCCTACAAAGACAGCTGGCAAAGTGAAACATCAGGAAGCACAGAAACAAACAAAAAGAGTCATCTAAAATGGGGAGACAAAAAAAGCACATGTAATCAAAAGGAATGGAAGACTCCCCTCTAAAAAAGTTAAATGAAATGGGGGCAACCAAACCATCAGATATAGAATTCAAACTAGTGGTTGTGAAAATGCTCAAGGAACTCACAGACAACTACAGCGAACTGAGTCAGAACTAAAACTGTATGAAAAAGGAAGTAGAAACACATAAACAAAAACCAGGAAGACATGAACAATAAAATCTCAGAAGTAAACACCACACTAGAAGGAATTACAAGCAGGCTGGATGAAGTAGAGGAGTGAATCAGCGTGTTGGAGGACAAGGTAGAAAAAAACACCTAGAAGGATCAAGAAAAGGAAAAGAGACTCAGAAAGAACGGAGAGGTAGTAAGGGAGCTGCAAGACAACCTGAAATGGAGTGATATCCATATAATAGGGATAGCAGAAGGAGATGCAGAAGAGCAAGGGGTAGAAAACCCATTTGAAAAAGTAATTATGGAAAACTTGCCTAAATTGCTGAGAGAAAAGGTCACACAAATCCAGGAAACACAGAGTCCCAATCAAGAGGAACCCAGAGAGGCCCACTTCAAGACATATCATAAATAAAATGACAAAATTCCAAGAAAAAGAGAGAATCTTAAAGGTAGCAAGGGAGAAACAGGAAGTAACATACAGGGGAGCCCCTATAATGCTAGCAGCTGACTTCTTAATGGAAATGCTCCAAGCCAGAAGAGAATGGCAAGAAATATTCCAAGTAGTGAGAACCAGAGGCCTAAAAACAAGGCTACTTTACCCAGCAAGCCTCTCAACTAAAAGGGAAACCCAAATAAGGAGCTTCCCAGACAAAAGAAGTCTAAATGAACATACCTCCACCAAACCAGCTCTGCAAGAGATGCTAAAGGCACTGCTTTAAGAAAAGGAAGGAAAAGAGTGAGAAAGAGAGGAACACAGGTACAAAACAATGGCAATGAGTAAGTATCTATCAATAATAACCTTACATGTAAATGGATTAAATGCTCCAATCAAAAGACATAGAATAGCTGAATGGATAAGAAATCATGACCCACATATATACTGCCTACAAGAGACCCACCTTGGGACAAAAGACACAGACTTAATGTGAAGTATTGGAAACAAATATTCCAAGGAAATGGACAGGAAAAAAAGAAAGTTGGGGTAGCAGTACTCATATCAGACAAAATAGACATCAAAAAAGAAAAGGGCCATAAAAAGAGACTCAGAGGGTCACTTGATAATACTCAAGGGAAGAATCCATCAAGAAGACATACACATTGTAAATATATTTGCACCCAACATAGGAGCACCCAAATACATAAAGAAAATCTTGGAGGACTTCAAGAAAGATATTGACAGAAACACAATTATACTAGGGGATTTTAACACCCCACTCTCAAAAATGGATAGATCTTCCAAACAAAATATCAACAAAGATATTGCGATATTGAACAATGTCCTAGATCAAATGAACTTGACTGAGATATATATGTGTGTGTGTGTATGTGTGTGTGTGTGTATATATTCATATATATATATATATATATATATATATATATATATAATGCCTTTCATCCCAAAGAAGCAAAATACACATTCTTTTCAAATGCACATGAAACACTTTCAAGGATAGACCACATGATAAGACACAAAACAAGCCTCAACAAATTCAAGACAATTGAAATCATATCAAATATTTTCTTTGATTAGAAGGGACTGAAATTTGAAACAAATCTCAAGAAAAAACACTGGAAAACACTCAAACTCATGGGGATTGAATAGCATGCTATTAAGCAATGAATGGGTCAAGAATGAGATCAAGGAAGAAGTCAAAAAGTTTCTGGAAACAAATGGAAATGAACTTATAACAACCCAAAACTTATGGAACACAGCGAAGGCAGTTCTGAGAGGGAAGTTCATAGTGATACAGGCCAACTCAAAAAAGATAGAAACATTTCTTTTTTTTTTTTTAAAGATTTTATTTATTTATTTTTAGAGAGGGAAGGGAGGGAGAGAGAGAGAGAGAGAAACATCAATGTGCAGTTGCTGGGGGACATGGCCTGCAACCCAGGCATGTGCCCTGACCGGGAATCGAACCTGCGATGCCTGGTTCGCAGCCTGTGCTCAATCCACTGAGCTACACCAGCCAGAGCAAAAAAGATAGAAACATTTCAACCAAACAACCTAACCCTACATCTACAAGAACTCAAGGAACGGGAATAAAGACAGCGCAGAGCAAGTAGAAGGAAGGAAATAACCAAGATTACTGCAGAATTAAAAAACATGGAAACTAAAAGCACAATTCTAAGGATTAATAAATCCAGGAGGTGGTTCTTTGAAAAGATAAACAAAATCGACAAGAATTTAAGCAGAGTCATCAAGAGAAAAAGAGAGAGGTCCCAAATAAACACAATCAGAAATGAAAGAGGACAGATTACAACTGATACCACAGAAATACAAAGGATTATAAGAAATTACTACAAAGAACTATATGCCAAGAATTTTGAAAAACTGGGAAATGGACAAATTTCTAGAAAAATATAATCTTTCAAAACTGAATGAAGAGGAAGCAGAAAGCGTGAACAAACCAATAACAGCTGACAAAATTGAAGCAGTAATCAAAAAACTCCCATACACAAAAGCCCTGGACCAGATGGTTTCACAGAAGAATTCTACAAAGTATTTAAGGAAGAGCTAACCTCCTATCCTTCACAGAGTATTCCAAAAAATCCAAGAAGACAAGACGGAAGACTCCGAAACTCCTTTTATGAAGCCAGCATCATCCTAAACCCAAAACTGTATGAAGACACAACAAAGAAAGGAAACCTCAGGCCAATATCACTGATGAACATAGATGCTAAAATCCTCAACAAAAATATTGGAAAACTGCATCTAGCAATATATTAAAAAGATCATACACCATGACCAAGTGGGATTCATCCAAGGGATGCAAGAAGGTACAATATTCGCAGGTCAGTAAATGTCATACATCACATAAACAAAAGCAAAACAAAAATCACATGATCATTTCAAGAGATGAGGAAAAAGCATTTGATAAGATAGAGCACCCATTTATGATAAAAGCACTCAACAAAGTGGGAACAGAGGGAGCATTCCTCAACATGATAAAGGCCATGTATGAGAAAACTACAGACAATATCATACTAATTAGCAGAAACTAAAGGCTTTCACATTAAGATCAGGAGCAAGACAAGGTTGTGACTTTCACAAGTTCTATTCAACATAGTATGGGAGGTCCTAGCCACAGCAATGACATAAGAAGAGGAAATAAAATGCATCCAAATTGGAAAAGAGGAAACAAAAGTGTCATTGTTTGCAGATGATATGATAGTGTACATAGAAAATCCTATAGATTCCACCAAAAAAGTACTGGACCTAATAAGTGAGTTTGGCAAGACAGTGGGATACTAGTCAATATTCAGAAATCAAAGGCAGTTTTTGTATACCAGCAATGAAGTACCAGAAAGACAAATGGGGGGGGGGAATCCCATTTGGTATAACATAAGAAAAATAAAATACCTAGGAATAAACCCTACCAAGGATGTAAAAGCCCTGTACTCAGAAAACTACACAACACTGAAGAAAGAATTAAGGAAGACACAAGTGGAAACATATATCGTATTCATGAATTGGAAGAGTTGTCATCATCAACATGTTCATACTACCCAAAGTAATTTATATATTCAGTTCAGTATCTATTAAAGTACCAATAACATATTTCACAGATATAGAACAAATACTTCAAAAATTTATGTGGAACCATAAACAACCCTGAATAGCTGCAGCAATTTTGAGAAAGAAGAACAAAGTAGGAGAGATCACAATACCTGATATCAAACTATGTTACAAGGCCATTGTAATCAAAACAGTCTGGTACTGACATAAGGACAGAAACATAGATCAATGGAACAGAATAGAGAGCCCAGAAATAAACCCAAATCTCTGAGGTCAATTAATATTCGACAAAGTGGGCAGAAGCGTAAAATGGAGCATCGAGCCTATTTACCAAATGGTGTTGGGAGATCTGGACAACTACATGCAAAAATATGAAATTTATCACCAACTTACACCATATACAAAAATAAATTCAAGGTGGATAAAGACAAATATAAGGTGTGACACCATAAAAGTGTTAGAGAGGAACATAAGCAGGAAAATGTCAGATATTCCACACAGCAGTGTTTTCACTGATATGACCCTTAGAGCAAGGGACATAAAAGAAAGAAAGAATAAACAAATGAAACCGCATCAAAATGAAAAAGCTTCTGCACAGATAAAGAAAATAGTATTAAAACAAAAGGAAGCAAGCTAAGTGGGAAAACATATTGCCAATGATACCTCAGACAAGGGTTTGATCTCCAACATATATAAAGAACTCAAATGACTTGATTTAAGGATGTGAGCCCAATTAAAAAATGGGCAAAAGTCACTTCTGGCCAAGATGGAGGCGTAGGTAGACACACAGTGCCTCCTTGCACAGCCAAAATAAGGTCAGCAACAATTTAGAAACAAGATAACAACCAGAACTGACAGAAAATTGAACTGTATGGAAGTCAGACAATGAAGGAGTTAAAATATACACATTCATCCAGACCGGTAGGAAGGGCGGAGTGGGGCCGCCGGGTGGAGAGGGGTCTCAGCACAAAAAGCGTTGGCACCGGGCACATAAGGCGTCCTGGGCGCAAGGCCTCAGTGGGTGGACCCTGGGTGCGCAGGCAGCTGGTAGACTGTGTACGTGGGGTGGCAATGGGCAGACCCAGTGAGGCAGCGTTTGTGAAGTGAGGAACTGTGCAAAAGGTAGCTGGCTGTCCAGGCAGTCCCACATTCGCATGCAGATAAATCAGGTGAAATTGGGGAGTGAGACAGACTGCGCAACCCAGGGTCCCGGCACCAGGAAATAGAGCCTTAAGGACATCGATTGAAAACATCTGTGGGGGTTGAGGTGCAGGCAGAGACTCGCAGCCTCCCAGGAGAGTGCATTGGAGAGACCCATGGGGTCCTAGAATGTGTACAAGCCTACCCACATGGGAATTAGCACAAGAAAGGCCCAGTTTGCTTGGAGGAAGCAGCAGAAGGGACTGAAATTTGACAGAGAGCAGAGGAAGCACCATTGTTCCCTCTTGGACCCCGCCCCCAAATACAGCATTACAACCCAGCGACTGGGTTGACTTGCCCTGGTGAACACGTAAAGCTCCACCCGTTATCTGTAATAGGTGCGACAACACAAAAATAAGAATGGCCCAAACGGAAGAACAGATCAAAGCTCCAGAGCAAACACAACTAAGCGACAAAGAGATAGCCAACCTATCAGATGCACAGTTCAAAGCACTGGTGATCAGGATGGTCACAGAATTGGTTGAATTTGGTCGTAAATTAGATGAAAAAATGAAGACTATGCTAAGTAAAATGAAGGAAAATGTACAGGGAACCAAAAGTGATGGGAAGAAAACAGACTCAATTCAATGGAGTGGACCAGAAGGAAGAAAGAAATAACCAAACAGAAAAGAAGGAAGAAATACGAATTAAAAAAAAAAATGAGGAGAGGCTTAGGAACCTCCAGGACATCTTTAAAATTTCCAGCATCCAAATTATAGGGGTTCCAGAAGGGGAAGAGGAAGAGCAATAAGTGGAAAAGTTATTTGAACAAATAAAGGAAAACTTCCCCAGTTTGGCAAAGGAAATAGACTTCCAGTAAGTCCAGGAAGCTCATAGAGTCCCAAAGAAGTTGGACCCAAGGAGGAACACACCAAGGCACATCATCGTTACATTAGCCAAGGTAAAAATGAAGGAGAGAATCCTAGAGGCAGCAAGAGATAAGGAGACAGTAACCTACAAAGGAGTTCCCATCAGACTGTCAGCTGATTTCTCAAAAGAGACCTTACAGGCAAGAAGGGGCTGGAAAGAAGTATTCCAAGTCATGAAAGGCAAGGACCTACATCCCAGATTGCTCTATCCAGCAAAGCTTTCATTTAGAATGGATGGGCAGATAAAGTGCTTCTCAGATAAGGTCAAGTTAAAGGGGTCCATCATCACCAAGCCCTTATTTTTTGAAATATTAAAGGGACTTATCTAAGGAAAAAAAGATAGAAAACATGTATAGTAAAATGACAGCAAACTCACAATTATTAACAACCACACCTAAAACAAAAACAGAAACAAACTAAGCAAAAAACTAGAACAGGAACAGAACCACAGAAATGGAAATGACATGGAGGGTTATCAACAGGGGAGTGGAAGGAGGAGAGAGGGGGAAAAGGTACAGAGAATAAGTAGCTTAGATGATAGATAGAAGATAGACAAGGGGAGGGCAAGAATAGTATGGGAAATGTAGAAGCTAAAGAACTTATGACACATGGACATGAACTAAAGTGGGGAATGTGGGTGGGAGAGGGTGTACAGGGTGGAGGGAAATGAAGGGGGGGAAGTCGGATAACTGTAATGGCATAATCAATAAAATATATTAAAATGGGCAAAGGACGTGAACAGACACTTCTCCTTGGAGGACATACAGAGGGTCCAGAGACATATCAAAAGATGCTCAGCATCACTAGCCATCCAAATGATTCAAATGAAAACCACCATGAGATACCACTTCACAGCATTGAGAATGGCCATCATAAAGAAAGCAACAAACAATTTCTGGAGAGGTTGTGGAGAAAAGGGAACCCTCGTGCACTGTTGGTGGGGTTGCAGACTGGTGTAACCACTATGGAAAAATTATGGAACTTCCTCAGAAAACTACAAATGGAACTGCCTTTTGACCCAGTAATTCCACTGCTAGGATTATATGCTAAGAACTCTGAAACAGCAATCCAAAAGAACCTCTGCAGCCCAATGTTCATAGCAGCATCACAATTTACAATAGCCAAGTGCTGGAAGCAACCTAAGTGCCCATCAATAAATGAGTGGATGAAAAAGCTTTGGTACATTTGCACAATGGAAAACTAGGCTGCAGAAAGAAGGAGCTCCTACCCTTTGCGACAGCATAGGTGGAACTGGAGAACATTATGCTAAATGAAATAAGCCAGGCAGTGAAAGACAAGTATCATATTATCTCACCTTTAAGTGGAACCTAATGAACAAAGTGAACAAGCAAGCAAAATAGAATCAAAGACACTGAAATTGAGAACAGGCTGACTGTGATCAGAGGTAGAGGGGAGGGATAATGGGGGAAAAGGGTGATGCGTTTGCAGGAACAACTATAAAGGACACATGGAGAATAATAAGGGAGGGTGAAAACGGGAAGGAGGTGGGCACAGCTGGGGTGGTCGGGAGGGGTCAGGGGAAAAGGCAGAAAACTATACTTGAACAGCAATTTAAAAAAATAAGTGAATAAAATAAATATTCCAGTTTTGTCTAATTCTGCAGTTATACCTTTTCGACTTCATCAGGTTGCTACAGAAGAGTGTGTGTGTGTAGGGAAGTCCTTGGGGCCAAAAGAATAAAAGAAAGTGGTGACTCAGGAATTCTGGGAAGAGGTATGGGAGGTCTGTGGGTAGGAAATGGCCTTCATAGTATTAATGTAGCTGAGATAATCCTGAATGCACAGTATAATTTGTCTCCCTCCTGGCTGCAGCAATCCCATTTCCTGCTCTACAGTTGGAGGAGCTATTTTCTAGGTGAGGAAGGTTAGGAAAAGAGCAATATTCTAGTTTGTACTTCTGGGGAAGAGATGTTTCGGGTGGATTAAACTGAAACTTTGAAAGTATTTTTTTTTTTTATGGAAACATTGCTGATTGCTAGTTAAATAAGTTATCTTGAGTACTGATATTTCAAGTTCATTATGAGTTAAATAAATTTGTGGGTTGCCCTGATAATCTATTTATAGTAGTATTTCTATAGGAAAATACATTCTAAGTTTCCAGAGAGTAAATTGCGAAAGAGCTTTTAGAGTACACATTTTTATTAAGTTTGAAGACAGTCAGTAATCTGGTTTTTGATCATGATGTTTGTTTAGAAGTATTAAGATGTTCTGGATTAACTTCCAGAAAGGTCTCTGGGCCCTTATATTGGGCCCTTAGAATGTGTTTAGATTAAATGTTGTAGATACTAGTTAAACTAAGTAGATTGGGTAGGGATGAGAGGTTTTTTTTTTTTCTTTTATCATACAGAAATGTTGGTTATGTGGGGATTCTGCACTGTAGTTTCTCCCAAGCTAATTCAGTAGCTCATTTCATTGTAGTGATTTTGTGTTATAGCAGTGGACTTGAAGCCTGATTATGAGTCACTAACTTGTCATTTCACTTACAAATCTGATTTAATAGTTTGCTATACAACTCTCTACCAAATTATTTCTTTTGATTTCTTTTCATTAATATCCTTTCAGCTTTTTCTGATTTCTATCCTTGAGGTTGGTAGTAGAAATGGGAAGTTGGAGACAGAAAAAAGGTATAGTTTTAGAAATATTTTCTATGGTATAGGTTTCTTCAAAATTCTGATGAAAAGAGAAAAGACCACATGGTATCCCAGGCAGCTGCCCTAATCTGCCTGTTTTCTGTAGGATTGGCCTTTGGAAACATGCTATATATTGATATGTATAAATCTAGGTGAAGATGGTTACAGTAAAGTTGAATATTAGGATTTGATTTTTAACTTTTCAAATGGAAAGTTATGTACATCAAAATTGCTCTTAAAATTCATGAATCTGCTCATAAAGTAGAATGTATAGTTTGTGTGTGTTTTATGTAGTGCTGAGCTAGACCATAGGAAGAAACAAAAGGAAAGTCTGTATGTAGATGTCTGATATTCAAACCATTTTGTCTGTTAAAAATTATTAAATAAGATAATTTAAGTGATACAATTTTAACACTTCATGAAACAGTCTTCATTTAGAGAATTGCAGTATGGGTGAAAGGCAAGAATTTTATAGGATAAAATATAAAAAATTAGGAAGAGAAAAATAGAAAATATCTGATTGGCAGGGGGCCACATATTCAACCTTGTTTGGGGTTAGAAGGAATAAGAAACTAAGCATAGTGCAGAGTTGGCTTAGCATTTGGGAATTGGCTGACTGAATGAATACTCTACATTTCCAGTCAAGCAGAGCAATTATAGGGACACAAAAGTTACCACTTAAATTTTGGTTTGCAGACATGGCACCCAGGGTAGGAATACCTTCATCTAAATTCTAGAAATTTATTTCAACATGCTTTTATTAACTTTCAAATCTGTAGGAGCGAATGGGGTAATAAGAGACAATTAAATGTTCCTGCTTGCCTGCAGGGCTTTATTCTCTCTCTCTTTTTTTTAAATGTTAAACTTTTATAGCCTTAATATGTCTTAAAAGGTTTGTTGTAAGGATTAAATGAGATAATTTATGTGAAAACTTAGGTGTTTAAGAAACATTTGCAGGATTTCTATCCAAATTTCACAGCATCATGGCTTACTGATCAATAAGAGTCTTCCTGTATTTTGGCATTTTGTGAAAAATTAAATTTATGAGTGCTAAAATAAGAAATAGCAATTATTCTTTCTTGGTATCCTTAGGATGAATTCAGTGACATCATCGATATTAAGGATCCAGATTTTACTCCTCCAGCTGAACAAAGGCAGAAACGCCTGGCTGCTGAGATGGCCAAATTTGATCCTGATCATTATCTGTGAGTATAGAGTTTTTTGAGGATTAAATAACTTCCTTGACATTTATTTTAAAAGTTTGTCTTTTTAATTATGCTAGGCGTGTGCATTTTGGGTTCTTGAAATTAGTGATGTCTCAAAACTTGAACTGACATTTGAATTAATGTACCACTGATATACATCTGTAATGTTTGTAGAATGTTGCTTTTTAGCATTTCATTCCAGCAGAAAACTCTTCTAACATGCTTCTTTGAGTATTTTTTTTCTCCAGGCTTAAAATAGAACACTGAATTTGAGCATTTTTGTACCTCTTTTTTTAAGTAGACTTTTTAAAAAAGATTTTATTTATTTTTTTAAAGATATTATTTATTTATTTTTAGAAAGAGGGGAAGTGGAGGAGAAAGAGAGGGAGAGAAACATCAGTATGAGAAAGAAACACCAATCAGTTGCCTCTCCTGTGTGCCCTGCTGACCAGGGACTGAACTGGCAACCTAGACATGTGCCCTGACCGGGAATCGACTGGCGACCTTTCTCTTTTTGGGACAGTGCCCAGGCAGCTGTGCCACACTAGTCTGGGATAAGTAGGCTTTCTGTTGTGATTAATAGTCTTTAAGAATATAAATCTATGTTTACTGCATGTCTTGGCTGATCCAGTGTTTTCCTAACATTTTTATCCCCCAGCACCTGTAATCAAGGATCTGTTTCAAATTAATAATTACTTTTTGTAGTAGGGTATAAATAAAATCTAATTTTAAATTTTGCTGTGTTTTATTTCCCACATACATTATTTGTGTCTTTAGCCATAGTGCCTCTCTGTCAGGCTTAAATTTGCCCAAGGGACTTATCTAATTAATGGACAGTTAAATAATCACTTAAGAAGAGACTGTGATGTGTCTCATTGGCTGTGATAGCAACACTTCTTCCAAGGGAGTGTCACCTGGCCTCTGTGTATGCTGGGCTTCCTACTGTAAGTTGATATAGACCTCAGTTATCATTCTTCCTCAGCTTTGTGGCAGCAACTTCTAAACTGTTATATATTTAGCTATAATCTTATATAATTCTTGTATTCCTATACCGCTTTCAGCTTACCAAGTGCTCTCATGTGATTATTTCAGTTTTCACAACAGATGGGGAAAGGAGGTAAAGGGACTTTACCAAAGTCACACCACTACTAAGTGGCTTGGCCAGGACTTGAAATTGAATCTTTCCATTTACAGTTTTGATTTTCTTTTATTTATATTATTTCAGTTCAACCGCTGTTGCTCTTGTGATTAACATTCTATCTCCTGTGACATAGTGGGAGACTAAGTGGAAAGGCAGAAATACTTGTATATCTTGTGATGTGTGCGCCATATGCATCGAATGATACATTGCAATAAATGGTCAAACCATTCAACATCCTAAGGGAAACAGTATAAGAGCAGAGTATATTTTTGAGGACATCTGAGACATTTAATAATATGCATGAGAAGTTCTTTCTATTTCTCAAGGGAGAGTTCTTACAGAAGTGGTTTAAATGTAGTCATGGATAAGGTCGGAGAGTGGGAATCATGAATTAAACGTTCTTTCTGACTTTTCAATGGCCATAAGACTGGCTATTTTATTACTCATTTTTTAAAAAAATTACATTTATTGGCATGACTTTGGTTAATAAGATTATATGTTTCAAGTGTACAATTTTAAAATACATCATCTATATATTGCATCATGTGTTTACCAGCCAAATTCAAGTCTCCTTCTGTTACCATATATTTGACCCCCTTTACCCTCTTCATCCTCTCCCATCTCCTCCTTCCCTCTGGTAACCATCATACTGCTGTCTGCTGTGTGTGTCTGAGTTTTTTTGTTTGTTTTGTTCATTTGTTACTTTCTCTTTTAGATCTCATGTATGAATGAAATCATATGTTTATTGTCCTTTCCCATCTGACATTGCTGAGCATGATACTCTCAAGATCCATCTATGTTGTCACAAATGGAAGTATTTCATCCTTTCTTATGAGCGTAAAATTTCATTGTGTATATGTATCACATCTTTTTCCAGTCATACATCAAAGGACACTTAGGTTGTTTCCATGTCTTGGTCACTGTGACTGATACTGCAGTGAACATAGGGGTGCATATATCTTTAAGAATAAGTGTTTTCACATTTTTCAGATAAACACCCAGAGAGGGGTAGTGGGTTATATGGTAACTCTATTCTTAATTTTTTGAGAAGCCTCCATACTGTTTTCCACAGTGGCTGTGCCAGTTTACATTCCCACCAGCAATGAATGAGAGTTCCTTTTTCTCCACAACCTCTCCAGTACTTCTTATTACTCATTTTGTTCATAATAGCCATTCTATCAGGTGTGAGGTGGTATCTCATTGTGGTTTTGATTTACATTTTCCTAATAGCGAACTTGAGCATCTTTTCATATATCTGTTGGCCACTTGTATGTCTTCTCGTGATAAGGGTCTGTTTAGGTCCTTCACCTATTTTTAAATTGGGTTTTGTTTTTGCTGTTGTTGAGTTTTGTGAGTTGTTTATATATTTTTCAGAGCTATTGCTTGTAAAAATCATCTATTCAGTTGGTTTCCTTTTTGTTTTGTTGAGGTTTCTTTAGCTGTGCAAAAGTTTCTTAGTTTGATATAGTCCTGTTCATTTTTTTTTTGCCTTTATTTCCTTTACCTTTGGGGTCAAATTCATAAAATCATCTCTAAGACCAAGGTTCATAAATTTACTACTTATGTTTTCTTCTATGTAATTCATTGTTTTGCATCTTATATTTAAGTCTTTGACCCATTTTGAGCTAATGTTTGTATATACAGACAAACAGAAATCTATGCTTTTTAAAAAAGTTTTTAAATCTGCATCCAAAGATGTGTTTATTGATCTGAGAAAGAGAGACACACATGCACACACACGCACGCGCACACACACACACACACACACACAAGATATTGCCTCCCATACGTGTCCCAACCAGGGATCAAACTCACAACCTAGGTATGTGCTCTGAATGGGAATTGTCCCCCAACATTTTGGTGTACAGGACAGTGCTCCAACCAAATGAGCTACTTGGCCAGCAGTCTAGTTTTAGTTTTATTCTTTTGCATGTGGGTTTCCAGTTTTTCCAACCGTATTTATTGAGGAGGCTTTCTTTTCTTTATTGTATGTTTTTGGCTACTTTGTGAAAAATTAGTTCCATATATACATGTGGCTTTATTTCTGGGCTCTCAATTCTAATCTATTGGTCTGTATGTCTTTTTTTATTCTTGCCAATACCATACTATTTTGATTATTGTAAGTTTGTAGTATAATTTGAAGTCAGAAAGTATGATTACTCCGGCTTTGTCTTTTTTCTCAGGATTGCTTTGGCTATACAGGGTTTTTTGTGGTTCCATGCACATTTGATGATTTTTTTTTGTTTGTTATACTTCTTTGAAAAAACTACATTGGGATTTTGATGGGGAATGCATTAAATCTGTATATTGCTTTGGGTAATACAAACATTTTAACTATGTTGATTCTTCCAACTCATGAACATGGAATATCTTTCCATTTCATCTTTGTATCTTTAGTTTCTTTCAATAATGCCTTGTAGTTTTCAGTATATAGATCCTTCACATTCTTTGCTAAGTTATTTCTAGGTATTTTTTTCTTTTTGTTGCAGTTGCAGATGTAATCATTTATTTTTTTCTGAAATTTTGTTGTTAGTATGTAGAAACGCAATGGATTTTTGTACATTGTTTTTGTATCCTGCCACTTTACTGCATTTGTTTACTGCTTTTAATAGTTTTTTGGTGAGTCTTAGGGTTTTCTATGTGAAGAGACATGTCATCTACAAAGAGCGACAAGTTTACTTCTCCATTTCCAATTTGAGTACCTTTTATTTCTTTCTCTCACTGGTTGCTTTGGCTAGAACTTCTAGTACTATGTTGAATAACAGCAGTGAGAGTAGGCATCTTTGTCTTCTTCCTGATCTTAGAGAAAAAGCTTTCAGTTTTTCACCATTAAGTATAATATTAGCTAAGGGTTTGTCATATGTGGCTTTTATTATATTGAGGAACTTTCCTTCTATACCTCTTTTATTGAGTGTTTTAATCATAAATGGATATTTTAAGTTAAATGTGTTTTTTTAATCTATTGATATGATCATGTGATTTTTATCTTTTACTACTGTTAATGCGGTTATCACATTAATCAATTTATATATGTTGAACCATTCTTGTGCTCCTGGAATGAGCCCCACTTTATCTTTTTACTGTAGTTTTTTGTACTTGACTTGCTAGCATTTTGTTTAGGATTTTTGTTTAGGATCCGTATTCTTCAGAGATAGTGGTCTGTAATTTTATTTTTTTGTTTTGTGCGATATTGTCTGGGTAATGTTAGCCATATCAAAGAAGTTAGGAAGTATTGCCTCTTCAATTTTTTGGAAGAGTTTGAGAATAAATCTTCTTTCAGTGTTTAGTAGAATTCATTAGAGAAGCCATCTGGTCCTGGACTTTTACTTCTTGAGAGGTCTTTGATGACTGTTTCAATTTCCTTACTGTTGATCAGTCTATTTAGATTTTCCAGTTCTTCATGATTCATTCTAAGAAGATTATGTATCTCTACAAACTTGTTCATTTCCTCTAGGTTATTGAATTTGGTGGTATATAGCCTTTTATAGTATTCTTGTATAGTCCTTAATATTTCTGTGGTGTCTGTTGAAACCTCTAATTCATTTCTGATTTTGTTTGAGCCTTTTCTCTTTTTTCCTTAGTGAGTCTAGCCAGAGACTTGTCAGTTTCATTAATCTTTAAGAACCAGGTCTTTGTTGCATTTATTTTTTCTGTTGTCTGTTTTCTATTTTGTTTGAGTCCACTGTAATTTTTATTATTTTCTTCCTTCTAATGACTTTGGGCCTTGTTTGTACTTCTTTTTCTAGTCCTTTAAAGTAAAATGTTAACTTGTTTATTTGAGATTTTTGTTGTTTCTTGAGGGAAGCCTGTAATGATATAAACTTTTTTCTTATTACTCTTTTTCTATAACCCCAAAATTTTGCTATCTTGTGTTGTTATTCTATTTTTATCTTTATGTATCTTTTGATATTTTATTTCTTCTTTGACTCAGTCCTTATTTAGTAGCATGTTGTTTTAATCTCCGCGTATTTCTGTTTTTTCTAGCTCCTTCTTTCAGTTTATTTCTAATTTGAAAGCATTGTGGTTGGAGAATATGCTTGGTATGATCTCAGTCTTCTGAGGCTAGTTTGGTGTTCAACATATGGTCTATCTTTGAAAATGTTCCATGTGCACTAGTAAAGAATATATAATTTAGTGTTCTGAGATGAAAAACTCTTAAATATTTATTATCTCTATTCAGTCTAAGGTGTTATATATTATGAATGTTTGTTTATTTATTTATTTATATTTATTTATTTATGTAAAAGAGGGTTCTGAGATGTTGGGTAATCACTGGTAGGAATGATTCTTTCTTTCTTTTATGTATTCTAGAGAGAAAAGAAGGGAGGGAGGAAGATAGGGAGAGAAAACATCAATGTGAGGATGACACATCAGTCAGTTACTTCTTGCACACTCACTGACCAGGGACCGAACTTGTAATCCAGTCATGTGCCCTGACTGGGAATCAAACCTGCAACTTTTCAGTATGGATGACTCCCAAACCACCTGAGCCACAGTGGTCAGGCTCCTTCCCCCCTCCCCCATGTTTGGACAATTTATACATTGCTGCCAATGAGGTGTTTAGGTCCTATACTATAAATTGTTTTTTTCAGTTTCTCCCTTTTTTCCTATTAGTAGTTGCTTTATATATTTGGTGCTCCCAGATTGGGTGCATATATATTGAGAAGTGTTATGTCTTCTTGAAGTATTGTCCCCTTTATCATTATAAAATGTTCATCTTTGTCAGAGATAAGTGGGGCTAGACCTCTTTTTCTCTGGATTCCATTTGATTGTAGTATCATTTTCCTCCTCTTCACTTTGAATCTATTTGTACATGCAAGTGACATGTGTTTCTTGAAGGCAGCATATAGTTGGGTTTTGTGTTTTGATCCAACTTGCTACTCTGTGACTTTTAATTAGTCAGTTAAGTCCTTTTACATTTAGGGTGACTATTGATATGTGAGGATTTTCTATAACCATTTTATTTTTTCATTTTCTGGTATCTGTCTCCATTTTTCCATTTTCGTTGTGTTTCTGGTTTTTTTTTTTTTTAAATTTTGGTAGTATTCCATGATTTTTTTCTTTGTTTCCTCCTTTTCTGTGTAATTTGTCTCAGTTTCAGATTTTTTTTTTTGGTGTGGTTAGCATTAGGTTTATATAAAAAAGTTTCTTATATATACACTAGTTGTTTTTCTTCTGAATGACTCTAATCTCTATTTCTTTGTGCAAATTCAGACCTTTACCTGTTTCCCTTTTACTTTTTGTTGTCACAATTTATTCCTTTTTCTGGTGTGAGTTCATTTCTAAATTGTAGTAGCTATCGTCTTCTCTTTTTTATGGTTTTACCTCTGTTAACCTTTATGTTATATTTAAGTGTATATCATCATGTTCTTAACAAGGGTTGCAGTTTCCTGCTTTTGTCTATTAGTCATCTTACTCATAGTTTTGTATTCTTTTGTCTTTTGATTTAGGTAGAATATTCTTCAGTATTGTAGGTCTTCTGGTGGTAAATTCTCAGCTTTTGTATGTCTGGAAAAGTTCTTATTTCTCCTTTGTATTTAAAAGATACCTTAGCTGGAAATAATATTCTTGGCTGGTAATTTTTCTATTTCAGTAATTTGAATATTTGATTCCCATCTTTTCCAGCTTGTAGGGTTTCTGCTGAAAAAAAACAAAACAACTGATGATAATGTAATGGGTTACCATCATCTTTTTCCCGTCTTCCTTGAGAATTCTTTCTTTGTCATTAATTTTTGACAGTTTTAATATATGGTTCCTTGGAAGGCCTTTTTGGATTTAGGTAATTAGGTATTCTATTTGCTTCTTGAATTCAAGGATCCTGTTTTTTCCCATAGGTCTTAGAAATTCTCATTGATTATTTGTTTGAATAGGCTTTCTGTTTCTTTCTCCCTTTCTTCTTATTATAGTATACCCAGTATTTTTATAGTGCACTTTCTGATCGAGTCAGATCATTCTTGTAGAGTTCTTTCATTTTTTTTTAAACCTCACAAGTCTCCTCTCTTTTCCGTGTACATCATTTCTAGATTTCTATCTTCATCATTACTAATTCTTTCGCCCATCTGGTCAGTTCTATTTCCTAAGCTCTCTAGTTCATTCTTCATCTTTTATATCAAGTTCTCTTCATTTCCAGAAGTTCTGTTTAGTTCTTTTTTAAAGTTTCTATCTCTTTGGTCAAGTACTCCTTTTATTCATTGATTTTACTTTGGAGTTCATTAAACTACCTTGTGCTTTCTTATATCTTACTGATTGTTTTTTTTTAGAATGTCAGTCTTGAATTCTCTGTCATTATAGTTTTTTTCCTGAAGGTTTTCATTCCCTCTCTGACCTTGTTATCTTGGTTATTCGTGGTCTCTGATGGATTATTTTTCTGCCTAGGCATTTATGGAAATGAAATCTGCTTTTTTAAATGAGTAACACTTCTCTGTTTAGCAGGTTGACAAGAAAAGGTCTTTTTGTTTTCCAGTAGGTGGTGCTGAAGCATAAGTTTTTATTTTCTCTTGTACTGTTGGGGCTTCAGGGATTTCTGTAGGAAGTTGTTCCTTCCACCATGGAAAATGCCCTTATTCCCTAGGGAGGTGATTGTCCCCTCTTTGACCAGATTGCCTCAGTCTCAAGGCACCATCCCCATGGGAGTGTGTGGTAGGCAGTGGGGTTCTGGGCCCCTGAGATTCCCAGCACTGCCTTCTACAACTAAATGCTTCATCAGTGCTGTACTACCTGAGGTGTGTCAGGTGCCTTTACTGGTCTTCATTGTCATGGGTAGGCAAAGGGATGCACTGGGATAGGCCGGATTGTGTGTTTGTGGCTGTCAGATCTCAGCTGCCACAGCTTTATCTCTATGCCATCACTGGGATTGTCCACAGTGTGAGTCTGCCATTTGGAGAAATGTTTCTACTTCTCCAGTTCTTAGGACTGTGGAAATGTGCTCCATAACCTGACACTTTCTCTGCTATTGCTTCTGCTGGGACCTTCTGCGAACTCTGGGATGGTGAAGGGAGGCAGCTAAATGTCTGTGATTTTGTGTTCTGTCTGGTAATGGTCAGCTGTCGCACCTTTGTGTTTTTAGTACCCCTTTTTAGTAGGCATCTTCTTTCTCAGGGTCCACAGCTTCTAAATTCTTATGATGACATAGAAAGTACTCTATGATCTAGACCCTGTCTGCTTCTTAGTGTGCCTTTTGCCACTCTCTGCCCACTTTTTATACTGTAGCAGTAATGAATGTTTGCATTTCTCCACCTGCATCTCTTCTTACATACTTTGTACTTGTGGTATCCCTTTGCCAGCTATTTTCTCATTTATCTCAGCCTGCCTGAATTACTTTTACTTATCTTTTAAGACTTGGCTCAGTTGTCACTCCCTGGTACCCTCTCTCCTCGACTGGCAGGGGAAGTGCCCCTCAGTGCTCCTGTGTTATGGCTCATCGTGTTTTTATAGCATTCTGCTTGTGTGTGTGTGTGGTTCTCATTAAATTGTGGAGTTTTGAAGGGCAGGGAGCAAGGCTTGCCAGTCTTCATCTCTGATCTATATGCACATCAAGGCTACTCAGTGAATGCTAGTTAAATTTAATGGCATTTAAAAACTTGGAAATAAATTTTTCTGGAAAGTAGACTAACTCCATCCCACAGATCTATTCACAAAACTCTTAAATCATGGACACTGTAAAAATCTTCACAGTTTAATTACTAGAATGGTATTAGTGATATTTTACTCTAAATAATAACTTAAACATTATGAAAATTTGGGGGGCAAGGAGAAGAGGCATGGAGATGGCAGAGATAATGTTTTATAGAGCCATTTTCTTTTAAATCATTTTCCTCCCAAAGAAAAAACCCAGTATTTTTTCACTTGGGCTCTTCTACCTTTGCATTAAATGCCCATGGCACTCCAGTGTTCAGGGTCCTTTTTGCTCCTCTGACAGTTTTTCATGGGCAATTCTGGCCTCTTCTTTGGCCTCCTTAACTGTCCTATATGTCTCTCTTCAGCATCAGACTTGCATGTCTAACTGCGTCTTGGACAGGTCTCTGTGAGTCCTAAAAGGACAGCTCAAACTCATCCTGTTCCAAGCAGAAGTCATTATCTCTTCTGTCATGTTCATTTAGCATCCTGTGTTCCTGTCTCAACAAAGGTCACTGTTGTTCACTGAATTGTTGAGGCCAAAATCCTGGACATCAACTTCGACTCCTGGCTCCCTTTACTCCTACATCCTGAGAATTCTAGCAAACTTCTAACTATATGTCAGATCTATCCAGTTTCCTCCATGCCCACTGCCACTATCTTATTCAAGGCCACCATTATTTCTGTTCCTTCAGGTCCCTTTAAATGATTTTGTAGACAACAGTGAGAGTGATGTTTCTGAAACACACTGATGTCAGTCTCCTATACAAAAGCTTTTTTAAGGATTCAGTTGTTCTTAGAGGTAAAAATCCTCTAGAGTTTTTATCATGACTCACAAGGTTAGTGTCACCACAACCCATTATTTTCAGCTAGTATCAATTTTTTTTCTTAAATATGCCTTCTTGTTTCCTAGCCTTTGCTAACTATTCTTGCAGCCCAGATTATTTTCTCTACCTCTCTTATTAATCCGGTTAATTCTTAATTATTAATCAGCTCTTGGTTTAGATATTATTTGTTTCAGGGACCTTGTGTCATCTCAATTTCATTCTGCCATAACATTTGTCATAACACTTAGGCTGGATTGTAATTATTTGACTGTCCTCTGAGACTGGAAATTTTGTAAGGGCCAAGACCCGCTGTGTCTTGTCAGCCATGTAATATGTCAGCCATGTAACAGTGCCCAACATGGAGCTTGGAACGTACCACAAAGTTAATACTTTTGTTGACTGACTTAACACCTTAGCCACTTACTCTTATTGTTTATCTCTTTTGGAATTCGTTTCCTAAAAAAGTTTGCATTCTGATTAGTTGATGAAAGTCTATAGTAGAACATAAATTCAAAAGTTTTCTTTCACTTTATTTTTTTAAAAATGCTTGAATTACAGTTGATGTTCAATATTAAATTAGCTTCCATTTTACAACGTAGTGGTTAGACAATTATACAATTTACAAAATGATCCCCCCACCAACTCTAGTACCTACCTGACAGCATACATAATTATTACAGTATTAATGACTAGATTCCTTATGCTGATTTTACATTCATGTGACTATTTTGTAACTGTCAACTTGTATTTCTTAATCTCTTTACCTTTTCACCCAACCCTTCTTCTTATCTGGCAACCATCAGTTTGAGTTTTCCTTCACTTTAAAAAGGAGGAGATGGCTAATAAGAGACTCTTAACAGGGTTAGTCTGTAAAGCAACTACTTTATCCTAGTCTCATAGGATTTGTGCACCTGACCAAAATTGATATTGAGAATTATTGTTTCAAGATAATTGCTAGTTAGTTTTGTCCAATATGTACTTTATTTTCTCAAACATAAAAATAGAATGTGTATATTGGTTGACAGCTTGGATTCTGGAGTAAGACTTAAGTGGGTCTAAATCCTGGCTATACTTTTTAGTGGTTTTTGCCTCTGGCCATGATCTACAACTTTTCTGACTCTCAGTTTACACCGATGTAAAATGGTCAGGCAATATCTCCTACCCATGGGGAAAGTCTGAGGATTGAAAAAAAAAATGAACGATAAGCACTTAGTGCAGTAGTTGGCACGTACAAAGAACTTGTTATCTGTGATATTTCTAATATTAAAAAGATTTTGATATGTCGGTTGATAGGGAAAAGTGATGTCATAAAACTATCAGCTAGAAAATCCAATTAATCAAAATAACCAATCCCTTGAGTTTTTAATTAACTGAAATATGAATGAATGTTTCACTATAAGGTATACTTCTTGTCATTCTTTTCGTAAGGATACTAATTTGTAACTTAGAATGCAGGATAGCATATTTTCTGAACAAGTGTCCTTCACGTGTATATTTTTAATATAGCAGTTATTTTTCCAGTTAAAACTGAGAAAGTGAAGTGCAGGAAAATTAATTTTCTGTTTTCTACAAATATTGCTTTTTTTCCCTATAGTTTTAAATTAAGGATCTATTAATGTTAGCAAAACTAAATAAAATAGATTGTATCTTGATAGAAAATATGAGTGCACATGGTAAACAGTGATGTGTGTGTTGTGTGTGTGTGGATAATCAGTATCCTAAATTTTCTACTCATGTGTTTATTTTTCTTTGGTTTGTGCAAATCCAGCACAAGGTGCTAGGCTTCAGATTCTTGTGTTTGTTTGGTTTCACTTCATCCCATACCACTGCAAGAGAGGGGAGAAGACTTCAGAGTAATACTGGCCTATGTGTACCTTCCATTTGAAGTGATCATAAATGTCAAATATCCTTTTAGTCAATTGCTTACTTTTCATTTTATGATGATTACTAACCATGAAGAAAGTAAATTAAGTGCTCAGTCTTTCCTTGAAATGTACTCTGTATTAATGTATATTTCTAGCGTAAATGTAATGAGTTGTAAAATTTAAAAACATGAAAACCAGCTGAAATTTGTATAACAAGCCCACCTGACATTCAGTGTTATTATTTTTTTTCCCCAGAGCTGACTATTTTGAAGATGAAGCAGTTGAACAGATTTTGAAGTATAATCCTTGGTGGACTGATGCATATTCAGAAATGCTGACCATTTTGGGAAAGAGTCAGGAGCAAGAAGATCATGCTGCATTGGGTAAGAAACTCAAAAGTAGGCCCATTTGTTTACCATCTATAAGAGTGAAGATACTACTATTTTGGTTTGCTAAGTTTGGAAATGGGGTCTTCAACCTTGGGCTGGAGTATGTGATTCAGTAATTAGACTTATTTGTCTAAATTCTTCTGAAGTATGTTTTACTTTTGAATCATTGGAGCCCTTTAAAATTTTTATTTATGTTTTAGTAAATTTCAGGACATTAACACATAGGACATAGGTAGTTGTTGAGGAATCTGCTTGAGAGATCTGAACATTCCTCTGTGGGAAGGGCATTTGAGTGTTGCTAATGGTGTGGAAGAAGACAAGTTTTTATTACTTTTGTCTGTTGAATGAATTTAATATGTCCTTCTCAATTTGTTCACAACTGATTTTATATAGAAGTTGGAATAGGCATCCTCATACTCATACCTTATGTAGAGCAGGTGGGCCACTTGGTATCAATGAAAACTGAACTGGGGGAAGGTTATATGAGTCCCAGCAGATAGCTGTGCCATATTTAACATTAAGCCAAATGTAATCCACAAAGAGTCCTTTTTAAAAAAATATATTTTATTGATTATGCTATTATAGTTGTCCCATTTTCTTCTCCCCTTTATTCCCCTCTACCCTGCACTGCCCTCCCACCAGCATTCCCCTCCCTTAGTTCATGTTCATGGGTCATACATGTAACTTCTTTGGCTTCTCCATTTCCCATACTATTCTTAACCTCCACCTGTCTTTTCTGTACCTACCATTTATGCTTTTTATTCCCTATACCTTTACCTCCATTCTCCCCCTCCCCCTCCCCAATAATAACCGTCCATGTGATCTCCATTTCTGTGTTTCTGTTCCTATTCTAGTTGTTTGCTTAGTTTCTTTTTGTTTTTAGGTTCCGTTGTTGACAGTTGTTTGTTGTCATTTTACTGTTCATATTTTTTATCTTCTTTATCTAAGGTAAGTCCCTTTACTATTTCATATAATAAGGGCTTGGTGATGATGAACTCCTTTAACTTGACCTTATCTGGGAAGCACTCTATCTGCCCTTCCATTCTAAATGATAGCTTTGCTGGATAGAGTGATCTTGGCTGTAGGTCCTTGCCTTTCATGACTTCAAATACTTCTTTCCAGCCCCTTCTTGCCAGTAAGGTTTCTTTCGAGAAATCAGCTGATAGTCTTATGGGCTCTCCTTTGTAGGTAACTGTCTCCTTTCCTCTTGCTGCTTCTGAGGTTCTGTCCTTCTCTTTAATCTTGGCTAATGTGATGATGATGTGCCTTGGTGTGTGCTTCCTTGGGTCCAACTTTTTTGGGACTCTCTGAGCTTCCTGGAAGTCTATTTCCTTTGCCAGATTAGGGAATTTCTCCAGTATGTTTTCAGTTTCTTTTTTATTTTTTCTTTTATTTATATTTTTATTGTTGTTCAAGTACATTTGTCTCCATTTTCATCCCACCATGTCCCCCTAACCCCACCCCGTCTCCCACCTTTGATCCCACCCCCTTTGGCTTTGTCCATGTATCCTTCATACATGTTTTCAATTTCTTGCTCTTCCTCTTCTTCTGGAACCCCTGTGACTCGGATGTTGGAACATTTAATAAAGTTGTCCCAGAGGTTCCTCAGGCTCTCCTAATTTTTTTTTTTTGAATTCTTGTGTCTTCATTCTGTTCTGGTTGAATGTTTAATTCTTCCTTCTACTCCAAACCATTGATTTGAGTCCCTGTTTCCTTCCCTTCACTGTTGGTTCCTGTACATTTTCCTTTATTTCACTTTGCATAGCCTTCACTTTTTCTGCTATTTTGCGGCCATACTCAACCATTTCTGTGAGCATTCTGATTACCAGTGTTTTGAACTCTGCCTCTGATAGGTTGGCTATCTGTTCATCACTTAGTTGTATTTTTTCTGGAGCTTTGATCTGTTCTTTCATTTGGGCCATGTTTTTTTGTCTCTGTGTGTCTATTATGTAGTAAGGGGCGCAGAGCCTTAGGTATTGACCAGGGTGGGGCAACCCACATTGCTGCGTTGTGGCGCTGTATGTGGGGGAGGGGTCCGAGAGGGAACAATGCTTGCTGACTCTGTGACAGCTTTCAGTCACTTCCTTCTGTACCCACAAGCAAACTGGACTCTTCTGGTGCTGATTCTTGGGTGGGTGAGTTTTGTGTATATTCTAGGACCTTGTGGGTCTTTCCAACAAACTCTCCTGTGACGCTGGGAGTTTGTCCTGATGCCTCAGACCCCACAGGTTTTTTCAGTCAGAGGTTTTAAGGCTTTATTTCCCTGTGTTGATACCCTAGGTTGCCTGGTCTGTCTCAGTCTATCTCACTCCCCAGTTTTTCCTCCCAGTTTATCCACACACAAATGTGGGACCTCCCACCCTGCCAGGCGCTGCCTCACTTGCCCCAGTCCTCTAGCTACCACCTTGCTGGGAGTCCTCTTCACCCTGACTGCCTGTCTTCGTCCCTTCTACCAGTCTGGATGAATGTTTCTTCTTTAACTTCTTGGTTGTTGGACTACCATACAGTTCGATTTTCTTTCAGTTCTGGTTATTTTTGTTTTTAAATTTGTTGTTGTCCTTCTTTTGGTTTTGTGAGGAGGCAAAGTATGTATACCTGTGCCTCCATTTTGGCTGGAAGTCCCCACAGAACCCTTTTTTAGATGGTTGTTTTATTACCACTTTCTCTAAGTGGGAGGTTGGTATATTAAGTCTGTAAATTGTAGATAGATGCAGAGTAGAAGACCCATGTTTTCTGTCATAGTGATTTGGCTTTTATTTGTATATTAAAAATAAAACTTCAGTGTTTAAATAAAAGTAATACACATATATGTTAAATGGAATATAGAATCTCTCCACTTCAAATTCCTCTTTCTGAAAGTAATTGCTGTTAGTAATTTTGGGATACTTTTAATGTATGTACTCACATCTAAATATTTGCTTTAAGAGATTTATACACATAGAACCCGCATCTAAATACTTGTTTTAAGAAATTTAAGAAATTTATAGACATAGAATCGTATACATTCTCTTCTTACCTTGCTTTTCTCAAGTTTTTGGTATATGTTGTATATCTTTTCATATTAGCACTTATAATTCCTCCTGATACTGATACTTTTTTTTTTAAGGAGTCTTTATTCAAAAGCTACACAATTTTGGAAGAAATGTTTTCCACATGCATTTAGGCCTATCAGGGTAACCTCTTTAACTCTTTATTTTTTAAGATTTTATTTATTTATTTTTAGAGAAGGAGGGGAGGAGAAAGAGAAGGAGAGAAACATCAATGTGTGGTTGCCTCTCACATGGCCCCCACTGGGGACCTGGCCTGCAACCCAGGCATGTTCCCTGATTGGGAATTGAACCGGCAACCCTTGAGTTTGCAGCCCATGCTCAATCCACTGAGCTATACCAGCCAGGGCTTCTACTTGATACTTTTAATGTCTGCCTAGTATTCTGTTGTATTTTTGTATCATGATTGACCAGACATTTGGCTGTTTATTACTGATGGAAATTTGGGTTGTTTACAGTTTTCTGGAGTGGCCTCCTTTGATCACTAAATTCCAAGTAGCTACAGAATCTCTCTTGCATGACAATATTTTGATTTTCTGAATAGCAATGCAGTAGCCTATTATTTGCTCTATATCTAGTGTCTGCATAGTGCCTATTATATAATAGGTACTCAATAAAATATTTATAGAATAAATAAATATCATAGTAAGTATTTTTCTAGTTAGGTTTTTTTAGAGTTTAGGTGATTTCTTCTGGATTGAAAAATTGCTACTGTAATCTTTTAGAACCCTATCTGCCGCACAGGGGCAGCTTGTTTATAAGTAATGGTTCTTGTTACATTGTTTTCAACAAATTCTTGGTTTTATGTTTGATTTAAGAATCTTTCAGAAACTTCCCACATTATGTAGACAAATTTTCAGGTGTAGGGTTACTAACACAATATAGATAGTAGCTGTATATGACATGTAGATCTGCTTAGAAAGTTTGCTCAAACTTAAATCATCAAGACTATCTACTGGTCTGAATCAGCCTCCCTAGTTTTAGTGCTTTCCTTTACAGAGGTGGTGGTATGACAGTAAAGTGGTGGTTGCCTAGTTAAGTTTTCTGCCTATAAGGGTGAGCTCATTGCCTTAAAAATCAAGAGAAGGCATTACCTTTTATTTAAATTACAATTTGCCCTACTTTGCTCAGTGATGGCTTGTTCTAGGTCCTTTTTTTTCTGTGTCAGCTGTGTTGTGAATTAGTTCTCTGCATATAAGTTTAACAGATTAAGCCAGGCTGTTTAACCACTGGCCCTCCTGATCCTTCATCTTTATCTGTCCTATAGCATATACCCAGCCTGGTGCTTCAAGAACAATCATAATCTGCTAAACTATTGTGGTGATCCATTCCAAAAATTACCTTTAAAAATACCAAGCATTTATGATCTAATTTAGAAGAACTTGAGGTCTGTGTTGTACAGGAAAGTACCTCTTCTAAATGTGTCAAGTACAGAGTTAAGGAGAGAATATAAGCTAAATATAGGGCTCAGGATTTAACACTATAGCCTACCACAGGCTAGCTGTGTGATCTTACTGTGGAAATCCTATACCTGCCTCATACAGTAGTCATGAGGATTGAATAAAATGATGTATTTAAAATCCTTAGCATACTATAATTGTTAGAAATTTATAGTAAAATCAGTGGCAGGAGAGTCAGAAATTGAATGGCTTTGTTGTGAAATTACAGTATAATTTTTATACATTTACAAAGCTTTAAAAGAGAATTCTTTGTTAATAAATTCTTCTTTCAATTTTTTTTCTTGTTCAAGTATTTGAGACACCCAAGATTAGAGAAATAATGAAAGTGTGATATACCAGAATAAAATATGGGAGAAAAGAAATATGCCAGGGAATAAACTTTCAAGTTCTCAAAGAGCATGCTGCTGCTCTACGTTTCCCTCCTTTTCCTATTCATCTCCAGGCCTCCTTCCTGTCAGTGTCACTGTGTGTGGTGTCGCCTCTTTGCTCTCTCATATGATGTTGCTGGACAGCTGCAACAGTGCAAGTGTGTGGGGGCCATTGACTCATCCTCATGATAAAATAACAAGCTATAATTGTTTTAAGTTCCACATAAGCTTTTTGGCTTTGTTATGACTCTTGTCATTTTCATCATAGCCCCAAGTTACAATGCAGAGACTTTTATTAATATATTCACTTTTCTTATGATCCTGATCTTTCTCCCCAAAGTCTTGTAAATGGAAGTGTTAAGTGCTGTGCTTAACAGTGGTTTCATGAAGATGGACTTTCCACATTTCTCATGTTATCTTTCATTGGTTAACTTCAGCCCAAGAATGGGCACATGACTGCTAGAAAAATTATCACATAGCATTTATAGTCAGTGAACTTCCTAGCAGGGAATCCTGTTTGGCAGCAATGAGCTCTTCTGTGTTTGTAGAGCTATCAGTCTCAACTTGAAAATTGTAGCCACTATATGGCTACCCATTCAGGCCAAGAGTTTAAATGCAGCACATTTTCTTCTGGTTCCCTTGATCTATTTCCAGAAAGTATACAATGTAATAGACAAATTGGCATTCCTCCGAGAGGACCCAGATCATGGATGATTCAGTTGTTGACCTACAGAAGACAAGTATATTTGGGAGGGAGTTTTAGAAGGGAAGGTGTAAAAGTAACTAAACTAGAAAATGTTCTAAGTGAAGTGAGAAGGTCACTTTCCATTTTGGGGGGAGCCGTCTTTGCAGTCTTAAAACATATTCGTGGGTTTTTTTTAAGTTGGGAGGTGGTCATTGAAGCATATGCTTCAATGCTGGGGCACCAATTTCTATGCTCAATGAGTGGAGCTTTCAGCTTGCTCTTGTATGCCTGTACATTATTTATAGAAACCTAATTAATTGTACTGTACTGAAGTATATGCAAAGCTGCTCTGTAGTGTAGCTAAGTTGTACAAGTGCTTGATGTATGTTACTTTTGGTGGAAATCATTCAAGTATTGTTGGCACTGCATCTGTAGTTATTTCCAGTTCTGTTGCTTCGGCATACCTCATGGTGCAAACCTCCCCATGTGTCCTCTTCCTGATACAATTTACCATTCTAATAAAAAAGGCTTTGGGTGGCTCAGACTTTTGATTTCTCTAGTGATTTCCTGGTTTGTTAGTAGTGTTATCAACCATTTTTGTTTCTTTTGCTTGAATTTCAGAACTTAAATGTATCTGTATTATTAATGAAGTCCTTAGGCCAACATGGAACTTAAAAACACTCAGAAAATGTGGTGGTGTTTTAAGGAAAGGCTAGGGTTACCTAGCATCCAATAATTCAGAAGAGTTCATTCAAATAGGCTTTCCATATGTATAGAATCATGGAAAGTGACTTATGAAATATGGAAGCACTTGTGGGTAATATAACATCAGAACCTACAGTTCCTAGATCAACCTTTATAAATCATTAAACATATGTAGGTGTGATTACTTAATAAACATGTAGATAAGCTGATGCATCATTTAAGGGTTCTGTGCACACTTACCTTGTGATTCAGAATTATGTGGAAGAAATCATTAGTCAACTGAGATATAAAGGTTTTTTCTACTGAGATAATACCATCATCATGAACACCTGGCACTTTCCTACTATAGTCATACCTTGATACTCATCAGCCTCAGAACTTGTCAAACCTTGTACTTCTTGCATTTTGACAAGAGAAAAATGTTTCAGCACTCAGCTTTTGCTTAGGACTCATCGCACTTGCTAGAACTTGTGAGTCGGTTTTGGCACTTGTCACAAGTTCCAGATCGAATTAACAATGAGTACCAAGGTACCACTGTATTAGCTAAATTAATGAATGTCTCAAAGACTATACCTAAGAGAATAACCATCTCAAACCTTCTTGCTGAATACTAGGGGTCTTAAAATACTTTGTCAGGTATACTTTCTTCATGCAATATGTTCCTTTTTACAGTTTCTTTAAGTCAGATCACTTTAAATGAACTGAGCTTAAATTAAGGGATTTAAATTAAGGGATTTAAACTGTTTAAATTAAGGGATCTTCAGAGCCCTCTAATGAGACCATCAATACTCAGTTTATTGTCTTATTAATTTTGTTTTTAAGTGTGTCTTAAAAAATGCTTCACCTGACATCTACCTGAATAAAGTTTCAAAATATACAGTTTTTTTATGTTTCTGGTTAACAAATTGAATAAACGCATTCTCAGTTATTTGTCATTTATGAAAACAGTGCTTCTGCATATACATTTATTTTTCATTTTTTAAATGTAGGCTCTCTAACACCATCGAAAAGGATAATTATAAAAATATATTTTAAAAGTTTTTCTTGCACTGTGTATATTTTAATGAGCAAACACATATTGCTTCTAGTAATTTCAGATAAGTGTATTTAAGATTTTTTGCCCCCCAGAGGAGAGACTGTAAACCTGCTGGAAGAAAGCCTTAAAACAAAAAGAAGATACGTGAAGCTTAAGGTTGTTAAGAGAGGACAGAAGTGAGTTTGGAAAACTATATGTGAGCAGAGGCCATTATGTGTGAGTAATCACATTCTCTTCCTCTGGCTTTGTCCAGTTGTGATAAGCAGAAAGACATCCTTTTGTTGAGCAGAGTCAGAAAGGGGCTGGGTAGCTAGCTAGTTATGAAAAGAGTGATTGGGGATACTCAAAAGGCAATTTAGTAAATGTTAGTTCTAAAGAGGTGATAGACACAGCCAAGTGTCTTTTATTAATCCCTCTCCTCTCTGAGCTTCCTGAGTTAAACCTGGGCACATGGCCATTCAGCTAAGTGAGTAGAATTACTGTGAGTACTTTCTGTATCAGGTCTTTAGGAAGCAGGTGCTTGCCTTCATCATCTTATTCTGCTTTCTGATTAGCTAGAAAATGGTAAAACCTAGAGTTAGTTAGCTGTCATGGACCCATAGCTGGAAATTGTATTACGGAGATTCTGATGCTCCATTCATCTTGGGTCTTTCATTCTGGAGAGTACCATGAAAAAGAAACTTCTCTTATTTAAGCCATGGTATTTTGGGACCCCCCCTCCCCCCCCTTTTTTTTTTACAGTTTAGCCAGTCCTATATTAAATAATAGTTCTAAAACCTGGAGATAAAGGGTTGAAAGTTGTTCTAGCTTTTCTCCAATATGAAGTGCTGGAACTGGAAGCTAATAGCTCCTCTTTACTGGGCTTAAAAACAAGTCAGTTTCAAAGTGATTGTCTGATAGGGGGTTACTTTGCAAGGTAGGAAATTAACAACACTTATTTAGAGGTACTTAATGTATCTAAATACTTAAGTTTCCTTAAAAATCTCTCTAAGACAATTAGTAGGCGGTGTTTTGCTTATACTACCTAGGAACTGAGCCCATATATGTTGTTAGCTATTATTCTTTCTGTAAATCTTGCTCTAAGACAAAGTGTATGCTACTTTCTGTGTGTCGTATAGAGGAACCTTTAATGCTCATGTTCTGTTCATGCTAGAGATACTTTGTGATAGCTTGCCTAAATTGTAGGCATAAAAGGAAATTTTGAAGCAACTACAGTCTCTTTCTTGCTTTACCAATATGGATATAACTTTTTAAAAAATCATTAGCATTTGTTACATATTTTAGGATTATTTTTGTCTACTTACTCAACATTTGGAAAGGTGGTTGATATGTAAAAAGAAATAGTTTTTTTCTGTCTATTGTATTTAATAATGGAAATGGGGAAAATACCATATATGCAAGTGACAAAAACTGAAAAAAAAAGTTTTTGAAGTAATTTTTAGCAAGAAAAGCAACAGATCTATATTAGAAAGTTGGTGTTTCAGTACAGTAGTAAAAGTTGGATTACTGAACAAACTGCTGGCACAGTTAATTGTTCATTTGGAATTCACTGAAATCTTAAAAGCATATAAAAAACAACTTCCAGGTGGATTAAAAACTTAAATTTAAGAAAGGAAACAGGAAATATTAAAAGGAGACTTCTTATATACTTCAGTGTTTGGATAAACCATATCAGAGTGTATAAATCCAGACTCCTGGGTTATTTTTTTAATGATGGACAAATTGGGCAAAAAACAAATAATTCAGTAACACAGGATGCCATAAACAAAGTCAATAGATATGCCATAGATTCAGAGAGATGGCCAGGGTTCATATTTATAATAGGCAAAGAGTTCTTAATTTGGCAAGACAAGCCATCTAAGGAAAAAAAAATGGGCAAAACATGTAAATGTTTCATAGGAGAGCAAAGCCAAAGTGCCAGCAAACATATGAAGTAACACTTACTGAAGTAAAATATGTCACTGTTAGTATTATCTTGCTGCATAACAAATTACCTCAAATTAGAAACAGTCCTAATATGATTTAATTTTTCTGGGTCAGGAGTCAAGTATGGCTTAGTTGGGTCCTCTGCTTAGGATCTTGCGAGGTTATACACAAACATGTCCGTCTTTTCTTTCTTTGATAAATTAGTAGCTGTTGGCAGATACGTTTTCTGGCTCCTTTTCTGAACTCACATGTTTGGCAGGAGTTCAACCCTTTGGTCCTCCTTGTTGTCAGTAGGGTTCTCTGAGGTCTTAGAGACTCCACAGTGCCCTTTTAAGTAGCCCTCTGACACATCGCATCTTCTTTCTTCAAAAGCAGCAGTTGAGTCTCTGGCTCTAGTCTATTAATAATAAAATATAGTCATAACAGTGACTGTCTTATCATCTTTCTATTATTCATTTGGATAGAAGCAAGTCACAGTTTCTGCCCACACTCAAATGTGACTTATTGGCAGTTATCTTAGGGTTCTTCCTACCACAGTTACTATATACCCATTAAATTAAAAGTGAGTTTTAAAAGATTACATGTGAATTCTCACCAGTAGGGGAAGTGTTTGCACAGAGTATGCTCTACCACACAGTTCTGCTTCTTATAAACATGAATAAAATACAAGCTGACTTGATGAGATCTGCCAGAGGTAGTGTGGAGTGAGGTAGGCTAGACAGAGGAAAATAATCTATTTGTGGGGGAGGAGAGTATAAACTCCCATGTATATATATACACATTTATGTGTCTGTCTGTATGTGATCACATGGTTGTCAAGAAAAACGTGAAATGTATGTACTAAATTTTTAATGTGCAGGAGGCCAGTGACAAAGGTGAAAAGAGGGTTACAAGCAGAAGAAAAGGGAAACCTGTATTGAAAAAAAAATCCTCTTCTCATAAGTAACATGTGTAATATGATAATATTTGTGAACTTTCTTTCTATGTATAGAGAATATTAATACTAAGCACTTAAATGGTCTAACATATGGGAATATTCCTATTTTTTTAATAGAATGTTAAAAGGGAACAGTGAATATTTATACAGTGCTTTATTTAGCTGTTATTTTTTTTGTCACTAAAATATATTATCTTAACTTTAAAGACAATAACTCAGACATTTAGATGCCTTGAATACAGAAGAGTGTAGCACAAAACAGGTTGGGGGTAAATCTGGCAATAAATAATAGATATTGTTTAGACATCCTTTATTTTAGGCCTACTAAGTTTTGAGCAAATGCAAAGACTTTAATAAAATTATCAAATGTACCTTAAAAGTTGTTTATATATCTACAGTTAAGTAATTTTATTTCAGGTTCCACAATCTAAGTTCCAGTTTTTACAAATCTTGCATATTGGGGGGCATGGTCTACAAAACTGTTTGGAACATCTAATTCTTTTTTTCTGTTCTTTTATTTAACATTTTTTTATTGTTGTTCAAGTGTAGTTTTCTCCCCATCCCCCAACCCCTCCCCACCATCCCAGCCCTTCCCACCTCCTTCTCCTTTTTCCACTGCCCCTTGTTATTGTCCATGTGTCCTTTATAATTTTTCCTGTAAACACTTTAACCTTTTCCACCATTATCCCCTCCTCTCTTTCATCTGGTCACTGTCAGCCTGTTCTCAATTTCAATGCCTTTGGTTGTATTTGGCTTGTGTGTTCATTTTGTTGATTAAGTTCCTGTTAAAGGTAAGATTATATGCTATTTGTCTTTCACTGCCTGGCTTTCGGGTAACACAATGCTCTCCAGATCCATCTGTGCTGCCACAAAGTATAGGAGTTCCTTCTTTCTTTCTGCTGCATAGAATTCCATTGTGTAAATGTACCATAGTTTTTTGATCCATTCATTTACTGATGGGCACTTAGGTTGCTTCCAGCACCAGTGCTATTTACATAGCACTACTGTAAATTGTGCTGTGAACATTGGGGTGCATAGGTTCTTTTGGATTGGTGTTTCTTACAGTATAATCCCAGCAATGAATTGCCAGGTCAACAGGCTGTTCCATTTTTAGTTTTCTGAGGAAATTCCATACTATTTTCCATAGTGGTTGCACCAGTCTGCAGTCCCACCAGTAGTGCACTAGGGTTCCCTTTTCTCCACATTCTTGTTGCTCCACAAACACTTGTTTGTTGCTTTGTTTATGATGGCTGTTCTCAGTGGTGTGGTGTGAACTCGTATCTCATTGTGGTTTTCATTTGCATCTCTCTGATGGCTGGTGATACTGGACATCCTTTTGATATGTCTCTGGACTCTCTGTATGTCCTTGTTGGAGAAGTGTCTGTTCACATCCTTTGCCCATTTTTTAATTGGGTTGCTTGTCTTCTTAGAGAGGAATCATGTGGGTTCTTTATATATTTTGGAGATCAAACCCTTGTCTGAGGTATCTGGCAATATGTTTTCCCATATGATTGGTTCTTTTTTCATTTTCATGCTGTTTTCTCTAGCCATGCAGAAATTTTTTATTTTGATGAGATCCCATTTGTTTATTCTTTCCATTAGGTCCCTTGCTCTAGCTGACATTTCAGTGCAAGTATTGCTATGTGAAATATCTGAGATTTTCCTGCCTATGTTCTCCTCTAGGACTTTAATGGTGTCACGACTTATATTTAAATCTTTTATCAACCTTGAATTTATTTTTGTGTATGTTGTAAGTTGGTGCTTGAGTTCCACTTTTTTTCTTTTTGCATGTAGCTGTCCAGCTCTCCCAACACCATTTGTTGAAGAGGCTATTTTTACTCCATTTTATGCTGCTGTCCCCTTTGTTGAATATTAATTGACCATAGAAACTTGGGTTTATTTCTGGTGTCTCTGTTCTGTTATATTGGTCTATGTGTCTGTTCTTATGCCAGAAACAGGCTGTTTTGATTACAGTGGACTTGAAATATAGTTTGATATCAGGTATTGTGATTCCTCCTACTTTGTTGTTCTTTCTCAAAATTCCTACTGCTATTTGGGGCTATTTATGGTTTCATGGAAATTTTTGAAGTGTTTGTTCTATGTCTGAAATATGCCAAGGGTCCTTTAATAGGGATTGCGTTGAACCTATAAATTGTTCTGGGTAATATGGACATTTTGATGATGTTAATTCTTTCAATCCATGAACACGGTATATGTTTCCATTTGTTTCTGTCTTCCTCAATTTATTTCTGAAGTGTTGTGTAGTTTTCTGAGTACAGGACTTTTACCTCCTTAGTTAGGTTTATTCCTAGGTATTTTATTTTTCTTTTTACCATATCAAATGGGATTTTTTTCTTGATTTCTGCTTCTGCTGATTCATTGTTGGTGTACAAAAATGCCTTTGATTTCTGGATATTGACTTTGTATCCTGCTGTTTTGTCTAATTCATTTATTAGGTCTAGTAGTTTTTTTTTGTTGAGTCTATAGGTTTTTGTATGTACATTATCATGTCATCTGCAAACAAAGACACACAGTTTAGTTTCCTCTTTTCCAATTTGGATGGCTTTAATTTCTTTTTCTTGTCTGATTGCTGTTTCTAGGACTTCCAATACTATGTTGAATAGAAGTGGTAAAAATGGACAACTTTCTCTTCTTCTTGATCTTAGTAGAAAAGTTTTTAGGTTTTGCCCATTGAGTATGATGTTGGCTGTAGATTTCTCATATATGGCCTTTATTATGTTGAGGAATGCTCCTTTTATTCCCACTTTGTTGAGTGTTTTTATCATAAATGGTTGCTGTACCTTATCAAATGCTTTTTCTGCATCTATTGATAAGATCATGTGATTTTCATCTTTGCTTTTGTTTGTGTGAACTATTACATTTACTGATTTGTGAATATTGAACCATCCTTGCATCTCTGGGATAAATTCCACTTGGTCACGGTGTATGATCTTTTTAAGGTATTGTTGGATGCAGTTTGCCAATATTTTGTTGAGGATTTTAGCGTCTATGTTCATCAGTGATATTGGCCTGAAGTTTTCTTTCTTTATTGTGTCTTTATCTGGTTTTGGGATTGGGATGATGCTGCCTTCATAAAGTGAGTTTGGGAGTCTTCCATCATTTTGGAATTTTTTGAATAGTCTGCGAAGGATAGGAGGTTAGCTCTTCCTTAAATGCTTTGTAGAATTCTTCTGTGAAACCATCTGGTCCAAGGCTTTTATGTGTTGGAAGCTTTTTGATTACTGCTTCAATTTTGTCTGTTGTTATTGGTCTGTTTAGGCCGTCTGCTTCTTCTTCATTGAGTTTTGGAAGGTTATATTTTTCTAGAAATTTGTCCATTTCTCCTAGGTTTTAAAATTTCTTGGCAAATAGTTCTTTGTAGTAATTTCTTACAATCCTTTGTGTTTCTGTGGTATCAGTTATAATCTCTCCTCTTTCATTTTTGATTGTGTTTATTTTGGTCCTCTCTCTTTTTTTCTTGATGAGTCTTCTTAAAGATTTTTCAATTTTGTTTATCTTTTCAAAGAATCAGCTCCTGGATTCATTGATCCTTAGAATTGTACTTTTAGTCTCTATGTCATTTAATTCTGCTCTGATCTTGGTTATTTCCTTCCTTCTATTTGCTCTGGGCTGTTCTTCAAGTTCTTGTAGGTGTAGCATTAGGTCGTTTATTTGAAATGTTTCTATCTTTTTCAGTAGGCCTGTATCACTATGAACTTCTCTTTCAGGACTGCCTCAGCTGTCTCCCATAAGTTTTGGGTTGTTATGAGTTCATTTTCATTTGTTTCCAGAAACTTTTCGATTTCTTCTTTGATCTCATTCTTGACCCATTCATTTTTAATAGCATGCTATTCAATCTGCATGAGTCAGTGTTTTTGAGTTTTTTTCTGTGAGGTTGGTTTCTAGTTTTAGTCCCGTGTGATCCGAGGAAATGCTTGGTATGATTTCAGTTTTCTTGAGATTGTTGAGGCTTGTTTTGTGTAGTATCATGTGGTCTATCTTTGAAAATGTTCCACGTACATTTAAAAAGAATGTGTGCTTTTGCTTCTTTTGGATGAAAGGATCAGTTAAGTTCATTTGATCTAGGGCATTGTTCAATGCTGCAATATCTTTGTTGATATTTTATTTGCAAGATCTATCCATTCTTGACAGTGGGCTGTTGAAATCCCCACTATAATTGTGTTGCTGACAATATCTTTCTCAAAGTCCTCCAAGGTCTTCTTTATGTATTTGGGTGTTCCGTTGGGTGCATATATATTTACAATGTTTATGTCTTCTTGATGGATTCTTCCCTTGAGTATTAAATTTCCTTCTGGGTCTCTTCTTATGACCCTTGTTTTGAAGTCTATTTTGTCTGATACGAGTGTTGCTACCCCGACTTTTTTTTTCCTGTCCGTTTGTTGGAATATTTGTTTTGAGCCCTTCACTTTTAGTCTGTGACGGCCTTTTGTTTTCAGGTGGGTTTCTTATAGGCAGCATATGTGTAGGTCATGAGTTCTTATCCATTCAGCTATTCTTTGTCTTTTGATTGGAGCATTTAATCCATATACGTTTAAGGCTATTATTGATAGGTACTTACTCATTGCCATTTTTCTGTACCTGTGTTCTTCTCTCTCACACACTTTTCCTTCCTTTTCTTAAAGCAGACGCTCTAGCATCTCTTGTAGAGCTAGTTTCGTGGAGGTATATTCTTTTAGACTTCTTTTTTTTTTTTGAAAGAGATAGGAAGCTCTTTATTTGGCCATCCATTTTAATTGAGAACCTTGCTGGATAAAGTAGTCTTGGTTGCAGGCCTCAGGGTTTTATTACTTGGAATATTTTTGCCATTCTCTTCTGGCTTGGAGTGTTTCCATTGACAAGTCAGCTGCTAGTCTAATAGGGCTCCCTTGTGTATTACTTCCTTTTTCTCCCTTGATACCTTTAAGATTCTCTCTTTGTCATGGAATTTTGCCATTTTAATTATCATGTTGAAGTGTGGGCCTCTTTGGGTTCCTCCTGATTGGGACTGGCTTTGTTTTCTAAATTTGTGTGACCTTTTCTCTCATCAAATTAGGGAAGTTTTCCATTATTCCTTGTTTAAACAGGTTTTCTATCCCTTGCTCTTCTCCTTCTCCTTCTGTTATCCCTATTATAAGGATGTTATTATGTTTCATGTTGTCTTGTAGCTCCATTACCTCCTGTTCATTCTTTCTGAGTCTCTTTTCCTTTTCTTGCTCTATCTGGGTGGGTTTTTTTTTTCTACTTTGTCCTCCAGCTTACTGGTTCAATCCTTTGCTTCATCCAGCCTGCTTTTAATTCCTTCTAATGTGATTTTTATTTCCAAGATTTATTGTTCATTTCTTCTTGGTTTTTGTTTATAGTTTCTATTTAATTTTTCACGCTGATGTAGTTCTCAATCAGTTCCTTGTGGTTGTCTGTGAGTTCCTTGATTTTGAATGCTATATCTGACATTTGATTATCTCCATTTTGTTTATCTCTTTTAGTGGGGAGTCTATTTCTTTTGATTTCCTGTTTTTTTTTTTCCTCCCCATTTTAGGTAACTCTCTTTGTTTCTGTGCTTCCTGATTTTTTGCTTTGCTAGGTGTCTTTGTAGGGTTGACTTCTATGGTAGGAATTCTGTGAGGCTCAGTGGTGTGGTCTCTTTGATATGCTTGTCTGGATGCTGTAGATTTGCCCTTTCTTCTGTTTGTGTGGGCTCTCTTGTTGTATTTGCGTTTTTATCTTTTGGTGGTTCCTTTGGTTATTTTTCTCCTCCAGCAGTTACACTGATATTCGCAGCTCCCACCTCTTCTTGTATGTGACCAGTGGCAGGGGGTAGGCAAAATGGATTAAGACAGTAGGAGAGTATTTTATGAGATTTAGAATACCAGCAGGTAGAGAATAGATAAGAGACTCTTTGGAAAAGTATAGTGTTAACTGTGATATTTCACCCAACTAGCCACTTTTTATAAAAAGTGAAAGAGAGATAAGACTCTTGTTAGAGGGGAGGATGATTGTGAGCTGAGTCCAGAAAACAGAGTGCTTGTGCAAGGTTAGATCATGACAGATAGTGCGAGTAAAGAATAGATAGTAGGCGTAGTGTGAGAGAGAATAGAGGTAACCACAACAATAATAATGCTCAGGAATAAAGTGAAGTGGACTAAGATCAGGGAGCGTTGCTGTGTAGTATGTACAATGTTATGGAATAAGAATTAATCACAGTAGTACTAGAACAACAATAATATTACAAGAAATATATGATTGGATAACCAAAATAGAAAGTACCTGAGCAAGAATAGTGTGTTACTGGTACATGGTTGAAGTACAAGAAGGAAAATTAAAATACAATAAAGAGAGAATAAGGAAAACCAGTGAAACAATGCAATTAAAGAGAAATAAAATGAGAGAAACTAAACATAGGGAAGAGAAATAAAAAAATACTAATAAAATAAAAGTTGTAAAAAATAATAAAAAATAATAATAATACATATAAACAATAAAATGCCCAGTCTATGGGATAACAAAGAGACATTGTCTCAGTTTCTTATTCTTTTGGGGTTAGCCTTGTGCTTCCCTTTCCATCTGTCCCTGGACCCTCGTACTCCAAGTCTTATTGTCTCACTTGGTGCGGGGTGGGGGAAAGGAAAAAAAAAAGGGAGAGAGGGTCTAAAAAGAAAAAAAAAATAAGCCTCCTGCTGACTTTAAACTTGTTCATCAAGTTCTGCTTGTCTTCCTAGATGCCACTGGAAGAGGGGGCTAGGCTTCAGTTTTCTCCCTGTGGTTTTGTGAGGATGGAGACCAGGTCTGGGTAGTAATTTCCTGGCCTCCACTGGCTCATGTCGTCTGTGAGCTGCCAGTCTTGAATCAGCCATTCAGTCTCCCTGCAGCCAGTGTGTTCAGTCTCTGGCACAGAGCCCAAGACATTCCCCAGTGTGCAGTTCTGCTCAGCTATTCAGTGTCTGGGGGCACACAGCTGAAATCTCCCTCAGGATGTGTCAGCTGCTGCTGAGAGTTCCATACAAAGCAGCTGCCTGCCATCTTGCTGTGCATGGCTTTTTACACAGCCCAACTTCGCAACTGGTCCAGAGACTATGGGAGTCTGGGCCTGACATGGCCCACCTCCTCCCTTCTCTAGGCAGCATCTGGCACCTCAATTTCTCTGGTTCTGGCGTTCACAGTTCCTGTGGATTTGTACCACCTCTGTGTGTCTTACACTTTGTCTCTATCCCCCCAGCGACTTTTAGCATCTAGGTCCCTCCTGGTGCTGGACTGCCCTCCCTGCTCTGGTAGGGGAGGGAGCTGGTGATATCCTTTCCCCCCCATATCCTGCAGCAGGTGCCATGTCAGGAGCCACAGCACCCTTCGTCCCTGCACACATCCCAGGGACCTTACTGTCCCAGTGCAATCTCCTCACTGTCAGTTTTTCAATGTGCCCTGCAATTTTTGGCCTCCAAACTTCATATGAGCCAGGATTCCTTTGGCCTTCACTCTGTTCCTCAGAAGATTGGCAAGGTGTTCCACCTGGGCATAGGGAGAACCGGGCTCCGCTCCCACATATCTTGCCACCATCTTCTCCCTGGAACATCTAATTTTTAAATACGTTTTCTTCCAGTGTCTTTTTCAGGAGAAGAGAAATATCAGCTACGAAAATTTGTCCCTAAGTCTTACCTACTAGACAAGAGAGCTCATCGTCAGGTGTACTACAGTCTGATTGATATCCTTCTGGCATATTGCTATGAAACTCGTGTCAGTGAAGGAGAGAAGAATGTAAGTACGTGTGTGTCTGTGCTTGTTGGCATAGACTACTACTGTACTGAGTAAACTGTATTAAGACATTACTCCTTTTATTGAGAGTAAGACTTGTGATCACTTACGTAGGGGATGCTGGGGCAAAGTTGCACGTATCTGTTGGTGATGGGGATCAACATGAAAGGATAACGTGTACTTGGTTTCTTTGGTTTCTCCCTTGGCGTTAGTCTTTACAAACAGTAAAGTGGAGAAGTAAAACTGAGGGTAGAGAAAAAGGATCTTCAAGAGATAAATTGGCCATATAAAAGGGGCTGTTGCCACATGACACTTGACATTGGCAAGGGGTAGGATTTTCCAACCCATTTAAATTCTTTTTCTAAGCTGTCGGTTACCAGGTGCAAAGTATAGGGATCTTTTAAAGAAATCCTACTGCAAAAGGATTTCTATTGTACATTAGTATTCTTAAATGCACTTTTATAATAAGATAGACTTTATTGTATCTCTTTTGTTTTAAATGGTTTTCTTCATTATATTTTTTCCATTACTGCTTGTTCCCCTTATATGCTCTACCACCTCCACCCGTCCTTTACTCCCCACATTGTATCTCTTCTTAAACTACATTTGATTTTGGAAACTTTTTCTTACCTATATGTTAAAAAAAAAAAGGCTGGAAAACCACACACATATAAAAGTTTCCTCGTTAATGTGCTCTACAGCTGTTTATAACTGTCCTTGCTCAGAGGGTTTCTCCTGAGCTGAGCATATGCTTTTTTTTTCTCTCATTACACGAATACTTAATATTGTTGTAAAGTGAAGTACCACATGAAGAAAATAATTAAAATTTTCTGTAATCTCAGCCATCAGAAAAAGCCACTGTTACAAGGTGATGTATCTCTTTCACTCTCTTTCATTGTGCACATTATATGTATTTATATTGGGTCATAATGTATACATTATTATTTAATCTGCCTTTCTCACTTAACATTAGCATAGTTTTAGGATTAGAATTTATGTGCCAAATATTTTGTTGTCACAATTCTAAAAATTTCAAAAGTGACTCTTCAGATTTGTATTTGACTACAAAATGAATATTAATGAGTGTAATAATAAGTGTATCTTATTTTTAAAAGATACTACGTTGGAGAAAATGTTTTCTTTGGCAAAACAGTGCTTCATATTATTGCTTGAGAAGATAGGTTATTATTTATCTTTACTCAATAAAATTTATTCTGTATTCGTATATTTACATATTTGAAATCATGAAGTTTGCAACTTCAAAACTTTCTTTAGGATATACTTATTCTCACAAGCATTCTCTGTAAGGCCAAGTTCTTGAGTAGCTTTTGAAGTACCACAGACAGCACATTAACATTATCTTTGAGTCATTTGGCAGATTTATTATAGAATGGGAGGCAAGTAACTTAGTTGAGAAGGACAGAAATTGAGGAAGCATTGCTTTGCTTTAATTTTGCTTTCAAAGCCCCTGCTTAAATAAGCTCTTGTGTTCCGGGACTGTTATCAGTGGAAAAGCTTTACTTTATAAAAGTCCAAGGACAATAAACAGAAACTTGCCTTTGATAGCCTCTGCATCAGTAAAGCAATTATTTTTTTGCAATTATGGACACTTCTTAGTTCTTATATATGTCAACACCACTCACATACTAGTTAAGTAAATGGATATATTTGCTTAAAATTAAAATTAAATGACTTTACCTCTAATATGAGAGTACTGTTTTCTCTAAAACAAAGGTTGAATCTGCATGGAATATCAGAAAACTGAGTTCAACACTGTGCTGGTTTGAGGTATGGTTTTTAATTTCAATTATTTAGATTTTGTTTGTTCAAAAAATTATTTTTCTGTTGACTTTTAAAGTGGAAGCTTTATTGTGTAAAGTGGAAGCAGTTTGTTTTCCAATTTCTAAAAATATTTTGATTCCATTTGTTACTCTTATTTTAATTATAGTATACTGATGAAGCTAGAGAAGATATTTTGGAGGTCAGGAAAGGGAGAACACACTTTGGAAAAAGAGTGGGCCCGTGGTCTGTTGGGGAGACTGTGGGATGGAGTTTGAGGCATGTTTGTGATTTGGCATATATTAGGGCTCAGAGCTCAAAGATGAGAGTCAAACCTAGGTGATAGTAGTACTAGCTGCCCTTTATTTACCACTAGGGACTGTGCTAAGCATTTTACATGTATTACCTCACTAATTCCTCTCAGTAAGTCTGCGAGAAGTATTATTGCTATTTTACAGATGAGGAAACTTAGGTCATATACCTTAAATAACTTCTCTTAGGTCTTACATTAGAATGGCTAGATCTGATCAATCTTTTAATATAGTAATAATTGTTTCTACATATATTTTCTAGAAACTAGTTGTGTAGATCTTACCATGTCAAAGGTTGGTAATTTTTTTTTGTGTGTGTAAGATTTTATTTATTTATTTTTAGAGAGAGGGAGAGAAACATGGAGGTGTGAGAGATACATTGATCAGTTGCCTCTCACATACCCCCAGTTGGGGACCTGGCCCACAACCCAGGCATGTGCCCTGACTGGGAATCAAATCAGTGACCTTTTGGTTCACAGACCAGCACTCAATCCACTGGGCCACACCAGCTAGGACCAAAGGATGGTATTTTTAAATGTATCTATTATGTACAAAAAATTCTACATCAAGACAGTAACTAAAAGTAGAAGTTTCAAAGACTTCCGGCCGAGAGAGGCTTAGGTAGACACACTGTGCCTCCTTGCACAACCAAATTAAGGACAACAAAAATTTAGAAAAAAAAAAAACAACCAGAACTGACAGAAAATTGAACTGTATGGAAGTCCAACAACCAAGGAGTTAGATACATTCATCCAGTCTGGTAGGAGGGGTGGAGTTGGGTGGGCAGAGTCGGGCGCCAGGCAGAGAGGGATCGCAGCAAAAAGAAAAAAGCAGTGGCTTTCTGAACGAGCGCGTAAGACAGTGGCTGATGGACCCCGCCTGCGCAGGCAGTGGCTGGCAGACCCCGGGGCGCGGGGTGGCAGCAGGCAGACCCAGTGAGGTGCGCAGGACGGCTGGCTGAAGGAGCGGTCCCACATTCATGCGCAGACAAACCAGGCGAAGCTGGGGAGCAAGACACACTGCACAACTCAGGGCCCCAGGTGGGGGGAAATAAAGCCTCAAAACACTGATTGAAGACATCTGTGAGGGTTGAGGCACAAGGAGAGGTTCCCAGTCTCACAGGAGAGTTCGTTGGAGAGACCCACAGGGTCCTAGAACATACACAAGCCCACCCACACGGGAATCAGCACCAGATGGGCCCAATTTGCTTAGGGAAGCGATGGAAGGGACTGAAATCTGAGAGGGTGGAGCAAGCACCATTGTTCTCTCTCGGACCCTGCCCCAACAAACAGTGTCACAACCCAGTGACTGGGTTGTCCCACCATGGTGAACACCTAAGTCTCTGTCCCTCAGACATAACAGGCGTGACAAGACAAAAAATGGTCCAAACGGAAGAACAGATCAAAGCCCCACAGCAAATACTTTTAAGCGACAAAGAGATAGCCAACCTATCAGATGCACAAGCACTGGTGATCAGGATGCTCACAGAATTGGTTGATTTTGGTCGCAAATTAGATGAAAAAATGAAGGCTACGATAGGTGAAATAAAGGAAAATGTACAGGGAACCAATAGTGATGGGAAGGAAACTGGGACTCAAATCAATGGAGTGGACCAGAAGGAAGAAAGAAACAACCAAACAGAAAAGAAGGAAGAAACGAGAATTCAAAAAAATGAGGAAAGGCCTAGGAACCTCCAGGACATCTTTAAACATTCCAACATCTGAATTATAGGGGTACCAGAAGGAGAAGAGGGAGAGCAACAAGTGGAAAAGTTATCTGAACAAGTAATAAAGGAGAACTTGTCCAGTCTGGCAAAGGAAGTAGACTTCCAGGAAGTCCAGGAAGCTCAGAGAGCCCAAAGAAGTTGGACCCAAGGAGGAACACACCAAGGCAAATCATAATTACATTACCCAAGATTAAAATGAAGGAGAGAATCTTAGAAGTAGCAAGAGAAAAGGAGACAGTAACCTACAAAGGAGTTCTCATTAGGCTGTCAGCTGATTTCTCAAAAGAGACCTTGCAAGCAAGAAGGGGCTGGAAAGAAATATTCCAAATCATGAAAGGCAAAGACCTACATCCCAGATTGCTCTATCCAGCAAAGCTTTCATTTAGAATGGAAGGGCAGATAAAGTGCTTCAGGTCAAGTTGAAGGAGTACCTCATCACCAAGCCCTTATTTTTTGAAATGTTAAAGGGACTTATCTAAGAAAAAGAAGATAAAAAATATGAACAGTAAAATGATAGCAAACTCACAGTTAATAACAACCACACCTAAAACAAAAGCAAACTAAGCAAACAGAACAGGAACAGAACCACAGAAATGGAGATCACATGGAGGGTCAGCAACAGTGGAGTGGGAGGAGAGAGGGGAAAATGGTACAGAAAATAAGTGGCATAAATGGTAGGTAGAAAATGGTACAGAAAATAAGTGGCATAAATGGTAGACAGGGGGAGGGCAAGAATAGTATGGGAAATGTAGAAGCTAAAGAACTTACGACATATGGACATGAACTAAAGGGGGGCAATGTGGATGGGAGGGGGTGTGCAAGGTGGAGGGGAATGAAGATGGGAAAATGGGACAACTGTAATAGCATAGTAAATAAAATTTAAAAAAGCATAAATGGTAGGTACAAAATAGACAGAGCGAAGTTAAGAATAGTATAGGAAACGTAGAAGCCAAAGAACTTATGTATGACCCATGGACACGAACTAAAGCGGGGGATGCAGGTGGGAGGGGGTGTGCAGGGCGGAGGGGAATAAGGGGAGAAAATGGGACAACTGTAACAGCATAATCAATAAAATATATTTAAAAAATAAAATTAGAAAAAAGTTGAAGTTTCAAAAAGTACCATTTTAAACAATTGGTAGTTGTATTATCAATGAAGACAAATACTTCTTTTCCCAATTTAGATCCTAGATATATAACTCTGGCTTGTATGGCTTAGTGGATTGAGTGCTGGCCCGCATACTGAATGGTCACCAGTTTGATTCCCAATCAGGGCACATGCCTGGGTTGCAGGCCAGATCCCCTGCCCTGTTGGGGGCATGCAGGAGTCAACCCCAGTTGAGGGTGTGCAAGAAGCAACCAATCAATGAATCTCTTGCACATCGATGTTTCTCTCCCTCTCTTCTTCCCTTCCTTCCCCTCTCTCTAAAAATAAATAAATAAAATCTTTTTAAGAAATCCTAGATATAGTACATTGTAACTTGTACAATTAGATTTGTTTCATGGCATCACTTTTTTGAAGTGAAAGATAAGATGTAGGCAGGAACTGAAACATTTAACTTTACCAGAGAATCTTGTTACTCTAAGAATTGTTCATGGACCAGCTTGGCCAGCATCCTCAGCTGGAAGCTTGTTAGCAGGACATCAGTCCAGACACACTGATTCAGAATCTGTAGCAAGATCTCCAAGGATTCATGTGCATATTAAAGATGGAGAAGTGCTGTTCTCTGGACTTTATTTGGGTTCTACATATTGCCATGATCAGCCTATAATGGGGAAACTGGTTTTTGTGGTAATTATGGAATTGCTGATTAATTTTATAGTTATTAAAATCTACATGAGTAACTTCACCTAATTATGGTTTTATTTCAAAATTTTAATGTTTTTGAGAGAACTTAGAATTGTCAGAAATGTTAGTAACTGTCAAACTTTTATAAGTATTTAGATTTTTGCTAGAATTTTTTAAAAGTTCATAAGTCTTTATAGCTATAAACTATTTTTTGTCAGATACTCAATATTCTTAGTCAGGTCTGTATTAAGAATTGATAAATATGGAAAATATGCTGTTCTCTTAGTTTTAATTTTATGTTTAACTTTTACATATGGGTTACATTTTTTATCAAAACTCAAATTTAAAAAGTGTTGTAGAAAATTACCTTTTTGATTTCAGTAAGTTTTAAATTGCTGATGGTATCAGTTTTATACTATTCAAGATAAAACACTCTTTTTTCCAGAAATTACTAGTTTTCTCTTAGATGAGTGAAAATAAATTACTGAAGTAAATACCATGTGTTACTCATGCTCAAAATAAAAAAGAGAGAGAGAGATATGGAACACATGTCACTGAAAAGTTCTACACCTTTCATCTATACTATTTGAATGGTCCTACAGGACAAAAGCATGAAACATGTATCATTTAGAAATGTCTTTTATGTGCATCTGTATTTGGTTAGTGCCATGCCATGTGTTTTAGATTCATGTTTGTAATTCTTGAGAGACTTCTTAAAACTTTCCTGTTACATATGTGATTTTTAAAGAATATTTGTGGTATGTTGATAAAATATGAGAAATTATAAAGAATAACAAGATTAAATATTTTATTGTAGGGCATACAAAAAGTCTCATTTTATGGTTTTATATTTCTCTTCTAGTTGGCTTCATGATGATCCAAACTTATAATTTTTAATAGAGAATATTTCACTATGTGCTTTTATTTGTATAATATGGAAATGATTGCTTATTTTACTGATACTTTATAGACTTGGACCAATGTTCATGAAGTCCTGGTGTCTTTTGGAAGAAGAGTTTTGTGCTACCCACTTTATCGCCATTTCAAGCTGGTGATGAAAGCCTACACAGACACTATAATGATATTGCAGCTAGGTAAGATATTATTGTGATTACAAAATTGAAAATGAAAAGTTAAAAGTTTTTAGTCTAAGGAAACAAGTGTGATATTTGCTTTTTTCTATACATAAATAATAAAAATCATCCATCAAATCACTATTACTCCCATGTGTATAAAGTAATAGACCCTCTGTACAGATATATACTCACATAAATCATGCAGAGGTGTGGTACTCTTTCTGAAAGGAGCGGGGAGGTAAATAGAGAAGGTACACACCATACTGCAAACCATTTTGTATTATAGATGATTTCATCATTCAGTATTTCTTGGGTGCTTGTAATTTTCTAGGCACTATGCTAGGACTGTGGGTATAATAATAAATTTCTTGTTCCTATGAAGTTACAATTTTACCTGATGACAGATGATAAAAAATAAGCAATTCTAGTATAGAGTGATACGTGCTTTGCTGGGGAAAGTGCAGTGATTCACTAGGAAGAGACATAGAATCTTCACTGCGGACATTAGGAAAGGCTTTCCAAAGAAAAAGCACAAGCTACTCAGAGGACTCTTGACTATTGCTTAATCCAACCTGAAAAGACAAATGTTTGTTAGTTTTAGGGATGTGGAAAATTCTGAGCTCTGAAACAAATTCCAAAGTGCCTGTAATAACATCATTTGATTAAGTATATAATACTTAAGGTGATGACTTTGACGGGGATGACATTCATTTCTATTTACAGTATTAGTTCTGGCACATTTATTTAAAAGTCACCTTCTGTACTTTATGGTCATTTCTTATTCTCTCCTGTGGAGTGTCATTGTTCCTTTGTCCTTACATATAAGTGCTCTGGGGGCTTAATTTTCACACTTCAGAGTGAAAAAGGGAAAGAAAGATCTAGATGACTTGATTGGCTTAAAGGGAAGAAGCACATTGAATGTATTGTCCCTCCTAGAGTGTGCCTGGGTTTTTTTTTTTCTCTGACTTTTGTGGAAGCTATAGTCAGCTTACCTTGCAGGGGCGGAGTAGGGGGCTCCTGCCATGTTTAAAGTAGATAATAATTGTAAAAAATGAATCAGTTAAATTAAAGATACCTTTTTATTCATCCTGTTGGTTTAAACTACCTATATTTTATTTGGAAGGATTGTTATTTATAGGATAGAGTTACTACTTTTGAGAAATCTGTCTTTATTACTTTTTTTCTGTTAAAGTAGGTTTATAGTTGTGAGTACATGAAAAAAGTTTATTTTTGTATTAGTATTTATTATATTACTTTTCATATTAACAACAATAAACATACTTAAAATTTTAGTTTTTATTTTATTGATTCAAGAGAGAGAGGAAGGGAGGGAGAGAGAGAGAAACAGGCATCAATTTGTTGTTCCCTTTTTCTATACATACATTGGTGTGTACCCTGACCAAAGATGGAACCCACAACCTTGGCTTATCGGGATGATGGTCTAACCAACTCAGCTAAGCAGCCAGGTCTCTATCTTTAATTTAAATCTGTCTTCTTTTAAGTTAATAGTGGGAAACAAACAGCTCTATTTTTTCACATTATTTTTTCTTGACTTCCATCCAACACAATTATTGAATTGGAAAAGTTACCTTGAAAAATCAGTCTACTATAAATGACTGTTATACTTGAGTTCTTATACATTATAGTTGATTTTTTGTTGGTTATGCTGGATTATGCATTACAATGGTTCCATACTTGAAAGTAAAATAATTCTTTCCCCAAAAGAAATACTGATCTTAAATGGAATAGGCTTCTAAAACCAATGTAGAAAGACTTCAGAAACTACAGAATATTTCATTATAACTAATTGACTAAGACCTGTGTTTTTAAAGAGCCATGAATTTGTTTTACCTGACTTTACTGCAACTTTTACAAGCATTCTTTGCTGAGACTTTAAGTATTCCTTCTTACCCATTTCCCACTTTCAAAAAACTACATTTATCTCTCTCTATTGCACTATGTCTAATTCAAATTCCTGTAAGGTCAGAAAACCTACTTTGTCTTTTTAACTTCTGTTTTAGTGCTTAATCCTAGACCTTGCACATGGAATTGCTTTCTCTGGATAAATTAGATTGGGGCACATGATTGTCTCTCTTTTTTTCCCTCTGTTTTTGTCTTCAGCAATTTTTACTTCTTCCACCTGTTCCATTCTTTTTAGGAAGAGTGGGTAGCATCTTTCACGGAAGTATCACTTAGCTCCTATTACTCATTGAAAATAAAGGGGATCAAAAGAAAGAAGCTTTTCTTACATGTTTTCAGAAACTTTATTCTGTTTAGAAGTGACATAGTTTAATATTTGAATATATAATTATACAGTTTAATATTTGTACCAATTATCTACGTTTCATTAATTTTGGAATCTTTTTTGTTTGTTTCCATATTAGTTTTATTTTTTAATTATATTTTATTGATTATACTATTACAATTGTTGTGATTTTTTTCCCATTTGCCCCCTCCACCCAGTGCCCCCTATTCCCTCAGGCAATCCCCCCCACCCTTGTTCATGTCCACGGTTCACATGTAGAGGTTCTTTAGCTACTTCATCTCCTATACTGTATTTTACATCCCCATGGCTATTCTGTAACTACTTATTTGTACTTCTTAATCCCCTCACCTCTTCATGTATTCTCTCCCTGCCCAGCCCTGCTCCCCAGTCTGGCAACCATCTGGTAACTAACTTCTCTTGCTAATTTTAAGAGTCTCTCTTTAACCTTTGGCCTTTCAATTATGATGTGTCTTGGAGTGCGGGCCTCTTTGCATCCATCATAATTGGGACTCTGTGCTTCCTGGACTTGCATGTCTATTTCCTTTACCAAATTAGGGAAGTTTTGTTGCACCTTCTTTTCAGATCAATTTCCAATTTCTTGCTCTTTCTCTTTTCCTTGTGGCACCCCTATGATGTGAACTTTGTACCTCATGAGGTTGTCCCAGAGGCTGTTTATAACTATCCTTTTTTTGGATTCTTTTTCTTCTTGTTCCACATGGTTCATTTTTGCTTCCTGATGTTCCATATCATTGAGTTGATACTTGGTTTCATCCACTCTACTGTTGTTTCTCTGTATATTGTTCTTTATTTCAATTACTGTACTCTTTGTTTCTGACTGGGTCTTTTTTATGCTGCTGGGGTCCTCATTAAGTTCCTTGAACATCCTTATAACCAGTGTTTTGAACGCTGCATCTGATAGATTGCTTATCTCCATTTTGTTTAGGTCTTTTTCTGGAGTTTTGATCTGTGCTTTCATTTGGGCCATGTTTCTTTGTCTCTTCATTTTGGCAGTCTCCCTTTGTTTGTTTCTATGTATTAGGTAGAGCTGCTTTGGCTCTGTGTGTTGGTAGTGTGGTCTAATGTAGTAGGTGTCCTGTAGGGTCCAATGGAACAGCCTTCCCTATCACCCAAGCTGGGTATTTGAGGTGCATCCTTCATGTGGGCTGAGTATAACCTTCTCTTATAGTTGAGCCTTGGTTGCTGTTGTCAGATCAGTGGAACAGATTTATCCAGGCCAGTCGACTCCAAGGACTGGCTTTGACCACTGACCACCAACCTCTGCATTCCTTGGTAGATCATCTGTGCAGGGGCAGGGTGGTGGTGCTCTGTAGCTGTCCACTGGGTACACTGGCCCTGGGGTTTCCTGGGTGGTGCAGTCCAAGGTCAGCCCCTACTTACGTTTTGCCTGGGGCACCCAGCCTGAGCTGTAAAGTAGTTTCAGATGGCTGCTACTTGTGCTGGGCTTAGAGATTTCCAGGCAAAGTCAACCTATGAATCTAATCTGGCTGCTGCTAGGGCTTACTGAAGCCAGCTGTTGCTTGTTTGATAGGATTTAAATGCCAAGACTAGCCATTCTTACGGAAAAGCAGCTTGGGTGGGCCTATAAGTTGGGTGGGACAGAGCCTGTGGGGATCTCCAAGGCAGGTCAAAGAGTGTTAGCCAGGTTGATGGAATCTCAGACATGGCATCCACTTGCTGGATCTGTGTGGGGGTGGTTTAGCAAGGGATAATGGTCTCTGCTCATCTTGATGTCAGACACCTCAGTTTCTCCCTGTATACCACTGTTGCTTTTACTGCTTCCTTGGTGCTGGAGCTCAGAGGGAGTAAGTCTGAGTAGGTGGGTCTGTGTGTGTGGATTGTTTAAGGGGAAGTGCTTGGGGCTCTAGAAGTTTCTTCCACGGACTCAATCCCACTGGTTTTTGCAGCCAGAAGTTACGGGGACTTATTTCCTGGTGCTGGAATCCTGGTAGGGAGGTCTTGTGTGGGTCTGGGACTCCTGGGCCTGGAAATATCCCTCTGGAATTTTTATCCATGTGGGTATTGGACCAGCCCTTTGTACGTCTGCGCCCCTCCTACCAGTCTGAATGGATGTGATTTCTTTAATTCCATAGTTACCAGACTTCCATTCAACTCTATTTTGTAGTTGTCAGTCTTCCATTCAGTTTGATTTCTGATGTTCCTGAGTGGTGGTGGTTCTATGTTTTAGTTGTAATTTTCATGTGGTTTTCTGAAGAGGTGAACTATGTCTGCCTGTGCTGCCATCTTGACTGGGAGCCTCCATATTTGTTTTTGAATAAAAATTTTATAGTCTTTATAAAGGCATTTCTCACTCTTCTATACGCATGAGCAACTCTTGAACAGGTACTGTAACTATTATATTGACAGGGTCGAACATCATGGTGTGGAAGGGAAACAGCTTAATTTTATCTTCCATTCTCCTGTAGTCTTATTCTGTCTATTCTTTCTTTCATTGTTCCTGGATGGTATATATATTTTATAAATACCATGTCACACATACACAAACATATATCCTCTAAGAAACAGTAAATATTCTGTAACTATTTCTATCTCTTTAGATTACGAGTTGCACTGCAGTACTTAAGATGTATCCTTTGAAATTGATTTTTAAAGAATCCTTTCCTTCCCCAGCTCTGACCTGATTGGGAAACCAGTAGTGGGGTAGAGGCTTCTTTCACTATTGCATCAAGAGTCATGTGCTTCCATAGCAGGCCCTCTACTCAGCACCATAGGCTGCTCCTTCTTGCTTCTCCAAGGGGGTTCTCTTATCAGGTAAGGATCAGACACTAGTCTTTGTATCCCACAATTCCCAGGAGAGGTATATTACACTGTCCAGGAGCTCCTCTGAAAACCTTCTTTGTCTTGAATTTCACTTTGCTATTCTTCAGAACTTGCATGTTTATTTTTTTATTTCTCTTCTTTCCATTTAATTACTTTTTTTGTTTGATTTCATTGTTTGATCTATATTATTCTCCCTTTGATACTGCAGTTTAATTTTTCTTTTTCATTTCGCTTATATTCTAGTAACACACTACTCTTGGTCTTTTACTTTTTATTATTTTTATTCAGATTATATATTACTTGTCATACTGCTGTTATTCCAAATCTCACAGAGCACACTTCCTTGGTCTTAATCCATTTTGCCATCTTCCTGAGCTTTAGGACTGTAGTCATAAACTTTATTTTCTCACACTCCACAACAAGTTCCTATCCCTTACTCTTAGTATTTTTCCTCCGTCTAAGTGCTTTGTTTTCTAAAGTCAGCTCACATTCTTTTTCCTTTCTAATAAGAGTCTTAACCTCTTTCTCACCTTTTATAAAACTGGCTAATTGGGTGAAATATCACCATTATGGCTGTACTCCTCCAAAGGATCTTCTATTTGTTCCTACTTGTTAGTACTTTATTTCCCATAGAATACTCTCCTGCTGTCTTACTACATTTCACCTTTGCCCTACCGCTGATCATTTGAGTAAGGAATTTTATCTCAAGTGTTTTCTTTCTCCCTTTTTTCTCTCTTTCTTTTTTCCCTTCTCTCAACCTGAGCTTTACTCATTACTCTTATTAGTTTGTTTTCCTCATCCTCTCAAAATCATTGTTCTTTACTATAGGCATGTTATATTCACTTTTCAATTTTTTACAATACTCTAATTCCTGAGCCATGTTTATTAAATTTCATTCAGCTGTTGTTGCTGTTAAACTGCTGTGGGTTTTCTGCAATTTTGCTCTGGTTGGTCCAGTACCTTTTCAATTTCACTTCATACCTCATAGTATACTCTTCCTTCTTCTTACCCCATTGTTCCCATCACCTTTTTATTTTTTACTTACATTATCGATATTCTTCTCTCCCTTTCTTTGCCTTGGTTCTACCGTAACTGTTATCAGTTCTCCTGCCTCTTACCACACAACATTTCCCCCTCCTTTAGTCATCTCATATTCCCTTTGTCATATCATATAATATCCGCAATCCCTCTTCACATTTATTAATCATAGTTCTAAGGCAGTAGAGACTGCTGATGCGATAGGGGATTCTTTATGCTGGTGTACATTTGGTGGTTTGCAAATACTGCTTTGTTAACTAAAACCTGTATGGCAAGATAGAAGACAAGGTGGGAGTTGTGAATATCAGTAAAGTCCCACCAACAAAGGAGCCACTGACAGGTAAAAGCCAAACAATAAGACAGCTCACACAAATGGAAGAAAGGGCAACCCTAGAACATCCAGACAAAGATCAAAGAGTCTGCACCATGGAGTTCCACAGAACTCCTACCACAGAAATTCACCCAACAAAGACAGCTGGCAAAGCCGAGCATTGGGAGTTACAGAAACAAACAAAAAGAGTCACCTAAAAAGAAAGAACCCACAATCGAAAGAAATGGAAGATTCCTCAATAAAAGAGCTAAATGAAATGGAAACAAGAAAACTATCAGATGTAGAATTCAAAACAGTGGTTATAAGGATGCTCAAGGACCTCACTGTCAACTATAAAGAAAAGACTGGGAACTACAACAGTATAAAAAAGGAAATAGAAACCATAAACAAGAACCAGGAAGAGAAGAAGTCAATATCTGAAATAAAACATACACCAGAAGAAATTACAAGCAGGCTGGATGTTGCAGAGGACTGAATTAGTGAGCTGGAAGACAGGATAGAAAGAAATACACAGGTAGAGAAGCTGCACGAAAAAAAGACTAAAAAATATGAACATAGCTTAGGGGAACAGCAGGACAACATAAAACGCAACAACATTTGAATCAGGAATACCAGAAAGAGAAGAAAAGAAGCAAGGTATAGACACACTGTTTGAAAAAATGGTAGAAAACTTCCTTCACCTGCAGAGGGGAACAGCCACATAATTTCAGGAAACGCAGAGGGTCTCAGTGAAGATAAATCTAAAGAGGCCTACTCCAAGACACATAATAATTAAAATGCCAAGTTTTAAAAACAGAGAACCAAGGGAGAAACAAGAAGTACTATATAAGGGAGCTCCAGTAAGGCCAGCAGTTGATTTCTCAACAGAAACACTGCAAGCCAGAAGGGAATGGCAAGAAATATCCCAAGTAATGAAAGGCTAACACCTGCAACCAAAACTACTCCACCCAGCAAGGCTCTCAATTAAGATTGAAGGAGAACTAAGGAGTTGCCCAGACAAAAGAAGGCTGAAAGAATACACCACCAAACCAGCACTGTAAGACACCCTAAAGGACCTGCTTTAAGAAGAGGAAGAAAAACAGTGACAGAGAAAGGAACATAGGTACGAAGAGAGTAAAATGACAATGAATAACTACCTATCAATAATAACCTTAAATGTAACTGGACCAATGCTCCCATCAAAAGGCATAGGGTAGCTGTCTGAATAAGAAAACATTACCCACATATATGCTGCCTCCAAGAGACACACCTCAGAACAAAAGTCCTGCACAAACAAAGTGAAGGGTTGGAAAAAATATTCCATATAAATGGACAGGAAAAAAGAGCTGGGTCAGTGATACTCATATCAGACAAAAAAGACTTAAAAACAAAGGCCATAAAAAGAGACACAAAGGACACTTCATAATACTCAAGGGAAGAATCCATTAAGAAGACATAAACAGTATACACATATATGCACTCAACATAGGAGCACCCAAATATATAAGGAAAACCTTGGAGGGCTTTAAGAAAGGTATAGACAGCAACACACTTATATGAGGGGATTTTAACACCCCACTATCAAAAATAGATAGATCTTCCAAAGAAAATATCAACAAGAATATTGAGACATTGAATAATTCCCTAGATCAAATGAATTTAACTGATATATATATAGAGAGAGCCTTTCATCCCAAAGAAGCAAAATACACATTCTTTCCAAATGCACATGGAACATTTTCAAAGATAGACCACATGATGGGACTGAAAATAAGCCTCAATAAATTAAAGAAAATTGAAGTCATATCAAGCATTATCTCAGACTACAAGGGACTGAAACTAGAAACGAACCACAAGGAAAAAAAAAAAACCCAAGACATTCAAACTCATGGAAATTGAATAGCATGTTATAAAATAATGAATGGGTTAAGAATGAGATCAAGGAGGACATCAAAAAGTTCCTGGAAACATAAAAATGAACACACAACAATCCAAAACTTATGAGACATAGCAAAGGCAGTTCTGACAGGGAGGTTCATAGCAATACAGGCCATCCTAAAAGAGATAGAAACATTTCAAACAACCTAACCCTACATCTACAAGAACTGGAGGAACAATAACAAGGCCCAGAGACAGTAGAAGGTAGGAAGTAAGCCAGATCAAAACGGAATTAAACAACACAGGGAGTAAAAGAACAAAGGATAAAAAAATTCAGGAGCTGGTTCTTTGAAAAGATAAACAAAATTGAAAAGCCTTTAACCAGACTCATAAAAGAAAAAAAAGAGAGGACCCAGATAAACAAAATCAGAAATGAAAAAGACATAACAACTGATACCACAGAAATACAAAGGATTGTAAGCAATTACTGTGAAGAACTATATGCCAAGAAATGTGAAAATTTAGTTGAAAGGGACAAATTTCTAGAAAAATATAATCGTCCAAAAGTAATGAAGAAGGATCAAGAAGCCTGAATAGACTGATAACAGGGTACAAAATCGAAGCAATAATCGAAAAAGTCCCATCACACAAAAGCTCTGGACCAGACGGTTTCACAGGAGAATTTTACAAAATATTTCAGGAGGAGCTTACCACTACTTTTCATGGACTGTTCCAAAAAACCTTCCAAGAAGACAGAAGACTCCCAAACTTTTTTTGAAGCCAGCATCAAAACCAAGTTAAGACACAACAAAGAAAACTACAGGCCAATATCTCTGATAAACATAAATGCTAAAATTCTCAACCAAAAATTGGCAAACTGCATCCAGTGATACATTAAAATGATCATATACCATGATCAAATGGGATTCATCCCAGGGATGCAAGGATGGTGCAGTATCCACAAATCAGTAAATGTAATACATCACATAAAGAAAAGACAAGTTACATGATCATATCAATAGATGCAGAAAAAGCATTTGATAAGGTACAACACCCATTTATGATAAGAACACTCAGCAAAGTGGGAACAGAGGGAGCATTCCTTAACATAATAAAGGCCATGTATGAGAGACCCACAGCCAACAACATAATCAGTGGGAAAGACTAAACGCTTTTCCTGTAAGATCAGGAAGTAGACAAGGATGTCTACTTTCACCACTTCTTTTCAACATAGTATTGGATGCCCTAGCCACAGTGTTCAGAGAAGAAATAAAATGCATCCAAATTGGAAAGGAGGAAGCCAAACTGTCATTGTTTGCAGATGATATGATAGTGTACATACAAAATCCTATAGACTCCACAAAAAAATTACTGGACCTAATAAATGAATTTGATATAACAATGGGATACAAAGTCAGTATTCAGAAATCAAAAGCATTTTGTACACCAACAATGAAATATCAAACAGAAATCAGGGAAAAATATTCCATCTGATATAGCAACCAGAAAAATAAAGTACCTAGGAATAAACCTAACCAAGAAGGTAAAAGACCTGTACTCAGAAAACTACACAACACTGAAGAAAGAAATTAAGGAATACACAAACAAATAGAAGCATATACCATTTCATAACATCATCAAAATGTCCATACTACTCAAAGCAATTTATAGATTCAGTGCAATCTCTATTAAAATACCAATGACATATTTCACAGGTATAGAACAAACATTTCAACAATTTGTATGGAACTGCAAATGACTGTACATAGCCTTAGCAATTTTGAGAAGGAAGAACAAAGTATGCGGGATCACAATACCTGATATCAAAATATATTAGAAGGGCACTGTAATCAAACAGTCTGGTAGTGGCATCGGAACAGACATATAGATCAATGGAAAAGAATATAGAGCCCAGAAACAAATCCAAGGCTCTGTGGTCAATTAATATTCAACAAAGGGAGCAGAAGCATAAAAGGTAATAAAAGTATCCTACTCAACAAATGATGTTGGGAGGTCGGGACAGCTAAATGCAAAGAATTAAACTCAACCACTCACTTACACCATACACAAAAATATACTCAAGATGGATAGAAGACTTGAATATAAGTCACGGCACCATAAAACTCCTAGAGAAGAACATAGTCAGGCTGAATGTTCATGCAGCAGTATTTTCTCTGATTTATCCCCTAGTGCAAGGAACATAAAGAAAAGAATACTATGGGACTTCATCAAAATAAAAAGCTTCTGAAAAGCTAAAGAAAACATCAGCAAAATGAGAAGGGAAACCAATCATATGGGGAAATATATTTGCGTATTATACCTCGGACAAGGGTTTGATCTCCAAAATATATAAAGAACTCACAGGACTCCACTCTAAGAAGACAAGCAACCCAATTAAAAGATGGGCAAAAGATTTCAACAGACACTTCTCCAAGGAGGACATACAGAGGGTCAAGAGACATATGAAAGGATGCTCAGCATCACTAGCCATCAGAGAGATGCAAATTAAAACCACAATGGGATACTACTTCACACCAGTCAGAATGGCCATCAGACTAACAAACAACAAGTACTGTAGAGGCTATGGAGAAAAAGGAACCCTAGTACACTGTTGGTGAGAATGCAGACTGGTGCAGCCTTAGTGGAAATCTGTATGGAATTTCCTCAGAAAATAAAAAGGGAACTGCCATTTGACCCAGCATTTCTGCTGCTGGGAGTATACCTCAAGAATCCTGAAACAACTATTCAAAATAACCTAAGCACCCCAATGTTCATAGCAGCAGAATTTACGGTAGCCAAGTGCTGGAAGCAACCTAAGTGTCCATCAGTAAATGATTGGATCAAAAAACTATGGTACATTCACACAATGGAACACTACACAGCAGAAAGGAAGAAGGACCTCCTATCCTTCGCAACATCATGGATGGAACTGGAGAGCATTATGCTAAGTGAAATAAACTGGGCAGTGAAAGACAAATACTATATGATCTCACCTATAAGTGGAACCTAATCAACAAAACAAACCTGGGAGCAAAATGTAACCAGTGACTTTAAAGCAAAGAACAAACTGACAGTAACCAAAAGGGAGGTGGGAGGGGAATAATGGGGGAAAGGTGGGGACGATTTGTCAAGGAACATGTATAGACGACCCGTGGGCAAAACCAAAGGTGGGCAAGATTGAGGGTGGGAGCTGGAGGTGGATGTGGCAAGGGAGAGTTTTGGCAAAATGGAACAACTGTATTTGAACAACAGTTTTAAAAACTTAATAACAAACAAAATAAAACCCCTCCTTTGTCTTGTTTTAAGGTAACAGGAAAGGACCTGCTCCCTTCTCAGATGGTGGTGGTTAAACTGCCTCACAGCTTTTCCAATAACTTCGTCTAGAGATTTTTCTGGACCACTACCCTTATACTCCTGCAGGTGAATAGTTTGAAGAATCACATATCACTTTTTTGTTAATCTGTTTATGAGGTTTGCATAGAGAGTTTAATCTCTTTTTATCATGGGAGTACTTGATATCCATTATATCCTTTGTGAGCCTCACTGGAAAAGAGTGAGAAAGCGTTCTGTTTTAATATTCTAATATAGTAATAATCACACCTGCTTAATTAACTACTTCCTGTGTGCCAACATTAGGCTCAGTTCTTTAGATACTTTATCTCATTTCATCCATATGTCATCCTGAGAAGTAAGCATTACTATCACCATTTTGCAGAGAGAAGACAGGGTCAGACAGTTTCAGTCACTTGCCCCAGGGAACATAGCTAGTAGTTGGTAGTCCCTGGATTTAATTCCAGGTCTATCTGACTCAAAGTCTGTGCCCTTTGATGTGCTGAAATATGTATACATGAAATTATATGAAACCTAGGAGTTACTTTAAAATATGTAGAGTGCATTAGGGCAAAGTGGGCAGGGTGCAGATGAAGTTTGGCTACAAGTTGGGACCTGATAAAATTGGGTGGTATACATAGAAGAGTTCACCATCCTGTTGTCTCTTTTTGTATATTTTGTCATTTTTCTTTTATAAAGTAATTTTCTTAAAAGACTGGGCTTTTAACCACTATGCTTCTACATTTCAAATTTAAATTTATTAATCATTTTATGGAAATACTGTAAGTTTTATTGTATAAAGGTTTTGTGTTGTTTTTTTTTTTTGACTAATAACATGTGAAGTTAGCTTTTTTGATTGTTTTGTTTGTAAGGTTAAAAGAAACCTACCTTTCTATAAACATTTGAGGTGTGATGACTAGTAGCTACATGGCTGGCTATAATATAACCCAAGAAACAGTTTTTAGGAGATCGTTTATTGTTAACAATTAAGAACTGGTTTTACTTCATATAAATAGTAGCCCTTGCATATTAGTCATTATTAACCTCAGTAATCAATTTTTCTGAAATGACTGCTTTACTAAGCTTTTCTGTAGGTAGATATATTGACACAATCAATATGAAAGGAAAGAATAACTACAGTACAGAGCTTGGGGCCAATCTTTTTCTTTAAGAAAAATTACTGTTCAAGAAATTGAGTACAGCAACCATGTGGTGTGAGCATTGAATTCTTATGCAATTTTGAAGATGAATTTGTTTTTAGAAGTCGTATCTATGTAGTCCAATGTCCAAAGGCTTCTTTTTATTTGAATTGTAAAGGTTATCCCTAACTTGAAAGCTAACAGGTTAAATCTCTAGGATTTTCCAATGTTGATACGTATCTGTAATTTAGTTTTTATGAATTCCCAGTTGTAGGCATTTAAAGAAATGTTAGGCCTTTTAATTAGACTCCTTTAGCATAGTAGGTAACATTATTTTGAGAGAGACTCAACAAGTATATGTTGAGTACTTACTGTGTCAGGGTGCAATGCTGGGTCAGGAGGTAAAATAGTGAAGAGAAGGGAATCTGACTCATACCCTCAAGGAGTGTAGAATTCTAAGGTGGGGTGGATTGGCCTAGAATTTCACAACTACCATATAGTTTAAAAAATTATATTAGTAGTAAGTAGCTCAGAAGAGAAATATAGTGGGTGAAAATATAAACCCAGGGAAACTGTCTTTTTACCTTTAAGTTACCTACAACATGTCACCCCCTATAGATGGGAGCTCTGCCTGATTTGAACTCAGATTATCAGCTCCTACTTTAGTTCCCTATTGTTCTGAAGTACTTCTTAATTGGTTGATGAACATAACTTATTCAACAGGTATTTTGTTTCTACCTACTAAAAAGACCTTTATTATGTGCACAGTACCCTATAAATGTGAAGAGCAGCAGAAATGAGATTTATGTATTAATTTGGGGGAGCATGTACTAGTAGGGGAGCAAAGATGTCCATCAAAACATAAAATGCATAGTAGACAGTGGCAGCTACCTTACATGAAATGCAGACTAAGTAGTTCAAAAAGGGGACAGGTGGTGGTGTTTCACTAGGGATCAAAGAAAACTTAATTTAGAACATGGTATTTGAACTGGGACTTGAAGGATGAGTATTATTTAGACACAGAAGGGTTCAGGGAGGAGGTGTTTTAAATATTGAGGTATGAATAAGTTTATAGAATAATATAGTTTGACCAGTGAAAGTTTGGAGTTGATATTTTGTGTGATTCTGAGATTTGCCCTACAGCCTCTAAAACTAGTTGAATAGTTCCTTTCTTATCTGAGTTAACTGGTTACCAGAATTGATTTCTTGACTTCTTTAATATTGTTACTTAATTCCCTACTTCCCACCTAGGAGATGATAATTTTTATTTTCTATTTTCTTCCCCATTCTAAATAGTCAGTTCCCCATTGCAGTTATTGAGTTGGCCAAAAAGTTTGTATTCACTGTATTGTTCCTCTATAATCTGCCATCTTTAAGGCAACTTCATAATTCCATCTTCCCAAAACTTTTTATCTTTTTGAACAAAAAAGTGTTCCAGGACCTTTTGCAGGGTTCCAGGGAATTGAAATTTTTTCCATTAAGAGAATTTTATAAAGACCTAAATAAATGGAAATCTGAAGGTACAATGTCTGATGGATATGGCAGATGAATCAGAACCTGCCAGTCTAGCTATAACAGTTTTTGCTTGGTCATGAAAGAAACATGTGGTCTTGTGTTATCCTGATGGAAGATTATGAGTTTTATGTTAACCAGTTCCAGATGCTTTCAGTTGGTCTTATTGGGAGCAGTACTTGTTGGAATTAATCATTTGGTATTCCAGAAGGAGTTCATGATAAAGGACTCTCTTCCAATCCCACCATATACATGTCACCTTCTTTGGATGAAGACCAGCCTTCGGTGTGGTTGGTGGTAGTTCATTTCTCTTGCCTCACAATCTCTTCCATTTCACATTATTGTAAAGTATCCACTTTTCATTGTCCATCACAATTTGTTTTAAAAAGAGAACGTTTTCGTTACGTTTAAGTAGAGAATCATGTGTGGAAATGCAGTCAAGGAGTTTTTCACTTATGTGGAACCCAAACATCAAAGTCATTAACAAAACCAAGCTGGTGCAAATTATTTTCAATGCTTGATTTGGATATTTTGAGTATGATGGCTATTTTCACGTGGTATGATTGTTCTCAGTTAATGTCTCTATTTGTTCACTATCAACAGCAATTGGTCTACTCTACTGTAGAACATTGTCAGCAAGAAATCTCCAGCAGAAGACTTTGCAAACCACTTTTAAGATGTTTTATCAGTCACAGCACCCTCTTTATACACTGCACAAATCTTTTTTGTTTCAGTTGGAGTTTTACCTTTCTTGAAATAATAGCATAACATGCTGAAAATGTTGCTTATTTTCTTCCATCTTCAGTGTTAAATGGCTACACAAAAATTTACCATTTTTGATTTTTTTAATGCACTTTGCTATGATAGCTCTCACAATACAATCTAATAAGATTGTCTCAAATGAAGTTAACCCTGCAGAGGTTGTTACTGATCTGAAAGAGATACAAACACTTTCTTACAGAAAAACCTCAATGAACTTTTTGGCCAACCTAATGCACTGTTTCTAAGAATGGAACAATCAGTAATTTCAGGAAATTTAAATAGCATTGAATTCAGGTCAGCTATTGAAGTATTGTTTATACCTGTTTTTGCTTCCATCTGACATATATAACAACTAACTTAAGAAAGGAGGGGTGTCCAAGTCCTGGAACCTGTGAGCTGCAGCTGAGCTCTGGCAGGGAAAGTGGGGCTTTTCCAGGGTCACCACAGAGCAGTGCTCAGCTTCACTCTCCCTGGACTTTTCCTCCACAAGGCAAAAAAAAAAAACCAACAAAAACCTCCTTTTCTTCTCATCTCTTCCTCAGCTCCAGTCTGTGTTTCCAAACTCTTAAACTGGCACTTTCTCCCTATTTATCTGTGTTATTTATCCTCAGAGCATTTGTGGGTTTATACATACACTTCTGTATAGAAGACCATAGTATATAAGCATAAACATTAAAGGGTAGAAAATCAAATTCCAATTTTCTCTATAGAATTCTTTTTTCTCTATTCTAGAGAAAATATTTCTCTGAAATATTTTAGATTGCTCTTATAAAAATTTCTGGGTTACTTTTATATAAAGCATTCTTTGTTTTCTTAAAGTGCCCTGTGGGGGGGGGGCAGCATTTCCTGTACGGTGTATACATAATAAATTGCCTTTTAATTGCCACACACAGAGCTTATGGTTATTCATCTACAAACAAATAATTACTTAAAATATCTTAAATTGTAAGTGTTCTTTGGAAAGTTGAGTTATATCACAATGCTTACAGGTGAGTAATGGTGCAAAATCAGATGATCTCTTAAATACTTATATGCACAGTTGCCCCTTGAACAATGAGGGAGTAAGGGGTGCTGGCCTCTGTATAGTCAAAAATCCACGTATAACTTTGACTCCCCCAAAAAGTAACTACAAATAGGCTACTGTTGACTGAAAGCCTTACTGCTGACATAAATAACCGATTAACACATGTTTTGTATGTTATATATTATATGCTGTATTCTTACAATGAAGTAAGCTAGAGAAAAGAAAATGTTAAAAAATCATAAGAAAAATTCATTTAGAACACTGTAATGTACTTATTGATACCATGAATTTACATCATCTGATTGTAAGATGAATTGTCAGTCAGTTAGTACCTACATCAGTATTGTCTTATATGATAAAAAACACTCCAGGTGTTATATGTATTATTAATTCTAGATATCAAAAATGAAAATATAATGTAAAAAAGTCATATTATTATCTGTGATTTTTTTCAAATTGTGGCAAATCCAAAATATGTTCCAGTATATTTATTAAAAACAGTGGACCGATGTAGTTCAAACTCATGCTGTTCAAGGATCAACTGTATATCCAATTTAAATCTACATTATATATACTGTACTATTTATTTCAAGTAAGTTTTGTTAATTTCTGCAGTTTCTGAGCTGAGCAATATATAAATCTTAGGTGATTAGTTATATGGCTTGAATATTATGGCTTTTAAAAAACTATAGTTAGCACCTCTTTTAATAAATGTAAAGTCAGTTTGAGGTTATTTTTATCGATATGAATTTGTAAGAAAGTAACTGTAAGTCTATTTTCTTAAGTAAGAGGATAAAGACAGAAAATTGTACATATTTAAAACAGATTTGGGAGAAAAAAAAAAACATTTGACCGTAATGAATGATGGTCCTATTGTGTAGTATTTTGAGACGTAGATGAAATAAATTGAATAATGCTTTATATGTTATCTGGAAAACATGGAGAAATTATATTTTTAAACTTAGAATGCCTTTAAATAGGAATTAATATGAAAAAATAACAAATAGCAGACACTTATTCAACAGACTAAATCTCTTCAGCACAAGGCACTGCAGTCATCACCCTTATCTGCTTTGCTTTCTGTGGTTTCCACTATCCACACCGATCTATGACCTAAAAACATTAAGTGGAAAATTCCAGAAATAAACAACTCACAGGTTTTAAATTGTCCACTGTTCTGAGTAGCATGATGAAATCTCTGTCCTCCTTCATCTCACACAGAACTTGAGTCATCCACTTATCCTACATATCCATATTCTGTCTGCTGTTATTTATATAGTAGTCCTCTAGGTCATCAGATCAACTGTTGAGGTATCACAATGCTTGTGTACAATTCCTAATATTACTTAATAATGGTCCCTAAGTACAAGAATAGTGATGCTGGCAATTCAGTTATGCCAAAGAGAGGCTGTAAAGTGCTTCCTTTAAGTGAAAAGGTGAAAGTTCTCACAAGAAAAGAAATTGTATGCTGAGGTTGCTAAGATTTATAGTAAGAATGAATTTTTTCTCATGAAATTGCCTAGTTTATAAGTTGAACTTTTTCATAGGTATGGATGTATAGGAAAAAACATAGTATGTATAGCATTCTGTACCATCTGCAGTTTCAGGTATCCCCAGGGACTCTTGTAATGTATTCCTCATGGATAAGGAAGAAATATATAACAGAATCAGCCAAGAGTTATAAGGATGTGTATAACTTGGTCTTAGCTCTCAAGAAGGTTGTTACGTAACAGGAATGATAAGACAAAAGATAAGATACAAAATAGAAGTATTTACAAAATGCAAAAGACAAAATCCCTTAAGAAAATCTATTCCATATAGCATGTGAGCTAAAAATGCTTTTTTATATCTTTAAATGTTGAAAAAATCAAAAGAAAAAATAATATTTGATATACAAATTATATGAGATTCAAATTTTAATACCCATAAATAAAGCTTTATTGGAAGTTATACCTGTTCACTTACATAATGCCTGTGGCTGCTTTTGTGATATAATGGCATAATTACACCTATTTGTGGCCTACAAAGCCAAAATGTTTACTTTCTGACTCTTTACAGAAAAAAAAAAACGTGCCTAGTCTTGCTGTAGGTACATATACAAGATTGGAAAGGAGCCCTTTCAGAGTGAGCTCTGGCTGCCTTCTGTCCTAAATGATGGCCAGTGCTAAAGAGGATCATTTCAGCTGCTTCCATTTCCTCACAGGGTGAGATGTAGCTGATCTAATTGGTTCCCATTACTGTGGGTCCCTTAATGCTAGGAGAAGCAAACCAAGATGCCTGTTTGGCCAAGTGAGTTAATGAATGAGGATGGCAGGGTTTAAGCAAATTGGGAGTAATGAAGACCTTTTTGAACTAGAGATGTACATGCCCTGCATGTAGCCTATTGGATATTGCTAGTTTGTGCAACTTAAAAAGTAGAGAGCAATGATCTTAAATATAAAATTTTTCAAAAGTTAAAATATGATCAATGCCGTATATTTAAAATAACACTTTATGAGCCATGGCAATTATGAGAGCTCAAGTAAGCCTGTCTGGGTCATTATTTTTTGGTTTCGACTCTAAAGCAAGCTAAGTGCCAGGACATTTCTCATACCCTTTTGGACCTGCTAGTTTCCAGGTGCATAGAGGGTTTTCACCAGACTGTGCTCCTTCAATCCTACCTAAAGACTGAATCTCATCCCTGTCTGGGTTCTCAGATTAGGTTGTTGAAGGACGTAGGAGACTGGAGTCCTGCTTTCTGTCAGAAACCTTAAAAAAATTCCTTACCTCTCTTTCCATTTACTTCGTATTATTACTGTTGTCAGCCAGAGCCTGTCAAGGTGTCAGGGTGGAAAGGATCAGTAATAGGACTCTAGTACCTCACTCTGACTCCATTGTGTGCTTTTGAGTATGGGTGAGAAGAGGGTTTGACAAAGAAGGAGCAAACAGGATAGGTCTAATGAGTGAGGTGTAGTGGTAGTTATTACTTAAGTAATGTATAGGATTTAGAAAAGAGGAGTGGAGGAAGGTATTTCCTGGGAAGGCTGAAGGTAAAGAAAATCAGGGAGAGAAAAATAAAAGTTATATATGTCTAAGAAATGGCAAATATTCTAATTTGTTTGAAGGCCTGGGATATGAAAAGGAACTGCAGGAAAGAGGTGTGAATGGTGTGTGTTGGGCAGGATTGTGGAGAGCCTGCATTGGCTTGCAGACAGATTTGATCTGATTCAGGGAGGGACCACTGGAGAGGTTGGTGTTGTGGTCTGTAACAGGCTCATGAAATCACATTCATCTGGCAGTAACACCAAGCATAGTCACTGAAGTGGGGGGTGAGGTTAATGGGGTATGGAGAAGAGAGACCACTATTCTTGCCTGAAGCCAAGTAGTTTGGGGACAGGTAATGTGGTTTGAACTAGAGCACCCGCAGGGGTATGGAGGAGGAAGGAATATGTGGTAGGTGCTTTGCAGTTAGTGGGGTAGGGAGTCCCAGGACCCTTGATCCTGCATGATCTTTTACCCTCCTTCCCTTGTCGTCTATGAAGTGCTTACATGTTGATTGTGTCATTTAATTGCCACAATAGTTCTGAAGCATTTCTCTCTCATTGTATCCATGTGGAAACAGGTTCAGATTAACTACGAAATAGCTAAAATATGACACCAAGAGCAAACAGATTTCTTGGCTTAATAATATTTCTACTTTATAGAGAAATTAACTAAGAACTGCACAAGATTGTTTATGCTTTGCCTTTAATGATCTTTCCTTAGCCTTTCAGAATTTAGGACTAGAATCTTAAGATCTTAATTTTGTAATCAAAACTGTCATGTAACCTTTTAATATAAATTAAATGCATGTAGATTGAGATATCTAGTTATTTTTACTAAATTATGTTACTGTACATTGATTAAAATGTAGAGAAGCATGATTTTGTTCTGCCAGCATGCAAAGCATTTAGTAGTAAGCAAGCACTCACTGTAACACAGTGAGGTCATCAAGCAGTTTACTTTCTTCACTTCTGCATTGGCGTGCTGATAAGTATTCCAGATCACCAAAGAGTCTCTTACGTCTGGTCTTGATAAATTTGTTTCCATTTATGAGCCATTTGAGGAATCCATTTGTTTTTCTTTCTATATATTTCTTCCATTTGATTTTATGCATAGTTTTGGTTTTCCCACTTCAAAACTGAGCTAATCCCAAAAAATGAGTCAAACTTTCAATATTAACTAATATATATAGGGAAAGAGAGTATAATAGTTTTAAAGCAACAATAAAGAGAATTTATTTTAAATTGAGCTACCAGGCATTGAGCAACATGCTGTATTTATAAGGTAGAATAGTTGACATAAAATTACAGCCACATTTATGAAGTTTTAGGTGCTTATGGATTTTTGAAAATCCAGGTTTAGATTGTAACTGTTTGAATAGCTTTTTTCCATGCATGTTCAGCTTCTTAACCTATTTTTGTACTTAATGGTATAGATGGGAACTTTGAACTAGGATGCCTCACTCTTAACTGTCTAAAGAAATTGAAATTAGTCATGTGACTCTTCTGTAATTTAAATGACATCGGGCCATGTATTTTATATATAATTTTTAAATTACAGTTTACATTGAATATTATTTTGTATTAGTTTAAGGTATACAGAAGAGCAGTTAGACAATCATATACTTTACAAAATGTTTCCTCCCAAATTTCTAGTACCCAGAGGGCACCATACATAGTTATTAATATACTATTGACTGTCTTCCCTGTGCTTTACATTACATTCCCACGACTATTGTGTAACTTCCGATCTGTACTTCTCAATCCCTTCACCTTTTTAACTCAGTCCCTCAAGCCCCCATCCCTCTGGCAATTGTTAGTCTGCTTCTGTTTTGTTTATGTTGTTCTTTAGATTACACATTGAAGTGAAATCATATTGTTTTAGTCTTTCATTGTCTGACTTACTTCACTTAGCATAATACCTTCTAGGTTCATCCATGCTATTGTGAATGATCAGATTTTATTTATTTATTTATTTAAAATATATTTTCTTGATTATGATATTACAGTTGTCCCATTTTATTTCTCCCCTTTATTCCCCTCTGCCCTGCACCCCCCTCCCACCAGCATCCCTCTCCTTAGTTCATGCCCATGGGTCATTCATATAAGTTGTTTGGCTTCTCTATTTCCCATATTATTATTAACCTCCCCCTGTCTATTTTGTACCTACCATTTATGCTTCTTATTCCCTCTACCTTTGGCCCCGTTCTCGCCACAGTCCCTCCCCACTGATAACCCTCCATGTGATCTCTATTTCTGTGAATCTGTTCCTGTTCTACCTGTTTGCTTAGTTCTTTTTTGTTTTTGCTTTTGTTTTTAGGTTCAGTTGTTGATAGTTGTGAGTTTGTTGTCATTTTACTGTTCATATTTTTGATCTTCTTTTTCTTAGAAGAAGTCCCTTTACCATTTCATATAATAAGGACTTGGTTATGATGAACTCCTTTAAGTTCATCTTACCTGGGAAGTACTTTATCTGCCCTTCCATTCTAAAAGATAGCTTTGCTGGGTAGAGTGACCTTGGCTGTAGGTCCTTGCCTTTCATGAATTTAAATACTTCTTTCCAGCCTCTTCTTGCCTGCAAGGTTTCTTTTGGGAAATCAGCTGATAGTCTTATGGGAACTCCTTTATAGGTAACTGTCTCCTTTTCTCTTGCTGCTTTTAAGAGTCTCCTTGTCTTTAATCTTGGGTAATGTAATTATGATGTGCCTTGGTGTGGGCTTCTTTGGGTCCAACTTTTTTGGAACTCTCTGAGTTTCCTGTACTTCTTGGAGGTCTTATCTCCTTTGCCAAATTGGGGAAGTTCTCCTTCATTATGTTTTCAAATAAGTTTTCAGTTATTTGCTTTCCCTCTTCTCCTTCTGGCACCCCTATGATTCGGATGTTGGAACATTTATTAAAGTTATCCCAGAAGTTCCTAAGGCTCTCCTCATATTTTTGAATTCTGGTTTCTTCATTCTGTTCTGGTTGAATGTTTAGTTCTTCCTTCTGCTCCAAACCGTTGATTTGAGTCCCTGTTTCCTTCTCTGTACTGTTGGTTCCCTGTGCATTTTCCTTTATTTCACTTTTCATAGACTTCCCTTTTTCCTCTATTTTGTGACCGTACTCAACCATTTCTGTGAGCATTCTGATTACCAGTGTTTTGAACTCTGCATCTGATAGGTTGGCTATCTGTTCATCACTTAGTTGTATTTTTTATGGAGCTTTGATCTGTTTTTTCATTTGGGCCATATTTTTTTGTCTCAGTGTGCTTGTTACATAGTAAGGGGCAGAGCCTTAGGTATTGACCAGGGTGGGGCAACCCACATTGTTTTGTGCTGTTGTGTGTGAGGGTAGGGCCTTAGAGGAAACAGTGATGCTAGCTCAGCTCTTGGTTGGCTTTTGGTCACAGTCACTTCCTCCTCTACCCACAATCAAAGTGGGCCCTTCTGGCACTATTTCCTGGGTGGGTGAGTTTTGTGTATGTTCTAGGACCCTGTGGGTCTCTCCAGAAAACTCTCCTGTGAAGCTGGGAGTTTCTCCTGCTGCCACAACCCCCACAGGTTTTTTCAGTCAGAGGTTTTGAAGCTTTATTTCCCCATGCTGGAACCCTGGGTTTCTTGGTCTCTCTTGCTTCCCCATTGTTCAAGTTTATCCCCATGCAATGTGGGACTACCCACTCGGCTCACCCATGCCTTGCCAGTCTGACAGCTGCCACCTCGCTGGACTCTGTACTCCAGCCGCCGCCTTGCTGCAAGTCCTCTCCATCCCAGCTGCCCATCTCCACCCCTCCTACTGGTCTGGATGAATGTTTCTTCTCTAACTCCTGTGTTGTCTGGCTTCCATGCATTTTGATTTCTGGCAGTTTTTTTTTAAATTTGTTCTTGTTCTTCTTTTGGTTGTGCAAGGAGGCAAAGTGTATCTAACTATGCCTCCATCATGGCCAGAAGTCTATTTTTTTAAATGGCTGAGTAGTATCCCATTGTATATATATACAGTGCTTTACACCACAGCTTTTTAATCCACTCATCTGTCAATGGACACCTGCGTTGCTGCCATATCTTGGCTATTGTAAATAACACTGCAGTGAACCTAGGGGTGATCATATTCTTTAGATTTAGTGTTTGGGGTTTCCTTTGTTATATACCTAGAAGTAGAATCATTGAGTCATAAGGCAGTTCTATTTTTAATTTCTCGACCACCCTCCATATTGTTTTCCATTGTGATTGCACCAGTCTGCATTCCCACCAACAATGCATGAGATTTTCCTTTTCTCCACATCCTCGCCATCACTTATTGTTTGTTGATTTATTGATAATACCCATTCTGACAGATGTGAGGTAATTAACTCATTGTGGTTTTAATTTGCATTTCTGTTACAATTAGTGATGTTGAGCATCTTCATATGTCTGTTGGCCATCTGTATGTTCACTGTGGAGAAGTGTCTATTGAGGCACCCTTTTTTCCATAGCCTCACTAGCCCTTGTTGTTTGTTGATTTGTTTATAATGGCCATTCTGACAAGTGTGAAGTGGTATCTCATAGTGGTTTTAATTTGTATCTCTCTGGTGACTAGTAATGCTGAGCATCCTTTCATGTGTCTTTGGGGCAGATGTGAGGGCAATCTGGCTGCGACATTTGTCACCCCATTGATCGCCACGATTGATTCGGCTGATCTGGCTGGCTAGACGGGTGTCCCCTTCCTCCCTCACTGATCCATATGCGTCCCTCCTGAAGCTGCGCACTTGGTCGAAGAGGATGACCTTCCCAATTAGAGGAGAGGACCAGTCTTAGCATATATATGGTCAAGGGTATACGAGTAGCTGCGCTCCCCTGCTAGAACCTCCAAACAAGCTCTCAAGGTCCATATGTCTCTAGGGCCTCTGTATGTCCTCCTTGGACAAGTGTGTGTTTAGGTTCTTTGCCCATTTTTAAATTGGGTTGTTTGTCTTCCTGGAATGGAGTTGTGTGAGTTCTTTATACATTTGGGAGATCAAACCCTTGCCTGAGGTGTCATTGTCAAATATGGTTGGTTCCCTTTTCATTTTGCTGATGTTTTCTTTAGCCATGCAGAAGCTTTTTAATTTGATGTGGTCCCATATGTTTATTCTTTTCTTTATGTCCCTTGCTCTAGGGGACAAATGGGAGAAAATATTGCTGCATGGAATATCTGAGATTTTCCTGCCTATGTTCTTCTCTAGGATTTTTATGGTGTCATGATTTATATTCAAGTCTTCTATCCATCTTGAGTTTATTTTTGTGTATGGAAAGTGAATGGCTGAGTTTAATTCTTTGCATGTGGCTGTCCAGATCTATTAACACCATTTGTTGAAGAAGCTGTTTTTACTCCATTTTATGCTCCGGCCCCCTTTGTTGAATATTAATTGACCGTAGAGACATAGTTTATTTCTAGACTCTCTATTCTGTTCTGTTGATCTATGTGTCTGTTCTTATGCCAGTACCAGACTGTTTTGATGACAGTCGCCTTGTAAGTATAGTTTGATATCAGATATTGTGATCTCTCCAAATTTTTTTTTATTTCAAAATTTCTGTGGCTATTGGGTCATTTATGGTTCCATATAAATTTTTGAAGTATTGTATATCTGTGAAATATGTCCTTGGTATTTTAATAGAGATTGCATTGAATCTATAAATTGCTTCAGGAACTACAGACATTTCGATGATGTTAATTCTTCAATCCATGAACATGGTATGTGCTTCCATTTACTTGTGTCTGCCTTAATTTCTTTCTTCAGTGTGTGTAGTTTTCTGAGTATAGGTCTATTGTACTAAATAAACCTAAACCTCCTTGGTTAGCTTTATTTCTAGGTACTTTATTTTTTTCGTTGCTGTAGCCAATGGGACTTTTTCCCTCATTTCTTTTTTCTGATATTTCACTGTTGATATACAAAAAGCCTTCGATTTCTGAATATTGACTTTGTAGTCTGGTGTTGTGTTTTTTTTTTTTTCCTCCAAATTCAGTTATTAGGTCAAGTAGTTTTTTGGTGGATTATGTGGTATTATCTATGTACACTATCATGTCATCTGCAATCAGTGACAGTTTTGCTTCTCCTTTCCAATTTGAATGCCTTTTATTATTATAGCTTTTTTAAAAAAATCTAGTTTGTCTAAGTATTGCTACTCCAGTGTTTTATGTTGTAGTTTCCATATTCATGAATATCTTTTTCTTTCCCTTTACTTTCAATCTGTGTAAATCTTTCATCCTGAAGTTGGTCTCTTTTAGACAGCATATATATGGTCTTTTCCTCTCCATTCAGTTACTTTTGTCTTTTGATTGGAACATTTAATCATTTCCTTTTAAAGTGATTATTGATAGGTGTATGTTTATTGCCATGTTGTTCTTTATTACTATGTGCCTCTCTTTTTCTTCTTTCTTCTTAAAGAAGTCACTTTAACATTTTTTATAATATTGGTGGGGTGGTAATGAACTCCTTCAACTTTTTCTTGTCTAGAAAGCTCTTTTTCTGTCCTTCAATTTTAAATGATATCACTGCTAAGTCGAGTAGTTTGATTGTAGGTTTTTGCTTTTCATCAATTTGAATATTTTGAGCACCTCCCTTCTGGCCTAAAAGAAATCAGCTGACAGTCTTATGGGAGCTCCCTTGTAGGTAACTAACTGCCTTTCTCTTGCTGCTTTTAAGATTCTCTTTGTCTTTAACCTTTGCTATTTCAATTATGATATGCCTTGGTATGGGCTTCATTAAGTTCATATCATTTCAAACTCTGTGCTTCCTGGATTAATATCTGTTTCCTTCAGTTTAGGGGAATTTTCAGTCATACTTTTTTCAAATAGGTTCTCAGTCCTTTTCTCTATCTGTTCTACTTCTGGTGTCCCTATGATGGCAAATGGTGTTATGCTTGATATTGTCACAGAGTTTCCTTAAACTGTCCTCATTTATAATTTTTTTTTCTTTTTTGCTGCTCTGATTGGATGTTTACTGCTCTCTTATCTTCTAAATCATTGATTTGATCCCGTGCTTCATCTGATCTGCTGTTGATTCCTTCTAGAGTATTCTTCATTTCAGTTACTGTATTCATTTCTGACTAGTTCTTTTTTTATGGTTTCTATGTCCTTTTTTGTGCTTGCTGTCTGTTGAAGATACCACTAAGTTTCTTGAGCATCCTCATAACCACTGTTTTGAGCTCTGTATCTTGTAGATTACTTGTCTTCATTTCATGCAGTTCTTTTGGGGAGGATTTCTCCTGGTTTTTCATTTGGGCAGTGTTTCTTTGTCTCCCCATTTTGGCTGCCTCTCTTCATTTGGTTCTGTGTTTTTGGTAGATCTGATATGTCTCCCAGTGTTTGTGTGGTAGCCTTACATAGTAGGTATCTTGTGTGGCTCAGTGGTACAGTCTCCCTGATCACCTGCTTTAGGAATGTCCCTCATGTGGATTATGTGAGCCCTCATGTTATAGTTGAATCCTGATGGCAGCTGGCCTCTCTGCAGGTAGAATTGACCCTCAGATTTGCTGACTGTGTGAATCAGCCTCAACCACAGTGTCCAAGTGGTGTTGTTGAGCCTGACCCCATGAAAGTGTAATTTGTCCCAGCAGGGTCTGGTACCTGCCAACATCTCCATTTGGGGGTGCCACATGTGGAGCTAAGTGGCTGTGCTCTGATGTGGGCTAAATCCTGCTACCAAGTATCTTGGTTCCAAGGTCTCTTGGGAAGGACTTCAGGTGCAGGTCAATGTCAGGTGCTGCCTGTGGTTGTCTTGGGCTACTTCTTTGGAGCTATAAAATGATCTACAGTTTGTGGCTGCCTCTGCTGGGTCTGGGCATCTGTGAGAGGGTCCAGGCTTCTACCAGCACCTAGCCAGGGACAGGTTAGCAAAAGTCCCAGTGCACCCCAAGATGTGCCTCTGCCTGCCAACTGCTTGAGTTAGTCACTGAAACAGCCTCTGGCGGTATATATGCGAGAGTTACATGAGGTAGGTTTTCAGTGAACCACCTGGTAGGGATGAGTGGTGTTCAAATAAATATTCAAACTTGGCACTTGTGCTTGGTCTGAGGCCACTCAGCAAAAGTCCAGCCATGGCCAGTGCACCCCGCCCACCAGGGGCCTGTGGATTTTTGCAGTTGGTTGGGGTCTCAGTTGACCATGTATTTCTGAACTAACACAACTAGTGTTTTGAAAGGTAACTTTAGGAGGAGGATAAAATTTATGTCAAGACTGTACTTTCAAACCAGTAAGTCTAGCAGGGATTGTTAGAGCAGAAAAGGCAAAAACAGCCGTGGGTTAAATTCATCATTTGATCTTTTGATGGTGTAGTGATGTAAGAAAGTTGGTACACCTGCATTCTTTTTTTATCAGGAAATAGATATAATAAGAGAATGTATAAACAGATTGTATACTCCACTTTTGTCATTACCCAATAGCTTAAATCTATAGATCACTAAGGTGTTATAACTTGTGTATATTCACAGAGCAGTTGACCAGGTGTTTTTTAGGTTTTATGTACTCCAGACTACATTAACAACCAACCTCTACTGAATGGGCTCATACGATTTGCTAGACGCTGTTATAGACCAGGGAAGAAAATTGAAGAGCCGTGTTCTTTCTCATCAAGGAGTTTGCCATACGAAGTGATAAATACTGACACTTATGTCATAGCGGCATACTTATTTTCAGATCGTGACTGTTGCTTCCTAGCTGTGATCTTAGCCAACTCCTTTATATGCTTGAGCCTCAGCCTGCTCACTTATGAAGTAAGCAAGAAACTACCGAACTTAGTAGTATTAAGTAATGTAGTAAAGAAGGTACTTGGTGCAGAGCAAGTGGGTAGCTACAAACTACTTTAATAGATTAGACAGTCATGCTAGAAAGTATGAAAGCACCTAAACCAGCTTAGGGGAGAGTTGGAACTCAGTTTCTAGAGTAAATAATGTCCAATTTGAGACTAATGGTAAATAAAGGTTGGATTTGGAGGTTGTGCATTCCAGGTAAAGGTAACAATTACAGAGTATATGTTTGCTTTGTGTTAATTTTTTTGTGGCTATACAGATAATATTTGTAATTTTAATAACAATAAAATTGATATAGGACTGTAAATTTGTGCTCAAACTAATAACTTTTATTTTCAAGTGTGTGTGTTCTTTATTACAATTCAGAAGTGTAGAACTTAAGTTGCACCTGAAGAACTTGAGGATAAAAATATTAAATGAACTAAGAAGCTTTCATAAAACTAAATTTAATATATGTTCATATTGTTAAGGACTTGGCTCTACTCTATGCTACTTCCTAACTGGACCAAGTATTGAAGCAAATGACTGCACTTTCATCCTTAATTTTGATTAATTTGATACAATTCTTCTGTTATCCTCTTTTATGGTTTAATGATCAATGAAAATTAATGTTAAAAATCATTCATAATGTCCTGATCAGGTGGCTCAGCTTGTTGGAGCATCATTTTGTACACCAAAGGGTTGCAGGTTAGATTCCTGGTCAGGGTACATACCTAGGCTGCAGGTTTGATCCCAAGTTGGGGCATGTATGGGAGGCAACTGCAACCAATTGATGTTTCTCAATCAATCAATCTCTCTCTCTCTCTCTCTCTCTCTCTCTCTCTCTCTCTCTCTCTCTGTCTCTCCCCTCTTTCTCCCCACCTCACTTTCTTCCCTCTTCCTCTCTCTCTAAAATCAATAAACACATCCTCTGGTGAGGATTAATACTAACAATTCATAAATTCATTCTTCTGATAATGTGGTGTCATGAAAATGCCAGAATTCTAGCCAGGTATCTTACTAAGTTATGCATTTTAAAATGATAGCCATATTTTTTTTTGTTTGCTTGCTTTTATTCTGGGATGATTTTACAAATAAAGACCAAGCAGTGCTTTTCTCTGGGTATTTTGAATAACCACCTGTTTTTATTTTACTCTTTCTGGCTTCTTTACTTGTGCAGTTCAAAACTTCAAAGGGCAGAACTAGATACCCAGAAAACCGTAGCCACATAGCAACTATAATGTGTCAGTAGTTGAGAAGAAATCTAGCTCTTACTGTATAGAGTTAACAATTTATGTTATTTTTTCCTATGCTGGCTTTTAGCCAAATCAAACATTTACTATTCTAATAATCTCCTAGAGTTGGAAGCCATGTAAGTGCCTCCAACCATGAAAGATTATTGCCAAACCTAGTCTACTAATAGGAAGATTTCAAATAGCCACTTGATTCTAAATTTAGAACAGCTCAATCTTATCTCTGTTTCAGGATAGACTAACCCAAAAGGCCACCTGTGTCCAGAATAGGAAAGCACAGTGTTCTTAGTTTACCTTCCCCTTAAAGGAAAGCTGGAGAATGAGTAGCCAGAGAATGTATTAGATACTGTTTACTGCCCACCTGCTTGTTACCATTCTCCATACTTTCTTTCTGTTGTCATTAGGGTTCCCTGTTTCTATTAGACAGCCATTTCCCCGAGGTAAAACATTCATGGCACTTGTAATTCATATACCAGGATACTAGTTTTAAGCAACTTCCACTAGTTTTAAACTCTCATTTAGAGATCTGGAACCCAGAATCCTTTCTACCATGGACAGGGTTGGCTTAAGCAAGGAGCCAGTCAATTCTAACTCTCTAGAGATTGAATTTCCTGGAGAAGCACCTCATTGCTGCAGTGAAAATAGTTACTGTGGCTACTGTGTAAGGTACCTTCTTTTTCCTGCTTTGGACCAGGCAGTGAATGGGCTGAAAATAGTCACTTCCTGCAGTGTCTTTGAGTAAAAAGAATTCTGTTGGATTTAGACCTGAGCAGTTTTTATGCACATGTGACATGTGATAAACCCAGGACTGGATGCAGCCACACGGGAGCCAGGTATTTTGAGCCCCCAGAGGCTCTAGCCACTGGCCATGTGACAGCCTGGAAGAGGGCCAGTTTTGTGCTTTCCTGATGTCTGTTAAATAAGTTGTTGACAACCTGAGAGAAAGAGCAGTCAGTACCAAAGAGACTAAAAGAAAGCTACATGCTTCTTGAGTCTCTAGGTTACCATGGTTAGTCATCTGCGATAACCTTGGGGAAACATACACATTGTTGGGGGGAGGGCAGTTTTAGTGTACTTTTTTCTAGATTGTCATCTGCCAGTAGCCTAGTTATCTTTTACCTTATTTGTCATACAGCATACTATGAAAATTGTGTAAGACTTAGAATGAAAACACAGCTTTTGAAGAGTATATAACATCCTTTTCAAGACTGTTTTCCGTACAGTTTTGTAATTTTCTAATATCTGGTCTAAATGTTTCTTCTCAGATCTTCAAGAAAAAAACATTTTAAAAAATGTTCATGTATGAATAAAAATTTTTAGCATTTTTTGTCAGTGTTTCAAGGATTGGTTATGTAATCAAGTATGTTTAACTTTGTTAAGCAAATGTTTATTGTGAAAAATTTTGAAAATAGGGGATACTGCAAATAAATAAACTATAATTCTACATGTAAAATGTTAGGCACACTTTAGGCACTCACGTATTTATTCAGTGAATGTAGAGAGAAATACTGTTAATATCACTTAGGTAATATGTGTGCGTTTAACCTTTTTTCATGTGTATTTGTCTTTTTTTAAGAAAATAATTGTTCAAAACAGTCAAATGCAGTGTAACTTCTCTTTTAATAAATTTGCTTATGGCCCTTAGGAAGGAGGCAACCTCACTTTAAAGCATGTCTGTTAAGTGAAGCTATATAATTGCATTAGGTAATGGTTGCTGTGAGTTCTCATTAAATATGTGGTGTTAATTCCATACCTTTCTTGATTTAAAAAAAAAATTGAAGTGGGGTCTTTTATTCCCACTGCAAAGCCTGCTTTTAGGCCTCCTCACCTCAGTCCTGTCCAATGCATTAGTCTCGTCCTTGTCACAGTTTAACTTCTACCAAACTCACCTATTTACTTCCATGTTTTCCTCCTTGAATCATCTGCTCCAGCCAAATGATTTTTATTCTGTTATTCCATGAACCCACCACAATTGAATTCCCACATCTACTCTTCTTCTTGCTGTCTTCCAAGCTGGCATTCCTTCCCCCTTTTCTTCACTCATTGAATTATTTGCTGTGAGGTCCAGCTCCAAATCCTGCATTTTCTATTAACATGACAATATTAGTAAGCTATGTGATTGTGAGAGGCAGTATTCTGGGGTGTCATTGTAGAGGTGTGTCTTGCAGCCTTTCAAGGCCAGGCAGGTTCACTTGGAATTTGGACAAAAAGAAGAAAATTCGTGGAGCTGTGGGAATGCTTGACATGCCTTTATATCAAGGGTGGGGAGATCCATACTGCTGCAATCCATGTGTCATGCCAGCAGGGAGTCCCAACGCCCTTATATACTAAATGCACACAAAGCTGGCAGGTTGCCAAGATATTGTATCACAGAGCATGACTGCACTTGTGGGCCAACTCACGGTTATAGGAATACTGCTTATTGGGCCGCTGAGGGAGCCTGACTGACTCCATTTCCCCTACAAGGTGCTTATGCAAATTTCAAGTGAATAGTTTTTTTTGTTTTGAGAGGGTTTTTGGGTAAAGACCTATTGTTGACTTTTAAAACTTTAAGTTGGTGGTTACCATAAAAACAAACAACTTCTCCTGTACTGAGAGAGAGAGAGAGAGAGAGAGAGAGAAAGAGAGAGATTGAGAGATTGAGAGTGGCATTGGCATATGCTTGACTTGGTATTTTCTTCTCTATGACAATTAAAAATTCAAAAAATTCTTGCAGCTTAGTGTGTTCTCCCTTGATTTTTTTCTATTTATGGTGTCTGATAACACCATGGCTGATATGGTGTCATCATTTCTGTGAGTTCTGGTTATATAGTAAGTCCTCACTTAACATCATCAGTAGGTTCTGTAACTTTTAAGTGAAAGACATAAAAAAAAGAACAGTTGTACCATAGGCTAATTGATATGAACAAGAGTTAAGTTCCTACACATTGTAATCAAATGAAGTTGAACAAAAGGAAGTTATTTGAGAACCATGCTATATTTTTCCTTCCTGTCTCATATTCTTCCTTCAGCTTTACCTACTTTGTAATTATAATTGGCCTGTGGTGGGGAGGGGTGGAGGCATCCACACTTATCATTTGATAATAGTTATCCTGACCTTTACTTAATTAAATGTAGTTTTAGGCTTTCTAAGTACAATCATGCCGATAATAGTGGTGTTTCAAGGACAGACAGAGGTCCTATAAAATTATAATGGAAGTGAACAATTCCTGTCACCTAATGATACCGTACCCATGGCAATATCATAGAACAGTGCATTACACGTGTTTGTTGTGATGCTGGTGTAAACAAACCTACCACACTGCTAGTTGTATAAAGGTATAGCACATACAGTTTACACACAATACATGATACTTGGTGATGATAATAAATGACTGTGTTACTAGTTTATGTATTTACTATACTTTTTATTGTTATTTTTGAATGTACTATTTCTACTCTTTCAAGTTTGCTGTATAACACTGCCATGTTAAACTGGTAGCAGACTCATACGTCTTGTGCTCAAGGTTACTCTGGATTGCATCGTTTTCTCTTATGCTTGGTCTAAGCTTGGTTTTCTGTCCAGTAATATGCTGTACAGGCTTGTAGTCTACAAGAAATAGGCTATACCATGTTGCCTAGATATATAGTCTGTTATACCACCTGGGCCTGTTTGAGTGTACATCGTGATCTTCATACAAAGACAGAATTGCCTAACTGTGCGTTTTTCAAAATGTGTCCTTACTAAGCAGTGCATGGCTATTTATTTCTCTTAACCAATTGAACAATGAATGCCAGTGAATGCCAATTTTTATTGACATTCTTTCCAGCTGCACATGAGGAAGCCACATAGTTAATATTTTTTAAAAAGGCATGCCTCCTGCTTTGAATCTACTTTCCTCTTGAATAATAAAAATGTTGTGATATAGACTGAGTGGGCCAAGAACATATGGGTAGCATAGTACAGTGGCTAACCTCTGGGGCCAGTAAGCTTAGAATTTGGATCCTGGGTCCTCAACACAGTGGCACTATGAATATCTTACTGTTCCTGAGCTTCAGGTTCTGCTTCTGTGAAATGAGTGGGTGAGGCCATGGGGAGGATCAGCTGAGTTTCCTACTCAATTGTTCCCTTTGTTAGTAAAGAGCTCTGATGACTAGGAAGTCATCCCAGTCTTACTGAAGATGAAGACTTTAGGTAGGCCTTAAAGGTAGGCAAGATTCCACTAGGTCAAGTGTAGAAGAAAAGATGTTCTAGGTGTGGGGAACAAGTTGTCAAAAAGACCCTGCATAAGTCCATAGAGCCTTGTAAGCATGTGCAGGGGGGCACTTGTGCAAGCAATGCAGAAGAAATGTGTGTCAGAGGACTGAAAGGGGAAAAGTCTGTAATATGAGGGATGAGGAAGAAGATTTTATAATCTAGGCATGAGATAATGAGATCATTAATGAGGATAGGTGGTCAGGGAGTGGTAGAGAAAGGGCAGCTGTGAGGCTATGGGATGAAAGAAATTGAATGGGTTTTAGTGAGCAGTTACTGTCAATCATTCATTCATTTATTCTTAAAATATTGAAATTAAAAGTCTGCTGCTGCAAAGTTCTGTTCTAGGTATTGGGGATTCACCACTAAATAAAACAGAAGTCCCTCCTCTTTTGAAGCTTACTTTCTAATGTTAACTGTGTTAAAATTTAGTGACAGTGCCCTGATGGGAGTGGCTCAGTTGGTTGGGTATCGTACAGCAAAGCAAAAGGTTGCTGGTTTGATTCCAGTTCCGGGCACATGCCTGGGTTGTGGGTTTGGTCCCTGGTCAGGGCACATGCAAGAGGCAACCAGTGGATGTTTCTCTCCCTCTCTTCCTCCCTCCCTCCCCCTCTCTCTAAAAATAAATAAATAAAGTCTTTTTAAAAAATTCAGTGGCAGCAATTTTGGCATTTGAGATATCGTTTAGCTCTTGATCCTTTTGTCTTATCTAAAAGCCAGGTAGGAAATGATGACAGCACATCTCGTGTCTTCATGAAATCAATATATTATGTTTTCATGTTTTAGGACCGTAAAGATAAGAGTGAAACTGAAAGTTTTGTATTTTACAGTTCAAAGGAAGTGGTAGTACTATAAATTTAGTAATTTGCCTTATAGTAGTTATTGAATTTCAGGAAATGTCATGAAGTTTGGAAAACCTTGGAAATTCTTGTTGTGAAAGGTTTCTTTTGTTGGCTTTGGTTAGGATTAAAATTAGGTTCATTTAACAACCAGGAGTAAGTAATTAGAGTGAACAAAACTGTACTTGATGGCTTTTTTTCCAAGTGGTTTTGTTGCCTTATTTTTGAAGTAGTGCTATGATATTTTAGTTTTCAGTCTGGCCTTTCTTCAGTTCTCTAAGGTGAAAAAATTTAAGTTAGTACTAGATAATTCCTTGATCAAAACACACACACACACACACACACACACACACTGACATAAGAAATAAAGGAGTTTGAAAACTAAAATATAATTTCCAATGATATTTTGAAAGTTTGAATTAGAAGAACATTGTCTAATAAAGTTTTGATGCATGTAAATATTCATTTAGTTTGATTTACTTTTTGTTTATTGTACCTAGTTGTGTTTCATAATACCTTTTTTTTTTTGATAACCACAGTTAATTAGCTTCAACAATACAATATATGGCTTACTCATGATTCTTAGGGAAAAGATAACAAGCTTTGGACCTAATAGTACTGATACAGTTTTATTCAGTGAAGAAATATTAAGAATATTCTAAAAGACAAGTAAAAATCTAAACCGCTATGAATATATTATATCTCAGTGTCTGAATTTCTCAATTTAAAAAATCAGATATATTTTCTTAAGGATGATTTTATTTTTTTAAATTTCTTCCAGGTAAAAGTGCAGTTTTAAAGTGTCTACTGGATATTCACAAAATTTTTCAGGAAAGTGACCCAGCCTACATTCTAAATGATCTCTACATCTCAGACTACTGTGTGTGGATTCAGAAAGCCAAGTAAGTTTTGAGTTGCTTGTTAATTTTAAATGTTCTCAGTTCTGGAATGCCTGCTTACTCAGAAAGAAGAAAAGGAAGTAACTTGGGGATAAGTTTTAATGAAAGAGAAGCCCTGTATGGATACCAGCCACTTGAAGAAGTAACTGGATCAACATGGGTAGTTTGATGAATTTGCTTAGGGAGAAAGTACAGATGTTGAAAAGTTAATTTTACTAAAAAAAAAAAAAAAGCCATTGGTACAGCTTAGAAAATAAATGTTGGAACAGGCAGTTATAAATATGCAGTGCCATACTGTAGATTGTACAGTATGTCTTACAGTGCAGAGTGAGTGTGCATGTGTGTGCATGGCACCTGTGTAAACATCTTGGGACACAAACCTAATCAGTTGTGATCACAGAGTTGTGTATTCATTGGCTAACCAGTGGCTTACAGAATCCATTATTCCCAGTATAAAAAAAACACAACCTTCAGAGCCTGGTAACATGATTTTTGGTGACGTATCTAAGGGTCTAAACACTCACAAATGGGCTCCTTGCACTTGGTATGTAAATTTTTAAAAAGGGTTACCATTGCCTCAATCAAAGAACTATACTAGGTTTAAAAATACAGTGAATTTCTGTTTTGTGAAGGGATTCTATAGACCTGATTCTTATCACATCTGCCTAAAATATTCATTTCAGTACAAAGAAACTGTTAATTGAGAACACAAAAAGAGAGCTCTTGATTGGAATGAGTCTTAGGTGCTATGGAAAACTATGGCACAATATCATTCATGACTTAGAAGAAAAATGATCATGCTTGTTTTACTATTACTGTGATTGGTCAATTAATACTTTAATATGGCTTTAATCCCTGGTTCAAGTGAGTCATTATATGGAATTTATTTCTGATTTCTGTTCATGGAGAAGCAGGTATATTGCAGAGTGAAATAAGAAAAAATCTTGAAGCTATACTTGTAAAGAAAATGCTTAGCGGCCGCTCAAAATAATGCCTAATAATATTCAGCAGGTGGTGTCAGCATTTGTGTTGGAAATTTAGATTTTTTTTCCATATGGAAAATTACATCTCCAACCCCTGAGGTCATGATGATCTGTCATCACTTCATTAAATCCTTCAGCTAATTGAGCTTATCAAGTACTCTGCTGCCATTCCTGTTGTTCTCATAATAAAAATGAAATTCAGATAAGCTATTTATATGGGTTTAGATCTTTCTCTTTGAGGGTGAGGATTTTATAAATATGTAATGAACATTGAGATTTGCACTAGGATCCCCTTTCTGTAAGTTGCATTTCTTATTAACAAAGAGAGATTATATCTCATTAAGAAAGAAGGTGCCCTCAGGTTGATATGGGGAATATTAGACTTTCTCTTAAACATTTTTCCCCTTAGATTTAAGTTGCAGGAAATTAAATGAAATTCTTAGGTTCTAATGATTGTTACAACATTTTTTAAAGGGATAATATAGTGAGAAGTAAGTTAGGAAAGAGAGTTTAGCAGTAACTCTTCAGATTACTTTGGAAAAATTTTTTCAGCTTTACCGATTTGAACATAATTTTTCTATCTTTAAATAGACTGTGTTGTTTTCACTTTGTTATGTCTTTATGTATTTTCACTTTAGCCTAACCCAGCTGTTTTTTCTCCCCCTTAAAATAGGATATTTGTTCATCTACTTAGTGTTTGTTAAATTTCCTATCTTCATTCTGTTTTCCAAGCACAACATAATTGAGCTTTACAGTATCATTGTTGCTGTGAACTTTCTTGACTCTGAATTAATTATACTGCAATGAATGTCCATGATTTTCATAACTTATTCTTTCTCACCTTTCATCTCCTGGTTTATTTCTTCCCCATGTAGTTTATCAGTGGAAGCTCTTACCTTCTTTTTATGTTTTAAGATAATTCTGTATTTTCCTTAGTTTCTATTTGTTCTTGATTAAAATAATAAATACTGTAAAATTTTATTTGAAATACTATACAAATACTAAGTTCTGACTAGCACAAAAAACAGCATTCCATTTTTATAGTCAGGATTTACTTTGGCAAAACTTATTGGAATGTGGATAGCAGAGTCATTCTTATATTGCATTAATGAAGTTAGAGCAATAGTTATATAAGTTTTGCTTTAGTACTACTAGGTTATTTTTCCTTGTGTTATCTGTATATTTTTCAACATATTTGCAGATCTTCAAAACTGACACTTCTATATGTTTATTCTGAGTCACACACTTTGCGAAGTATTTTTCTGAAATGGAATGTCCCCTGCCATTATTTACTGTAAGCTTCACTGGAAGTCTTAAGTGGCATGGCAACTGCAGCAAATGATTTGCTTCAGGTCATATGGCTTATTACAAGATATAAGTCTGTGATAGCATTAGGTTTTCCTGGTCTGGATTCAGTATTTTTCCAGATATGCCATCTAGACAACCAGTTGTCTTTACTCATGGTATATGAGGAAAAAAAGAAAAAAAGTCCTCCCTTCAGAGAGGTTTTCCTATAGGAAGAGGAATTTAAGATTCATTTATCTTCCTCCTGGATAATCCCAAAGCACTTGGTGTAGAGGTCATTTGGGCACACCTCACACCTGCCTCATATTGTAGGTGCATATTTCTTTGTGCATATCTCTTCCCCCTTCTAAAATTGTAAATTCTGTGTGAATGAGCACCTAGGCCCATCATAGTAAATTTTAGTTGAATTGAATGATACCTAGGAGAGCCAATTGAAGGAGCATTTCTCATTGTTTAAAAAAAAATATAGCATATTAAATAGTGTGAATTGGCTCCAACTTATTTTTGAAATTTCTGCCTTCATTCAATAGAAGATTTCACCCTTTCTCTGATATTTTTGCTAGTGGGCTGCACTTATCAGTAGCAGTGATAGTTCTGACAGTCTGAAAATTTGCCAGTTTACATCCTTTTATATAAACTGGGGTGAAAAAATCATGAACTGTGAAATATATTCCATCTCTACGTCTTATTGGCGATAAGACTTTAGCAAGTCACTTCATCACTTCAAATCATGCAGCCAATATTCGTATTCTAATATTCCTAGTTATTTTACAGTGCATTTTTAAGCCAGTGGAAATAATTACCTAAAATATTTTGTGACTTGTTTTATACTTATAGTATCCTATAAATTATTTTCTTTACTCATAGTGTAATGTTTTTAAAAAATAGCTCATTTGTTCCTTATTATAAAAGGAGTATATACCTCCTCAAGAAAATTTAATGCTACATGGTTTTAATGCATGGTGTATTTTGAAATGACAAGGGATCAAGTAGGGTATTATTTTGTTTTTGCTACATAGAAAAATTTTTTCAACAAAATTAAAATCTAAAATCCTGACTGCGTTCAGTACAAGTTTGAGCTTGTGAAGGTTTTTAAATCACATTTGTTTTTATCTCATTCTAGTATAGCTTTTTAAGGTAGGTAGTTGTGGGGAGGAATATGTTTGAAATGCTGAAACTTTTTAAATTGAACTAATAAATAGTTTACTCTGCTTAATTCTCTTGGTACATTGATTTTTGCACTGCTTTTTAGCATACTTTTTCCCCACTAAATGAAATCTTACTTTGTGACTGTTTGGACACTAATATGAAAGTCTGTAGAGGGAAACAGCTTCACCAAAGAGTTTTATCACATCTGGTAAATCCAAGACCACAGCTTTCTCAAATGTAAACAAATGTAAGCCATTTCAGCATTGAAATCTTAACATTTTAGAAAACTTGGCCCTGGCTGGCGTAGCTCAGTGGATTGAGCGTGGGCTGCGAACCAAAGCATCGCAGGTTCAATTCCCAGTTAGGGCACATTTCCTGGGTTGCAGGCCACGGCCCCCAGCAACCGCACATTGATGTTTCTCTCTCCTTCTCCCTCCCTTCCCTCTCTAAAAATAAATAAATAAAATCTTAAAAATAAAAAAAATTGCCAATCCTTAAAAAAAAGAAAAGAAAAGAAAACTTGGGACCTTATTACTGCTTCGTAATGCTTCTGTTGCTTCCTTTACATACTTTGGAAGAGGATAGGGTTATGTTCCTGAACATAGCATAGGTCTCTTCCTTTTGGCTTTCTCTTCTTGGTTTATCTGCCAAAAGTTATGGGAGTAGGAATAACTCAGATTCAGAAATAAAACTTCAACATTGACTATGAAATTGGAATTACTTATTTTTTCAACCACTGATTATTGAACCCTGCAATATGCTAGGTACTGAGTGAAATAGGTGATGGGGCTACTATGTTGAATGAGAGGCATCTTGAAGTTGACTTCTAGGGGGAGCACAGATGTAAGGGGAGTATGATGCTGTGGCCTGACAGCACCTATAGTGGGGAAGTGTGGGTGCTGTGGAAGCATCTAGGAGGCCATGCACATACTCTTATAGTATAAGAAACAACTTCCGGAAGGAAGAGTTGAAGCTGATAGCCAAAAAGTCAGTAAGAATTGGTCAGATGCTGATGGGCAATCAGAGGTGAATTGTATTTAAGACAATAGGGACAGAAGAATATGCACTTTTAAAGAATTTTAACACTCAGGATGAATGGCTCATAGTATAGGAATGGGAGGAAGGAAAGGAGGCCAGAGATTGCATGTAGAGTATTGACCACAGAAAAATATGTTTGAACTTCGTCCTGGGAGAGTGTGAAGCAACTAAAGAGTTTAAGCTATGGAGTATCTCTGTGAGCGACATAATGAGATACAGATTCTGGGAAGATCTATCACATTGTGGGGAATGAATTGGAATGGGCAGAGATGAGACTCAAGACTAAAAGGGTAGTTAGGAGACCTGGTGATCCAGACAAAAGGCAGGTAACCTGAGGTAGGGTAGTTAGAGTAGGGAAGGATACTAGTGGTCAGATTTGAGAAGCAGATGAGGTAGGATTTAGACATCGATTAGATGTGCAGGGGTGGGGGGAGTAAGACGAAGGAGGAGTCAAAGGTGAGATCCGTATTTTGACCTGGTCAGTTAACTGGGCTGTTGGAGGTACATTTACTAAAATTAAATAATATTGGAGAGAGTTAGTTTGGAAGAGAAGTAAGAATAGAGGTCAGTTGTTGGGAGCTGTCCTGCCTGGCTTCAGGGACTGTAGCCTCATTAATGGGCAAAAGGGTCGCATGGCCAGGGCTGAGTAAAAAGGCCTTGGGAACATGAGCCACTAAGAAGACAGAACATTTCCTGCTGGCAGGAGCACAACCCGTACCTCCCTCACTTCCCCCTGCTTGTCCCTGGGCAGATGGCTGGTTAGCTAATGATAGATAAGATCTCTCAAGAGGGCAGGGACAACCTAAGACAGGCACAGTCATGATGGGACATCAGGGAAGGACTTAGGGGTCTTCAGAGAAGGGGCAGAAATATCCTAAACCCTTGGCTTTGTCATAGCCTGAGTCCTCAGTCTTTCTGTAAAAGTCTCCTAGTCTCTTGGCTGCTCTGCTCTCCCTGCCTGACTCAGCCTGGGAACTATGCCAGAGGCAGCTGGGACCTTGTACTGGAACAGACCACTCCCCCAGGGGAAATCTGACCAGAGGAAGAATATACATTGTTTCCTTTGAGATTTGTTCTGCCCTGTTGCTATGAAACAGACACTTGAGCTAAAGCCAAACCTGACCAGAGACAATCCCTTTGTTTCTTCAACTATTATCTGTAAATGGTGATCTGTAAATAATGTCAGTTTCTCATAACTGTAGCTTTTTGGACATTGGTTGATGAGCTCTATGTGCATACTATGTATCTTGCGTGAGCTGAACTCAATAAAAAGACAGGAAAGGAGATGTTCAGGGCCCTTCTCCTTTGAGAGATTGGTCACATTTCCTGCCCAAGCAGATCTTGGTAGATTTATTCTCATCCACGTTGGCTGAGGGGAGCTCTGCAAGTGGAGCCTCCCCGCCCCAACCGACATTCAATCTTAGAAATGTCTATTTGAGGTCTCTAATATCTGTAAAGAAATAGGAGCATATGGGTCACAGCTGGAAAATATATATGGAGAAGAGTTTGAATAAAGAAGGTATATGAATTAATACCAAAACATAAAAAATGGTATCTGGTTGCATAGAACTGTTACGCATCTGAATATAATAATAATTGGGAGTATGGATGCATTCCAGGCTGAGGAAATAACTTCATGCCACGGAGTAGACAAGTGAAACATGTAAGTACATGGCGAGCAGATGTTCTGGTTGGTTGTAACTGTGGTGTATTAGAAGAATGAGAGTGAGGCTTTTTACATTTGGATCACATTTTCATGTCTCCTTGTAGTGTCCCTTTATTATTAAATAAGAGAGTCTACAGTTAGCCTGGAATCATAATGTTTTAGTAATAGGGCCAGATATGAAATCCTTATTTCTTCATTCTGTGTGCTGGATACTACCTGTATTCTTGACTTAGAAATCAGTTGGTTATATAAGAAAAACCCACTCAGACTTTTATAGTAAAAATGGAGACTTTATTAGGAGGCTACAGGTCGTCTTCTTGAGTCCCAGGTGCTGGGGATATAGCTGGGCCCCAAAAGCTCAAGTCATGAAGTGTGGCAATCACTTACTCTGGTGACATGTTGTCTCTTATGTTGCTTCTTTCTGCAAGTTACTGCCTGTCTTGTTCCTTCAGGCAAATGGAAAATGGTATTCCACAACCCTCAGTTTACGTATCCCTAGTTTCAGGAGAGATGGGCTTGACTCCCCTGTTTGTATTTCTAAGGGAGAAAGAAGGTGGTAGCCCAGCAGGGGTCAGTGTCTTTGCCTGGCCCAGCTGCATTGGTCATAGTGAGCCTCAGATTGGGGGTTCCCTCAAAGTGGTATACACATTGCCCCAGGGCCCATTCTGTCACTAGTGAGTGGCATTTCTCAGAAAAGGTTGTGTGTGGATCAAGCAGGCACCTTACGAGATGTAATTCCATGACACTCTTCTGAGCCATAGCTGAGGGAGAGTATTGATACCAACCATTGCCCATGTATTGGTATTCATAATTAAAATATAGTACTGAAGGTAATTTCTGGGGTCTTAAATTCAGCATAAAGTGATAATCAGACACTTTAAGTGGTTTTACCTTTGTATGGAAAGTTACTTCTCTGACAAATGATAAAATGTGGTTTTACATTAGCTGCTAATGATTAGTGTATAGAAATTTCAAGACGCAATTATGCATAATTTCAAGCATGTTAAACCTCCTTTGAATTGAAATCATTCTTGATAAGGTACTTTTTCTGACATGCCAGGTTACTCTTTAGTTATACTCTCTACTCTTAATTTAATTCACAAATTCATTCTAGATGGGAGGGGGGTTTTATCGCCATAAAAAAAAGAAAGGGTTAGTACTTGTCAGTATTCACTCACTGGATCCCTCAGTAGCTTCTTGTAGACAAGCTTTACTTCATGGCTCTGCATTAGACTTCCTCAAAAAATGTGCCAGTAAGTCTTAGGGTTATGAATGTTCCTACATATTTCAGATGAAAATAAGAATTTGAAGATATGAATACTTCCTGTAACTGCATATTGAGAAAACTAGCAAAAGAATTATATATCTGAATATTAAGGTTTTGTTGAGTTTTTTTTCATTGATCTTTTTGCTTGGGTTTTTTTTCTTCTTGTAATTTCTATCCTACTTTTTTCTTAAAGTAAACTTGGTATTTTAGAATAGTTTAGACTTAGCAAAAAATGTGAAGATGACACGGAGAGTTCTCGGATACCCAGACTCAGTCTCCCCTATTACTAACATCTTACATTTGTGTGCACATTTGTCACAATTCGTGAAGCATTATTGATACATTATTAACTGAAGTCCATAACTTATTTAGGTGTTCCTGGTTTTTTACCCAATGTTCTTTTCCTAATCCAAGGTCCATGCTTTGTTTTGTTTTTCCTAAAACTAGAACTCAAATGTCCAGTTTCTTGCACATTTGAATTATCTAAGAGCTGAAATGCTATTGGAAGGTAGTGAAATATTATTGGGATATTAAGATACCTGAGAAGCTTAATACATGAACCCAAGCTAGTCATCATGAACCCAAGCCTTGAAAAAAATAAGTTTGACATATTTGAGAATTTAGAAATTGGGAGATGTAACTAATTAATTATTTTTATTTCTACATATACTTTGGGCAACATGATTATAATATAGTAATAAAAGTAGAGGTTTAGAAAAATAAAGTGGGCAAGGCTTTAAATTTTTATAGTAATTTTTTGAGGTATGGGAGGTTAGAGGAGAAAGTGTAAATAGGAACTGTTGTGTAAAAAAAAAAAAAAGGAGGTAAATAGACAGGCACCTCCCAAACTGCAAAGTGCCTGCATGTATCAGTGCACAGAGGCTTGTGTGGGTCAGGCCCATGTTAGAGCTGTAGCTGGGTGGTTTTGTTCCTGTCTTTATTTGTTTTGGTCCCAGGTACTTGGCTTTGGACTTCTTAAACCCTTGGTTTTGGCTTGCTGGAACTACAGTGTTTACAACATATAATTAGCTACTATGTGAGCAAATTGGTGTTTTCCTTTCCTTCCTCCTCTTTATATATTTTTGCATTTCCAAGGTCTTTGGAGGATTCTCTCTGTCGAAGGCCCACTGGATCGAGTGAGTTCTGGTGTGGATTGGTTTAGTCAGGTTTTATAAACCAGTATTCTCTAACTTAGCATAAAATTTTGCCTTCTCATTCAGAGGAGGCTTATATTGATAAATGTAGCACATGTGTGGTTATCATATGTAGAAAGTTCTCTGTTTGAGAAGAGCTTTGTCATGAGCATTCTTTGAATAGAGTAGCAAGAAAGCTTTTTAAAAAAACTGAGAGCTTTAAGTACAATTTTCTTTCTTCCTACTAAAACACAGTCCTTGGTATAACGGTCCAGAAAGGAGTTGTTGCCTTAATGTAAGGAGTGTGAGGTCTCTAAAGAAATAGAGGACTGGAGTGTGGGGCCAATATAGAGGTGTAGGTAGACACACTGTGCCTCCTTGCACAACAAAAATAAGGTCAGCAACAATTTAGAAACAAAATAACAACCAGAACTGACAGAAAATTGAACTGTATAGAAGTATGACAACCAAGGAGTTAAAATAGATATATTCATCTAGACTGTTATGAGGGGCAGAGTTGGGAGACCAGGCGGAGAGAGGTCACAGCAAAAAAAGTGGTGGCTTGCGGACCCAGGGCTCGCAAGACAGCAACAGGCAGACCCTGGGCATGGGGTGGCAGCAGGCAGACCCAGGGAGGCGGCGATTGTGGAGCAGGGCACAGGGCACAAGGCAGCTGGCTAACCAGGTGGTTCCACATTCACACACAGATAAACCAGGCAAAACTGGGGAGCAAGACAGGCCACGCAACCCAGGGTCCCAGCACTGGGAAATAGAGCCTCGAGGCACTGATTGAAAACACCTATGGGGGTTGAGGTGTAGGGAGAGACTCCCAGCCTCACAGGAGAGTTCGTTGGAGAAACCCACAGGGTCCTAGAACATACACAAGCTATGCACAAGGGAATCAGCACCAGAACAGCCCAGTTTGCTTGGGGAAAGCAGCCAAAGGGACTAAAATCTGACAGAGAGTGGAGCAAGTGCCATTGTTCCCTCTTAGACCCTGCCCCCACATGCAGTGTCACAATACAGTGACTGGGTTGATCTGCCCAGGTGAACACCTAAGGCTCCACCTCTCATACTTAACAGGCACATCAAGACAAAAAAAAAAAAAAGGCCCAAAAGAAAGAACAGATCAAAGCTCTAGAACAAATTCAACTAAGCGATGAAGAGATAGCCAACCTATCAGATGCACAGTTCAAAGCACTGATGATCAGGATGCTCACAGAATTGGTTGAATTTCTCACAAATTAGATGAGCAAATTAAGGCTACACTAAGTGAAATGAAGGAAAATGCATAGGGAACCAATAGTGATGGGAAGAAAACTGGGACTCAAATCAATGGAGTGGATCAGAAGGAAGAAAGAAACAATCAAACAGAAAAGAATGAAGAAACAAGAATTCAAAAAAGAGGGGAGGTTAAGCCCCCAGGACATCTTTAAACATTCCAACATCCGAATTATAGGGGTACCAGAAGGGGAAGAGGAAGAGCAACAAGTGGAAAAGTTATTTGAACAAATAATAAAGGAGAACTTCCCCAATTTGGCAAAGGAAATAGACTTCCAAGCAATCCAGGAAGCTCAGAGAGTCCCAAAGAAGTTGGACCCAAGGAGGAACACACCAAGGCACATCATAATTACATTAGCCAAGGTAAAAATGAAGGAGAATATCCTAGAAGCAGCAAGAGATAAGGAGACAGTTACCTACAAAGGAGTTCCCATCAGACTGTCAGCTGATTTCTCAAAAGAGACCTTACAGGCAAGAAGAGGCTGGAAAGAAGTATTCCAAGTCATGAAAGGCAAGGATCTACATCCAAGATTGCTCTATCCAGAAAAGCTTTCAGTTAGAATGGAAGGGCAGATAAAGTGCTTCTCAGATAAGGTCAAGTTAAAGGAGTTCATCATCATCAAGCCCTTATTATATGAAATGTTAAATGGACTTATCTAAGAAAAAGACCAAAAACATGTACAGTAAAATGATAGCAAACTAATTAACAACCACACCTAAAACAAAAACAAAAACAAAAACAGACTAAGCAAACAACTAGAATAGGAACAGCACCACAGAAGTGGAGATCACATGGAGGGTTAACAATGGGAGTGGGAGAAGGAAAGAGGGGGAAAAGGTACAGAGAATAAGTAGTATAAATAGTAGGTAGAAAATAGACGGGGGGCGGGCAAGAATAGTATGGGAAATGTAGAAGCTAAAGAACTTATGACCCATGGACATGAACCAAAGCGGGGGAATGTGCTGGGAGAGGGTGTGCAGGGTGGAGAGGAATGAAGGGGGGGAAATGGGACAATTGTAATAGCATAATCAATGAAATATATTTTTAAAAAGAAAAGAAATAGAGGACTGATTACATTCCCAACATACTGTGAAGGTGATGAGATTGATTTTGACTATTTGAGTTATCCTGTTGCCTGCTCTGACTACTCTCCTGCATAAATAGGAGCTGGAAAATTATAAATAGAGCCATAGAGCACATTGTGCCTGAGGCGGAGGATGATGTTGGGAAAGGGCCTTCTTGAGGTACAATTCCAGGTTAGTCCTTTATTGGTTAAATATGTTGCAAACATTTCCTCCTAGTTTGTAGTTTATCTTGCAGTCTCCTGTAGTGTCTTCAGAAACAGGAGTTTTTAATTTTGATGTTGTGGAATGTATTAATGTGTTTTTTATGGGTGTGCTTTTTGTTTCTTATTTAAGAAAGATTTTTGATTTGGATGTCATAAAGATAATCTCATACTGTATCTTCTAATTTTTTTCTTTCGTGTTAAGCATCTGCATTCTTTAGTCCACCTGGAACTGATTTCTGTATTTTATGAAGTAGGGGAACCAGTTTTCCTTTTTCCCATATGTATAACCTTATCCTAGCTGCATTTATTAAATAGTGCATCCTTTCCTCATGAGTCTTGCTGTGCTCACTCTGTCACACATCAAGTTTACATATATGCATAAAACTGTTTCTGGGTTATCTATTCAGTTCCACTGATTTACTTGTCTACCGTGTACCAATACCATAGTTTTTTAATTACTGTAGCTTTTTATCTTAGAATCAACCTGTCAAGTTCCATGACAAACATTCTGATTATAATTACTCTGAATCTATTAATCAATTTGGGGAGACTAAAGCATTTATCTTCTTTCCATTAACAAGGTATGACTCTATTTAGTTTTCTTTAATGTCTTCCAATAAAAATGTATAATATTTTCCATAAAAGTGTCTGCATCTTTTCTTAGATTTATTGCTTTGTGTTTTGTGTAACTATTGTAAATAGTATTTTCTTAAAAAAATATTTTCAAACTGCATGTTTAAGATACATGAAAATATAATTAATTACTTTGTATTGATTTTTTTTTTATCGAGCTACCTCTAAAACTCTATTATGAATTCATGGGTAGATTTTCTCCAGTTTTCTGAATAGGCAATCGCAGCATAAATAATAAAAGTTTGATATATATTTTTTTCAACCCCTATTACTATTTTCTTTACTCTTCTTTATTTTATTGTACTGACTAGACCTTCTGATACAAAGGTGAATACATATGGTGGTAATGTACTTCTGTATCTTATTCTTTATGCTTAGAAAATACTTTCAAAAGTTAACCATTAAGTATGATGTTTCCTACAGTCTTTTGTAGATGGTCTTTATCAAATTAAGAAAGCTTTTCATTATCTTGGTTTACAGAAGACTTTTGATACCATACGATCTTGAATTTATCTTTTTCAACTTTTTTTTATTGTTCTTCAAGTACAGCTGTCTCCATATTCCCCCCACCACTCTCCCACACCCAGCCATTGCCACCTCCCACCCCTGATCGTACACCCCTTGGTTTTGTCCATGTGTCCATTATAGATGTTCCTGAAAACCCTTTCTCTGTTTCTTCCCATTATATCCTCCCACCTCCTCTCTGGTTACTGTCAAATTATTCTTAATTTCACTGTCTCTGGTTATATTTTGCGTGCTTGTTTGTCTTGTTGATTAGGATCCACATAAAGGTGAGATTGTATGGTATTTGTCTCTTACCACCTGGCTTATTTCACTTAGCATAATGCTCTCCAGTTCCATCTGTGCTGTTGCAAAGGGCAGGAGCTCCTTCTTTCTTTCTGCTGTATAGTATTCCATTGTGTATATATACCAGAGTTTTTTGATCCATTCATTTACTGATGAACACTTAGGTTGCTTCCAGCACTTGGCTGCTGTAAATTCTGCTGCTATGAACATTTGGGTGCAAAGGTTCTTTTGTATTGGTGTTTTAGGGTTCTTACAATATAATCCCAGTAGTGGAATTGCCAGGTCAAAAGGCAGTTCCATTTTTATTTTTCTGAGGAAATTCCATACTATTTTCCATAGTGGTTACACCAGTCTGCAATCCCACCAACAGTACACTAGGGTTCCCTTTCTCCACAACCTTGCCAACATTTGTTGTTTGTTGCTTTGTTTATGATGGCCATTCTCAATGGTATAAAGTGGTATCTCATTGTGGTTTTAATTTTCATCTTTGATAGCTAGCAATAGTGAGCATCTTTTGATATGTCTCTGGACCCCCTCTGTATGTCCTCTTTGGAGAAGTGTCTGTTAAGGTCTTTCTTCCATTGTTTAATTTGGTGGTTTGTTTTCCTGGAGTGGAGTCATGTGAGATCTTTATATATTTTGGGGATCAAACCCTTGTCCGAGGTATCAGTGGTAAGTATGTTTTCCTACACGGTTGGTTCTCTTTTCATTTTAATGCTGTTTTCTTTTGTTTTGCAGAAGTTTTTTTATTTTGATGAGATACATTTGCATATTCTTTCCTTTATATGCCTTGCTGGAGGGGACATATCAGTGAAAATATTGCTGTGTGGAATATCTGAGATTTTCTTGCCTTTTTTACCTCAGAGACTTTTATGCTACCATGAGTTATATTAACTCTTTTATCGACCTTGAATTTATTTTTCTGTATGGTATAAGTTAGAAATCGAGTTTCTTTTTTTTTTTTTTTCATGCTGCTGCCCAGCTCTCCCAACACCATTTGTTGAAGAGGCTACTTTTACTTCATTTTGTGCATCTGCCTCCTTTGTTGAATATTAATGGACCATAGAGATTTGGGTTTATTTCTTTCTCTCTATTCTGTTCCATTGGTCTTTATGTCTTTTCTTATGTGAGCACCAGGCTTTTTTGATTACCGTGGCCTTGTAATATAGTTTGATGTCAGGTATTATGATCCCTCCTCCTTTGTTTTTCTTTCTCAAAATTGCTGCTGCTATGTGGGGTCATTTATGGTTCCATATAAATTTTTGAGATGTTTCTTCTATACCTGTGAAATATGTCAAGGGACTTTTAATAGGGATTGCGTTGAATGTATAAATTGCTTCGGGTGGTAGTATGGACATTCTGATGATGTTATTTCTTCCAATCTGTGAACATGGTTCATTCTTCCATTTGTTTGTGTCTTCCTTAGTCTGTTTCTTCAGTGTTGTATAGTTTTCTGAGTACAGGTTTTTACTTCCTTGGTTACGTTTATTCCTAGGTACTTTATTATTCTTGTTGCTATACCAAATGGGAATTTTTTTTCCTGATTTCTGTTTCTGATATTTCATTGTTGGTGTACAAAAATGCCTTTGAAATCTGAATATTAACTTTATATTCCGCTGTTTTGCCAAATTCACTTATTAGTTCAAGCAGGTTTTTGGCAGAGTCTATAGGATTTTCTATGTACACTATCATGTCATGTGCAAAAAATGACAGCCTTACTCCCTCTTTTCCAATTTGGATGCCTTTTATTTATTTTTCTTGTCTGATTGCTGTGGCTAGGACTTCCAATACTGTGTTGAATGCAAGTGGTAAAAGCAGACATCCTTGTCTTGTTCCTGATCTTAGTGGAAAAATTTTCGTTTTTTGCCCATTGATTATGTTATTGGCTGTAGGTGTCTCATATATGGCCTATATTATGTTGAGGAATGCTCCTTCTACTCCCACTTTGCTGAGTGTTTTTATCATAAGTGGGTGCTGTACCTTATCAAATAATTTTTCCACATCTATTGATATGATCACGTGATTTTGTCTTTTATTTTTTTATGTGATGTATTCCATTTATTGGTTTGCAAATATTGTACCTTCGTTGCATCCCAGGGATGAATCCCACTTGATTGTGGAGTATGATCTTTTCAATATATTGCTGGATGTGGTCTGCCAATATTTTGTTGAGGATTTTAGCATCTATATTCATCAGTGATAGTGGCCTGTAGCTTTCTTTGTTCTGTCTTTATCTGATTTTGTAATTAGATTGATGCTGGCTTCATGAAAAGAATTTGGGAATCTTCCATTTTCATGGATTGTTTGGAATAGTCTAAGAAGGATAGGAGTTACCTCCTTCTGATGTTTTAGAATTTTCCTGTGAAACCATCTGGTCCAGGGCTTTTTTGTGCCAGTAGTTTTTTTATTATTGCTTTAATTTTGTCAGCTGTTATGGGTCTGTTCAGGCTTTCTCCTCCTTCTTCATTCAGTTTTGGAACATTATATTTTTCTAGAAATTTGTCCATTTTACTTAGGTTTCCAAATTTCTTGGCACATAGTTCTTTGTAGTAATTTTTTACAATCCTTTGTATATCTGTGGTATCAGTTGTAATCTCTCCTCTTTCATTTCTAATTGTGTTTATTTGGGTCTTCTCTCCTTTTTTCTTGAGGGGTCTGCTTAAATTCTTGTTGATTTTGTTTATCTTTTCAAACAACTAGCTTCTGGATTTATTGATCCTTACAATTGTTCTTTTAGTCTCTGTGTCATTTAATTCTGGTCTGATCTTGGTTATCTCCTTCCTTCTACTTGCTCTGGACTGTCTTTGTTGTTGTTTTTCAAGTTCTTGTAGGTGTAGGGTTAGGTTGTTATTTGAAATATTTTTATTTTTTTTAGTAGGCCTGTATCGCTGTGAACTTTTCTTTCAGGATTGCCTTCACAGTGTCCCATAAGTTTTGGATTGTTTTCAGTTCATTATCAATTGTTTCCAGTAACTTTTTGATTTCTCCCTTGATCTCATTCTTAACCCATTCATTGTTTAGTAGCAAGGTATTCAATCTCCATGAATTTGAGTGTTTTTCTTGAGATGGGTTTCTAGTTTTAGTCCCTGTGGTTGGAGAAAGTGTGTGATATGATTTCAATTTTCTTGAATTTGTTGAGGCTTGTTTTGTGTCCTATCATGTGGTCTGTCTTTGCAAATGTTCCATGTGCATTTGAAAAGAATGTGTTTTTTTGCTTCTTTGGGATGAAAGGTTCTGTGTGTATATCAGTTAAGTCCTTTTCATGTAGGGCATTGTTCAATGCTGTAATATCTTTGTTGATATTTTGTTTGGAAGATCTATCCATTTTTGATAGTGGACTATTAAAATCCTCTACTATAATTGTGTTGCTGTCAATATCTTTCTTAAAGTCCTCCATATTTTCCTTATATATTTTTTGGTGCTCCTATTGTGGGTGCATATATGTTTATAATGTTTATGTCTTCTTTATGGATTCTTCCCTTGAGTATTATGAAGTATCCTTTTTGATCTCTTTCTGTGTTCCTTGTTATGAAGTCTGTTTTGTCTGATAGGAGTATTGCTACTCCTCTATTTTTCCTGTTGATTTGCTTGGAATATTTCTTTCCAGCCCTTCACTTTCAGTCTGTGTAGGTCTTTTGTTCTGAGGTGGGTCTCTTGTAGGCAGCATATGTGTGGGTCTTGATTTCTTATCCATTCAACTACTCTATGTCTTTTTATTGGAGCACTTAATCCATTTGCTTTTAACATTATTATTGATAGGTAGTTATTCATTGCCATTTTACTTCCTTTGTACCTACATTCTTTTCTCTGTCACTCCTTTTCTGTCTTTTGTTAAAATATTCCTCTAGCATATCTTTCAGTGCTTATTTGGTGGAGGTGTATTCTTTGAGCCTTCCTTTGTCTGGGTAACTCCTGATTTCACCTTCCATTTTAATTGAGAGCCTTGATGGATAGAGTAGTCTTGGTTGCAAGCCTTTGTTTTTCATTACTTGTTATTTCTTGTGATTCCCTGCTGTCTTCTAGCATTTCCATTGGGAAGTCACCTGCCAGCTGTATTAGGGCTCCCTTGTATGTTACTTCCTTTGTCTCCCTTGTTGCCTTCAAGATTCTTGTTTGTCTTTGAATTTTGCCATTCTTAATAACGATGTGTCTTGCTGTGGGCCTCTTGTGTCTTCCTTTTGATTGGGACCCTCTGTTCTTCCTGGATTTGTGTGATTTTTTCTCACCAAATTAGGAATGTTTTCTATCATTACTTTTTCAAACAGGTTTTCTATCCCTTGCCCTTCTTCTTCTCCTTCTGGTATCTCTACTATGTGGGTATTATTATGTTTCATGTTATCCTGCAGTTTTCTTAACCCTTCTTTATTATTTCGGAGTCTTTTTTCCTTTTCTTGTTCTTTCAGAGTTTTTTCCCACCTTGCTCTTCAGCTCGCTGATTAGTTCCTCTGCTTCATCTAGCCTGCTTTTGATTCCTTCTACTATGTTCTTCAATTCAGAAATTGTATTTTTTATTTCCTGTTGGCCCTTGATGATAGTTTCTGTTTCCTTTTTCATGTTGTTACACTTTGAAGTGAGTTCATCGTAATTTTCCTATAGTTTTTTTGTAATTCTTAATGAGCTCACTGAGCTTCCTTATAATCATTGCTTTGAACTCAATATCTGATGTTTCACTTTCCTCTGCTTCGTTTAGCATTTTTTCTGGGGCTTCCTCCTTTCCTTTTGTTTGTGGTTTGTTTCTTTTTCTTCCCATTATATGTGGGGTCTTCCTGTTTGCTTCTGCTTCTTAAATTGATCTATTCTGACTCCCTGAGTTTGTGGTGTGAACTTCTGTTGTAGACCTGTGAGAATCAGTGGTGTAATCTACTTGATCTCCTGAACTTACTGCCCTTGCAATGTTGTTTGTACTGACTCTGTGTATCTCTTTATGTTTTGATTGTTGTTGGGTCATTCTTTGGTGGGTCCTTCCCTCCAGCTGGTTGACTGAGGGACACTGAGCCCCCACATCTTGTATGCTGTTGTGTAGGTGCTGCCTGAAGAAAACCAGAAAGCCCTAGGAACAAACCCACATCCGCAAAAATATCTGCCCCCCTCCCTGCAATCTCAGTATCAATAGCAAATTAGCCAGTATTAATAAGGGTGTAAAGAAATTAAGACTAGTATAAGAGGAGAGAAACTGTAGTATAAATTCTAATTAATTTAATATGCACAACTTTATGGGCAAGAAATGAATGTTAAAAAATATATGGGAAAGAAAATATCACTATTTATGGATAAGACCACAATGGATTTCACCTTGGTAGGTTTTTGTATTTATCATGGTTCTTTTTCTTTCTGGATCTACTTCTGGTGGTGTCTGATGTGGATACCATCTGATCTTAGGCAGCCTCCTCTGAAACATCCAGAGATCTGCTGTGTACAGTTGTCTCTTTCAGTTGCTAGTCAGTCCCTTTGCACTCAGCAGTCAGGCTTACACGCCCCCCCCCCCCAGGGAGGGGCAGAATTCCTCCTGGGCTTGGGGCTGTTGTTTCCCCTCGGGCTGCTGCTTCTCAGAGGGGAGTGGTCTGCCTGAGCACGTTGACTGCAGCTGTTTGAGGGATGACTGAGCGCCGGGATCCCTGTGGCTACTTTCTCTGCTCTCTCCCTAAAGCTTCCATCCCCAGTCTCTCCTCAGGTGTCTCCAGACCCCTCTGCTCATGACTTTGCCGGAACCCCCAATAAGTGATAGCTAATGAAAATTTGTGTGCTGGCCCTTTAAACAGCTCTTGTATCTCTAGTGGTCGATCTCTAGGAGAGAGCAGCCCTGCCACTGTTGTTATCTGTGTACTTTTTAGGCTGTGGTGCTCTAGGCTGGAGATCCCAGCTATGCGTTTTGACCCCATTCTTCTCAGGGTGCTCTAACCTGCCGTTTAATATTCCCCCAGCATTGCCGACTGTGGATGCACAGCCAGCTCTCTCAGTTCTCCACCACACTCATTACCACACAGGTTGTGCTGAAGCTAGTTCTTCTGTCTCTCCGATTTTGTAAGGCTTCTCTCTCACTATTGTTCAGTTGTTTGTTTTGGGTAATTTCTCCACAGTTGAGTGGTAATTCCAGATTGGTCCTGGGAGGAGATTTGTGTGGCTTCCACTCAATCCTCCTCCATCTTGTTCCCTCTCTCTTTATTTTTCTATTTGCCTTCCCTGCCTCCACAGCATGGCTTCTCTTCCCTTCCTCCCTGGTCATTGAATTTAATTGCATATTCCATATTCATCTTTTGAGATAATCTTAAAGGTTTTCTCCTTTGATCTGTTAATGTAATGAATGGCATTTATACAATTCTAAGTTATACCTTGCGTTCCTGAGGTAAACCTCCTGATTATGATTTAAATATGATGCTGAATTTGGTTTGGAGTGTGTGTATATGTACCACATGCTTCAAGAGGAGAAACAGCAAAGATACAAGAAAGAAGGGAAGGAGGAAGGGACCGAAGAGAATGAGGCTGGCTATGATTTTGCAGTCTTGTGCTGTTCTTCTCCAAATTCTTATCAAGATATGCTAATCTGATAAAATGAGTATGGGATGTTGGAGAGGGGAAGTGGTGTTGCCTTTTCTATTCTCTGAAATAGTTTATATAAAATCGAATTGAATTCATCAGTAAAATTTACCAGAAAGGCCATCTTGACATTTTTCTCTGTGAGAAGATTTTTAAACATTCATTCAATTTTTTTCAATTGTTATGGTACAATTCTAATTGTTTCTCCTTGAATCAGTTTTGGTAGGTTATGTTTCACTAGAAGTTTGTCTATTTTGTCTTAAATTTTTAAAATTTCTAGCATAAAGTTTTTATTTTCTCATATGTGTTTTCTGCACAGCACATACCTTATTTTATATTCCTTTTATTTGTGCTTTCTCTTTTTGTTTCTTATTTTTATTGTAATATGTTTGTTAATGATGTCTAACTTCATTGCATTTCTATAAAAAATTTAATTCATTGAGATTAGTTTTATGCCTAGCATGTTAAAACTTGAAAGTAATATGTATTCTTCAAATGTTAGCTGCTGTATTGTGAACCCCTGTCTCAAGCCAATAATTCAGAGAAGGGGGTGGAGTGGTCTATAAGGCTTAGTGCAGTTACTGTTTTGACCTTGAGGCTAAAGATGGGTGGAAAAAGACCAGGCACAGAAAGAAAGGACAGGAGGTATGGGAGGCAGGGTACAGCTTGGGGTGGGAGGAGTAAGAAACTGGTCACACTGGTGAAGCAGGTTTGTGTTGGAGCGTAAAGACTGTGCTAGAGAATTGGAGAGATGGACCTGAGGCTACAGAATGTAAAAGTTGCAAGCTAGTGGCCCTTGAATCTCATTTGGCTCTCACGAGTTTTTAAAAACTTTGAATTGGTTGTCAGCACTTAAATTTGGAAGATTTTATGTAAAAATCTGGATTTACAGCTGCTTTTGAAGTAAGGAAAGTTCTAGCAGTTTCTGGGCCCACATCCCCATATGGTAACAATTGACCAGCTGTCTCCATAATACAGGACAAGCATCTTCCACCCTGTCACAGGTATCCCCTTCCACGTCCCTCCATTAGATTCAGTCTGCATGGCTTATAAGGGCAGCAAGGTTTGTGACCTCAGCCTAATAGGTAATAATATCTTGGATTTTCTTCTGGCCAGACTGCTCCATGGGAACAGGAGCCATCCTTTGTTTGTGCACTGTTTTGCACTAGCAAAATGCCCAGCAAATATTGGGCCCTTGATAAATGTGGCACCTGGTGGCACCATGAATGCCTTCCAGTGGAATCAATTTCAGAAGCTGCAATGGCCTCTAAATGTTAGGAGAAACAAACTTATGAGGCATACTACTTTCAAGGCAAAATATGGATGACCATTAAGCAGCAAATATATGCTGATAAAATGAAGAACAGTCTTTCTGTGTCAAGGAAAACACTGTTGGTCATACATTGCTCTGTTTCCAGCTCCACTACTGGACATGGATAGATACCCTGCTGTTTTGTTCTTCAGACACACACTAAACAATAGGAATAGAAAATACACAGGTAAGAGTTATGACACATACTATTTGCTTCACACAGTAGGACAACAGTGTGGTGAAGATCACAGCCAGAACTAGGGACTCTGGTTTAGCAATAACCTGTAAAACCTAGTTGCTCTTAACTAGGAATATGATCTTTCTTCCTGGCTGCCAGTGGCAGCTCTCAGCCATGGTTTAGCCTTTGTTCTTGTTTTGTGTATTTATTTTCTTTATTCTGCAGTAAGTATTCTCTCGAGCTCCTTCTGAATGTACCTTGCCACCTAGAACACTAGGAAAGAAGAAAGTCAAACTGCCTCTCCCTTGGGGCTCTGGCTCTGGAAAATCAAAGCCAAGCAGAGGAAGCTCTTCTCTGCCTGCAGCAGGGTCAGCAGTTTGTGTGATATTCTCCTTGTCAGCTTATCTCTGCTGATTTCTTGTGTTTTGAGCAAGGGAATCCCTGCTGTGGCCTTTTTAAGTAGGTGGGAACTGCATTGTGATCAAAGCTGAGTTTTGCTACTGCCACAGCAGCCCCTGCCCTTTTTTCTTTCTTTCTTTTATTTTTTTTATTTTTATAAGGGGCTCATAGTGGTGGGACTAGGTTTATCTTTGGGTGGTGGCTGTGAGATAAAAAACCCACCCAGATACTTCGACAAGGAATGGAAGGTGAAAAGCAAAAAGCACATCTCTCATCTCATGAAGCAAGCATTTTGATAACATCATTTGAATCAAACTATAAATAGGCTTTTGCATTTAGTTTATATGGGAACATGCAAATGCTGTTCAGCCAGTAGGATTGGTTCTAACAGCTGACTGGAGGCTTATTTTTAATAATTAGTAATTTTTGTAGGTAGTAATTTTGGTCTGATTGGGGCATTTGTCAAATTAGAGAGTTTTTGCTTGTATGTCTTGATGATAAAGTGAATATAGGATTTTAAAGAGATGTCCAACAAATGACATGAATCCTAATTTTTTGAGAGTCAACAGTTACTACTCTAAAATATGAAATAAAGTATAGTTCCCATCCTGACAAAACTAAACTAATAAGCTTAATTTGCATAAATGTTTTGTGAAGGATTGAATTCCATAACATAGGAGAGATTTGTCAATGGTTCTACTGGCAAGTGTCATTCTCCAGTATCTTGTTTCTTATAGTTAATTAACTCTCAGATACTCAGATGATTCACTGTTTCAGGGTGAGCCAGCACACAGTGGGTCTGCATGTCTGAAGCTCTGGCCTTCCCCGAAGTTAACCCTTTGGCAGTAGGCAATTGTTGGTAGAATGTGGAGAGTCATACATACCCGTTTAGCTGATGTGGATGAGGAAAGGATTAATGTCATAGGCTCACGCATATGACAGCAATTTGAAAACTCCTGTCTGATGCCAATGTGGAGTATTAGTACTCAAGGTTGTGGCTAGTCCTGTGGTCTTAGCTATGTCTAAGCCTCATCTTTGGCACAAAAAATTAGTGCTTTAGATTAGATCTGTATGGTCTAATTTTGTACTCATAGCCATATAAGGCTATTTTAATTTAAATTAATTAAAATTAAATAAAATATAAGATTCAGTTGTTTTGTTCAAGCTGGTGATGTTCAAGTACCCAGTAGCCCATGTGGCTAGTGGCTACCATACTGGAGAGCACAGATATAGAATGTTTCCATTATCGTGCAAAGTTCTACTGGATGACCCTGGATTCAAATACCTATCAGTTTTTTTTCCAGCCCAAGATTGTGTAGACTTCAACAAAGTGGCTTGGTTTATCCTAAAAGAATTAATTTGGTTTTTAACATCATCCCCCACCACCCATATCAGGGACTTGGATGTACAGAAATCTTGACTCCTTGTTCCCCTTGGAACTGCACATTAGGCCTTCCTATGACATCTTTTACAATCAGTTTCTTAGAAGAGATAAGTTAGTTGTAGAATGATACATTCTGCCACCTTTAAATAATTTTATCTTGTTTATATTTATAATGTAAAATTTTGCTAACCTAGAATTTTTCTCCTTTACTAAACCTCTGGGTTTTCTTTTTCAGAAGGAAGGTAACAAGTTGTCGTTTTCCATGAACATGAGACAGCTTAGGTTAGGTATCAGGCTTAGGTGGATAGAGATACAAGAAATAGTTGTATAGGCATGGATACATAATCTGCAGATTAGAAATAGCTATGTGGGAATTGACACAGGAATTGATGCTGTTTAGGACTGGGATCAGGGAATGGATATGAAGGTTTGACTAGGGTTAATAGACTAGAGATTTAATCTGGGAAGAAATGAAGTAGGTGAAAAGCAAGAGTAAAGTTAGGTCCCATAGTTCAGGATATTCAAGTATAATTTGTTCCCTATGTTACATATCAGTAAGGCCTTCCTGAAACATTCATAAAAAATTGAACACTCCCTTCCCCTAGCATTCACAGGCCTCTTTCAACTCTTCATTTTCCTATAACTCGTATACCATCAAGCATACTATATTTGTTTTTGAGTATGTATTTGTATATATGAATCTTTATTGTCTACCTTTTCCTACACAAGAGTGTAAGTTCCATGAGCACAGGGATTCTTACCTATTTTGTTCAGTACTTTCAGTGAACATTGAATGAATGATTGAATAAATAAAAAAAGGAAGATCTACATTGTTTCAGTGAGATCTGGCAGTAGAGGTTTTGTAGGAAGCAAGTAGCATAGATGGAGGTGAAGAAGTAATCGGTGGAGGTCTGGGGAGGCAGGCAAGGGGTAGCGTCTAAACTGATAGAAAGGGGAATAGGGAAAGGCATCTGGACCCTGGCCTCAGGAGAAGTCCCCGTAGAAGTCTTTCTACAAAAAGCAGCTAACCCCAGCTTTGCAGTTAGGATTAAGAAATAAAATGTTTTGAGAATGAGCCTCAGGATCAAGCTGGCCTAGAAGACGAGGTAAGGAGAGAACTCTGAGTCAAAGTAGTGCTCCTTGCATCTTTTTACCTGGAGTCAAGCATGAAGGTTCATCCCCATGAACTGGGTAAGAGAGGACTGGGGGCAGACTCAGGCTGCCCTTTATAGAATATATGAAGTGATCTCAAATGCTTAACCTTCTAGCTTTGACCCAAGAATGGGAGAGAACCTCATCACTCTTATCTTTCCTAGGTGTTTGATCAGATTGAGAGCCAGATATTGACAATCAGAAAAGTGTAAGATGGTAATAATTATCACTTATTCATAGTCATAACTGTCTGGAGCAGTGCTCCTCACACTGCATTGTGCAAGATTCCCTAAGGAGCTTGTTGAAATTCAGATTCTAATTCGGGTGCCTGAGGGAGGGCCTGGGATTTTTCAGTTCTAACAATTTCTGGCTGATGTTGTTGCTGTTGGTCCAGGTACTAAGCTTGAAGTAGCAAGGCTTTATTAAAGAAACTAAGTCTTAGTCATTGATATCAGTTGCCCTAATTTAATATTTTTAAATCCTCCTTAGATAGGTTAGGCACCATCATTTAAGGAAATTCTGATAGATGAATGGTTTTCATTCTAGTTGAAATAGTTTTTGAGAAAGCATAAGTAAGTGTTAAGACAATTGGTTTTTCCCAATTTTAATTTTCTATAGTTGAACACTTGTCAATGCCATTGTTATGTCTGGCTTTCGATTCCAGGACTTCTTAAGGCAGTTGTTAAATATTCCTGGCCTCAGTGGACTTTTACATTGTTTCCTTATGTGTGAGAGGTTACCTGTGCTGAGCCACTGATCAAACTGACCAGGGGCCTGGATTGTGATTAGGAGATATCTGTTCTTGGGGTGTGGAGAAGCTGGCAGTGCCTGACCCACTTTGAAGGTTCACCATGCTTTAAAAAAATTCCTGTTCTGGAAGATTTAATAAGAGGAAAAAGAAGGATCCAAAACTATGAATGTTTTGGAATTTGTATTCTCATAGTCAAGGTCTCTCATAAATAGATGATCTGTGCATCTCTCCTTCCTATACATTTCAAGGTAGAGTAGTGGACTGCAGTCAGTCTGCAGTCTCAGGAAGGAACGCTGGGCCGAGTAGTGCCATTTGCTTCATACTATGTTGCCACAATTCCCATATCACTAAAACTTTCCCATCCTTTTCCCAGATAGCTTTTCAATGGGTCTTAAGAAAGTTTCAGTTTAGATTACACTTTTTATAAGAAACCTTCTCCATTTTTTTCCCCTTCTCTCCATCATCTCAAACCTGAAATGGCTACCCATCCTCTGTAGTCTCATAGCCAGTACCAGGTTAGTCAGTTTTCGTTATTTACAGTAGTCTTCTTTAAAGTTCCTTCAAACACCAAGTGAGCAATCTCTGGATCACTGTTCCTAGGGAAACACAGGGGTAGGTTCCTGTAAGCCTCTGCTCACAACATTTTCATCAAATAATCGATTCATATCCTGTTTTATGAAAATGTCTGTTTAGCCTTGGCTGGTGTAGCTCAGTGGATTGAGTGTGGGCTGTGAACCAGAGGGTCACTGGTTTGATTCCCAGTCAGGCCACATGCCTGGGTTGCAGGCCAGGTCCCCAGTGGGAGCCACGTGAGAGGCAACCACACATTGATGTTTCTCTCCCTCTCCTTTCCCCTCTCTCTAAAACTAAAATATTTAAAAAATAAAATATTTAAAAACAATAAAATGTCTGTTTAAAGAAATCTTATTTGATATGTATTGTTGATTAACAGTGAATTCACAGCCAACAGTGTTGTAACTCATTCTTGAATAAAGCGTATTAAATACATGTTTTCTCTTTGCACTGTAGCCTTCGTTCACTAAAGAACATTACAGCAATTCACCACTAAGCTTGGGGGCCATTTTAAACAATGAAATCATCAGCAAAGAGCCTCCAGTGCAAACACAACTGGCACTAAATTGATTATGAAAGGATACTTTTTATGTTTAAGAACTGAAACAAGAAAGCAGAGTATCATCTTGTTAGCTTTCAGCTGGAAACATGCACATTGGTTGACTAAAAATTTTTGCTGTTATATGCATGTCTGTGAATGACTACAAAAATGCTGAAGACTGTTGATTTTGAGGTTACAAATAAATGTAAGCAAGTAGATGAATTCACAAATATGGAATTCACAAATGACTAAACATTGGTATATGGAACAGCACAGTAGGGCAAAAAAAGAAAAAAATAAATATTTTTCTTCTCTCAAAGAATTTAATATTTGAAATTTCAAGAAAAGCATTGAAGTGGTCAACCTGGGCAAAATTAGAACTTTGGTGGACTTCTTGCCCTCATTTTAAGGTACGAAATTGTTTTCATGTCAATTTATATGAGGGAGAAGACTATCTCCTTAGAGCCTAGGACTTCCAAAGCCCCTGAGCTGCATGTGCCTGGTACACTCCGTGCTGATCCTTCTCATAGACTTACTTCACTGTGGTATGATGGCTTGTTCCTTGCTGACCACACACAGATACCTATTCTTCTGATCAGAGACTGTTTTGTATTGACCATTATAGCCACCAAATCTGGCACATAGTAAGTGGTCAATAAATATTTGTCAGAAGTTTGACCTTGGTACTTTGACACTTGATCTGTAAGGCAGCAGCTCAATCTAATTGCCTCTGGTCTTGGTCCATAACTTCTGAAATCCAGAAAGTTTTGAAAGCAAAAGAATTTTCAGATCTATTGAAAGCAAAACCTGACTCCTCTGAACTTACCTGGTGACATGAGACTATTATCAATCTTTATTTATCTCACTTAGAGTGACTAACCATACATTTTACTACAGAAATATTAGTGTATTAGTGTATTTGATTACACGTTGCTGCTGGGGTGTTAGGCAATATATGGTATTCGGAATTATCTTTCTGAAATGCAAAACAAACAAACTAAACCTTTGGAATTTTGAAATTTTCCTAGGTTTAAGGGTTTCAGGTAAGGCATTGCTGACCTGAAGTAGAATTTAGGGGTTTTGTTTGTAGATTTTTTTTTTTTGAGGTAATGGACAATTTTTTTAGAAAGGAGTTAGCCAGAGGCATAAAGAACTGCAGTCTAATGACAGGAAAATGAGGTGATATAATCTAATGGTGTAAGTCCTGAGGGGACTGCATGCAAAGCCTCAGGGTAAATTTGAAGAATGCTGAGAATAGTTCTTTTTATGAATAGGAGGAAGCTTAGATAATAAAAACAAAGGCATTGATTAATGACTTTATCACAAATATGAAAAACATTTGAGTCTTCATTACATTTACATGTGCATATATCAGTAGGTCCACAGGTGGAATTTACTAGAAAAAGAGAACTCTTGTTACAGAATTTATTTGAAAAGTATGACTATAATGTCCAAATCACATATTATTTCACAGAGAAATATGTTGGTAAAACATACATTTCTGTTAAAAACGAAATGTTAAAATTGAAGCAAAAAAATCTCAAGAGACTGAGGTCAACCAAAAAAATATTTTCCTATCTAGTCCCTTTGTTACAGAACAAAAATGGGACTTCAGCTGCCCACCACAAGAAAGGGCAAACTCTAGAGAAAGAGGCTGGTGAAAAAGCAAAGAGATTTTTATTCAGATGCTGAACAATCTGAGAGAATGGGGTACTCTCCATCTCAAAGCTCCTCTCTTCTGCAAAACTCAGACAAAACCAGCCATCCTCAGCAAGACCAAAACATAAGGAAGTGCCCAGAATCCCTGTTCCATTTTAATGTACCATCATTTGGAGCCTGAGGTGGCTGCTAAGTGGTCATCAAGGTAGCTTAGTTCATTCCCAGCTGCTGTTCAGCTTTAGGCTCTCTCCTGCAGATTCGGGCATGGCCATGTGGCTACTAGGGCCAGAGAGCTCACAATTGCATCAGTGAATGCTCCACCAGGTCAGCAAGAGAAGGGGAGACTCCCTCTTGGAGACTATGGGACACATGACTGCTAGAGCCACATGGCTAGTGGAGAAAACAGGCTAGTGTACCATCTGAGTGTAGGTCTTGAGCAACGAGCAACAAGCAAGAGAGAAGAGCATTTCTTTGTTCTCTTTGGGCTTTATTTGTTTTGGGTATGGGAACAGGTTAGGTGTTTTTTCAGAATGACCAACTAACTTCCCAAACTTTTATGCACTTTGGATGGGTTCACCTCCCAACCAATCCCTTCTTTCCCCAGGCTAGTCTGACCTGCCTCTTTGGTCCAGCACCTCCCCTGCCACCATTCTGACTTCTATGGCACATTTGCCTACCTTCCCCTGGTCCCACCCCTAATCTGGTACCAGAAACGGGTAGGAGGGCCTTTTCCTCTGTCCAATTATTTTGCTATCTTTGCACATACTCAATGTAAGAACCTCCACCTGTCCCTACCATGGCCATTGGGGGAGTCTCCAGTGATGCTCTTTCAGCTCTGTGCCTCACATGCCCTAGTGTTCACATGCAGCGAGGCACCCACACTCAGAGGTCCAGCAGCAGAGAATGGAGCCCTGGAACTCTGGCACGGCCTCTGAGGTAGCACCAAGGGCAGTCTCAGTGGCAGGGGTAGGGCACCTGCAGTCAGGAGCAGGAATTCCACACCAGAGGCAGCATATCCACAGGAAACAAGCTCAGTTCAACACAGACTCACAGTCCCTCCGAAATGCTGTGAAACTCAATGTCCTTGCCAAAGCCTCAGGCAGTTCGAGAAGGTATTGCCTGGCTATACAACACACCCTCAGTGCTGGAACTCAACCTCTGTCCCCAAGGGACATTGGCTGGTGCACAAGCAGCTTCCACATTCCATTCCCATCCCCACCCTCAGCCTGCTTTCTGCAGTACGGACATGCTATCAGTATCACTCTTACAAATAATAATAATAGTAGTAGTAGCAGTAGTAGTAGTAATGTAGTAATAATAAAAATAACCCGAAAACTTGATGTAGTTGTCTTTTCCTCCGAGAGTAAAGATTTATTTTTTGTTACTGTATAGATTTTAATAGGGATTACAAGTATAGAATGAAGTTTTATGAACCTTTATGCTCATTTTTAAAAAGCTATCTGTTTTTGAGAAAGTAAGCTTTATTCTGTAGTATATAAATTGTAGATAAAATTGCTCACCTTCAGTAAAATATTCACACAAGTGGTATAAAGACACATGATGGCTTGTTTTCAGGGTTTTTATAGGGAAGATGAAAGTATTAGAGGCTTGGAACAATATTAAAAGGAAAATAATAGAAATTTTTATTTTATACTTAGTTCAGAAAGTTCTAAGGTTGGTCTGCAGATCAGATGTGCCGGGGGAAAAGAGTGTTGTCTTGAAGTCCTGACAAGTTGCCCAGAGGAAATCCAAGCCGTCCCTGAGATCCTGTGCATGGGACGTAGTCCTCCTCTGCCGTGCCTATTTCCTTTTTCAGAGCAAATGTTCAGAAGCCTGAGATTATGTCTCCAGAACTTGTGTTTGTCAGGTTTGGGTTTTTTTATGCTAATCTTTGTTAAAGTATGCACAGATTATAAGCATATAAATAATGAATCCTGATAAAGTGTGAAATATCTGTATAACTACCATCCAAATCAACAACTCCACCTGTTCTATAACTTTGTATAAATGAAATAATATAGTACATACTCTTGTGTGTGGCTTCATTCCTTCAACATTATTTTTGTGAGGATTTTCAGTCAGTATCAATTTTTAAAGGTCTTTTTGGGACACCTTTAAAAAACACCTGGCACATTCCCTGAGAGCATTAGACCCTAAAGTGTGCAGTCAGTAATGTAGCTATGTAAGAGATGTGAAGTGGGCTGGGGAGGGTGGACGTTGAGTGGATTATAGGTGGACATCTTTTGGAGCACTTTCCCGTTTGCCTTGGCTGACCAATCCTAAGTCACACCCATCATCAGGTCTGCCTGCCGAGGCATAGTCACCCCTGGTCCAACAAAAACCCAGTAAATATGTAGCTAAGAAGGATTTGAATGCTGAGACTCCTCCACCTGGCTCCCCTACATAGCAGAGCCAAATTAAATAGCTGTTCTTATTCTGTCAGTGAGCTGTACTGATTGGCATAGCATGGAGTTGCTGTGAGTAAGACTATAGGAAGACATAGTGGACCTGCCCCTGGAGTTGGCCACCTGGGATAATGACTGGCTTTGTGAGGAGTTGACTGTCTCACAAGTTGTGTTATATCATGTTGTCCCTTTTTTCTCTCTAGGAAATCAGAGATTCCAGACTTTCTTTAGAGATCATATTAACCATGGTTCAAATGAGTCAGGAGGAGAGTTCATGTGATATGTCAGATATTTAATAACCCCAGAAAACCCAGAACAGTGAGCCTGTAGTGTATTGCTCTTATTCATTTGATGGAATAGGATGGTTATGGAGAAGCCATGAAATAGCTCTGTTTTAACTGATTCGTGCTATTACAGTATGCATTTAAGAAGACATTTCATGGTGTATCATACCACTGAGTAGATAAATATTCTCAGTTTTCAAAATTTTTGAGTTCCATCATAATTTAGAGAGCTACATGCTTCAGTGTATGCACTTGGTAGATATAAAAGCCCTTTAGTATTTTCCTATCTCAGTACTGTGAAAGCAACATAGCATACAAATTTTATATTAGGTAACAAAAGAAAATTTTAGAATTTAGAACAAGCACATGAAGAAATAAAGTTGTTTTTTCCCTCATAGTATGCTAGGAAATTTGGAAGCAGTATTTTCATGGTGCTTTCAAGATAGAAAAGTGGAGACAAAGGGGACGTATTTGAAAATTTAGCTGGAATTTCCACTTCTTTAATTGATCATGATAAGTTTCAGTCCCAGCCAGTGGTCCTTGGCACCACAAATGGGTCTCAGGGAAACAGAAATGTTGGCTCTACCAACCTTCAGGATGGCAGGTAGGATGTGAGCCAGCACGGTCAGTTTACCCTGTACCCATAGAAAACTAACACCATTTTCTGTGTGTCTCATGACATGATACAGTTGGGAAAGCATTGCTTTAAATAGACCATTCTTGTAAGATTCTCTGAGGATGCATTTTAGCTGAGTACCTAATGAGTAGGTGCCAATATAGGAACACTTGGCAGAAGAATGTTTCAGAAGGAGGGAACAATAAGTGTAAAGGCCTTGAATTGAGAATGCATTATTTTGTCCTTGGGGTGGACAAAGAGTAGTGAGTGGAGCTGGAGCGCAGTTACCTTTGCTTCATGACATGACATGTTCCATTCATGGACATGAGTGGGGAGGGTGACGCCACTGAGAGGCGTCAGGACCCAGGTGCCAGATCTTATGGGAATTCATTCTCAATGGGGGAGTTTGGATTTTATTCTGGGAGGTCATTGCAAGGTTTTAAACATGGGAACATTATGATCATAATGTAAAAGTGTAAAACCATAGAGTTTTAGACTCGGAGGTGAATTAGAAACAGAGTCATCAGTTTTCTACATTTTTATTATGTGAAGGAGACTTTTCTGTGTCTTGTTCTTAATATTTTGAGTAGTATCATTTTTTTATTACAAAAATAGGGACTTGTATGAGTTATTTTCTGATTTATGTTCAGCTGTAAAGATCTTGATCCCTGTGTACCTACCCGTCTCTGTTAGTCTCCTTGGGCTGCTATAACAAAAGACCACAAAATGGATGGCTTAAAACAATAGAAATTTATTCTGTCACAGTTCTAAAGGCCAGAAGTCCAAAATCAAGGTGTCATTAGGGTTAGTTCCTTTTGGAGGCATGAGGGAGAATGTGTTTTTCTCCTCGCTTCTGGTGGTTGCTGACAAGCCTTAATATTCCTTGACTTGTAACCGTATCACTCTAATCTCTGCCACCTTCATCACATGGCCTCCTCTGTCTGTGTCCTTACTTGTTTCTTTTTTTAAGACTGATACAACTCTTAATTTTCCTTTTTATTCATAGTGTACAGCATCTTTATGTTAAAATAATTTAAAATTTATGAAAATAGTTACATTTACATTTTATATTATTTCTTAACATAAAATATCAAGGACAACTTAATTTTAAACATCAAATACAGCTTAATATTGAGATGATTGGGAATAAAAATTTTTGTCCACATGATTTTCTTATAAGGACACTGGTTCCTCCTTGAGTCATTGGATTTATGGTCCACCCAACCCAGTATGACCTTAACTTGCTTGTATCTTCAAAGATCCTATTTCCAACCTAGATCACATGGAAAGGTTGTAGGAAGTAGGATTTGAACATATTTTTGTGGGGGACACAATTTAGCCCGTAACACCTTTCTGCTACCATCTTTATGGCAATGCCATCTCCATCTTATTAATTTACCTCATTTGGTTTAATGGAATCCAAACTGCCATTTCATCTGAACAGTCTACAGGTCAAAATACTGCACTTCTGTCATTAAACAATACTGTATCCCCTTTTCACGTAGATGAAATGTACAAATAGTGTCAAAATTGTTCAAGTGTTACATATCTAAAATGCTGTGCTTAATGGAGTAATTTTAGAGAACAAAATGGATTGAAAAGATTTATCTGTCTCAGCCTTGGACTTTTAAGATCCCATTTGCCCCTATCCTTTTCTATCCTACAAAGATTTTTTGTTTTTTGGTTTGTTTTTTACTTTACCAGCAATTTGGTTTCATTTAAATTACTTATTTATATCTTCCTTTGAAACCATAAATTATTTAAAGCATGCCTGTGTGTGTGTAAAACAAGATGACATGATTAAAGGTGGGGGATAAAAGAAGGGGAGGAAAGGTAGCACAAGATGGAAAGGGAGGAGCTCCAGGTACATTCTTCATGCCAGGTGGGTCACAAATTTGAATTTTCTGACAGTCACTAAGGGAAGGGAGACCTCTGAATAGCACAATTCCCAAGTGTTTCTTGGGGTTGGTTTTGAAATCTGCTCAAAACACTAGGTTTGGGGATTAAAACCAAGCACATTTCAGCAAAAGCAGTTCTGCTAGTGTAGAGGGGGAGTAGATGGAAATATGTCAAATTTCTGATACTCACATTTCCAGTATTGCTAATTTGATTTGATCTGTTGAATGCACAATAATTTCAAGGACTGGGTGGATTGCTTTTCTTTCAAACAGTTCTTTATGAACATTATACCTTTCTCAACATATTTATCACCCTTACTATTTCACTTCTTAATGGAAGTTGTTGACAAGACAAACTTGTATAGATTTGGATAAACCTTCATTTACCTACTAGAGGTATGCCTCTAGTATACTCTTCAGTATGTAGAGTAGCCATAGCAATTTTTTTAATATCAACTCATTTACTTAGCTCTAAAAATATGTGTATGTGTCCATTTGTGTGTGTGTGTGGTGGGGCCTGTGGGGTGCCTGTGTATGTGTGTCTATGCTTATGTGGGCACAGAGCAGTTGCTGGGGCCAGAGCTCCTTTCCTGGCCCTTCACTCTGCTGCTTCACTGCTAATATGCAGGAGAGGAGCTTTTCAAAAAGGAAGTTTTAAACATGTAGCCCAGCAGTTTATCATTTGAAGTTTAAAATAAATGATTATATAATTGTGAACCAAGAGAAAAATGTATGTGAGTTTACAAACATAATATATGAAAAATAAGAAGTATTCTTTGTGGGGGCCTTTGGAGTTTTTTGTCTCTGTTAATGTGACAACTTCTTTGTGCCTCTGTGGATCAGTTTTCTCATTTGACCAATAGGATAATACTGATACCTGTCTCAGAGGGTTGCTGTGAGTTCTGAATGAGTTAGCCATACCATGTAAGATACTTAGAAATGAGCCTGCCACACAGAGTTATTACTTGGGAAGTGTGACCTGTTTCTGTTAACTGATGCTCAGAAGGAATCTTTGTCCCTATGTGTAGCATCCAAGAAGTCTTTATAATCATTTTTGGCCATAATAATTTGACTATGTTATTTAAAGGCATTTAAAGAGTTTATTTTTTTAATCTATAGTCTAGTATATCAGATATATTAGTGCACTAATGAGCATTTACCTTTTTTTCTCTACTTAAGGACTATAATCTATAAACTAAAGAGAAAAAAGCAGTGATATAATTATAAAATTGTTGAATTGTTCTTTTGAGAGCATGTATTAATGTAATTATAGGCTACTTATAATTGTCTAAGTTTTCATAAAAGGTATATAGATCTATTTTGTGATGTTTAAATATTATCTTGACATATTTTATAGCATTTCAAGACAGAACTTACTGTCTGCTAGGGGCTTCTGAGAAATGGTTGATACGACCTTAAAGAATGGTTTGATACTGATTATTTTTTAGAATTACTCACCTCACATTGTACTTTGCTAGACTGATTACATCACAAGCAAATTGACTTCTCAATAGGAATTACGTAGCATTGAAGTTTTCAGCTTTTTCAAATATAAATAATTTCTGTTATTGTCATAACAGCTGCTCTAGTAAGCAATTGAAAGAGTATCGCTCTTCAAAATTGGAAACTTTAGGGTTAAGATTTACTCGCAACTCTTCCTGTGTAAGTCCCTCAAATTTAGAAGCTGCATCAGAACAGCCAGCCATACCAACTTCACTTACAAAGTGGAAGGGTCAGAATATATGATGTCTATATTCCCTGCAAAAATAAACTTTTAGAGGATCTATCTATTATAGTGACCTATATATGTCATGGAGGAGGAGTTTCTTATTTCTGAATATTTATTATTTGAATTTCTGTACTCAGTTACAAAGAAAAGTGACAGTAGTCAAAACATAAACATACTAATGATCAAACCACTTAATAAATTTAGTCTCAATTCTTACATATAATTTCCTTTCTAGAATATTTCTTACCCATCCTACCAGTATTTTAGTTGTTTGACCTTTTGTTGATTGTTGGCATTGTGCAGTGCAAATAAATTGCAAACCGAGCAAAAGGTCAAAAGCTTCACAAGGCAGTATAAGTAATGTGGGAGCCATGCTTGAATCCCACACAGAAACTCTGACAATGAGGCTTGGAGGTGTGACATTAGTTAGTAGTTAAAGAAGAGAACTCTATAGTAATAATGACATTAGTGGAAAATCTTTATTTTGAAAATCAAAGGATTGACTTGAGTATCAAATGATTGAGAGCCCTTGAGAAAACTGATGGAACCCTGTAAAAATTCCTCTATGATTCTGCTATAAAAGACCAGCCTGAAGTGATGTGTCATATGATGCTGTAACGTGATTTTGTTAGAACAGTCACAATTACAAATACAGTTATTATTTGATTTATTATTTGTTCATCTTGAGAAGTAGTGCATAATTGCAATTATAACCTAAATATTAACATTGTCGAGTATTTTAGAAACTTACTTGAGTAGTTTGTAATTTTTTTCAAGGTGAAATCTTAACCTTTTTATCATTACTTACTATTAAATTTTGGCCTCTACTTGATAATAATCTTACTTATCCTTCATTAATGAGCATCTTTACTATCTACTTTTTTCAGCTACAGGAGATTTTCTGTGTTGGAGAGTGTTCCCTCAAAATTTGTCTTTCCCAGGACCTCAGATTGTGACCTTATTTGGATAGAGTTGTTGTAGAAGTCATTAATTGCTAAGATGAGGTCATATTAGAATAGAATGACCCCTTAATCCAGTATAACTGGTGTTCTTATAAGGAGAGAAGAGACACAGACACATCCACAGGGAAGGCGACCACAGGAAGAAACAGATGCAGAGAGGACACTGTGTCATGACACAGGCAGAGCTTGCTGCATTGGTGACCACACCAGCCACTAAGAGAAAGGCATGGATCAGATTCTCCCCTCAGAGCCCTCAGCACCTTGATTTTAGGCTTCTAGCCTCCAGACTGTCAGAGAATAAATTCTTATTGCTTTAAGCTGTCAGTTTCTGGTAGGTTGTTGTGGAAGCCCTAGGGAAGTTTTCAGAAAATTATTCTACTGATTCATGGACTAGATGTTATTTTTCACATCCAAGGCCCACAGAATGGTATTAAGTCAAGTTGGAAATAGGGTAAAAAGTTACTTTATTGGCACAATAAATAACTCTTAATTTTGCAATATTTTTAATATTAATTCTTAGTTTATTGTTCAAAGAAATTGATAGACTGAGTTGGAAATAGTTTTCATTATTACAGAATAATGACAGAAAATTCCATGTTCATCTGTGTTGGTATTTCCTTTTCATGGTAACTGTCAGCTTCACAAGCAGCTCCTACTTAAAGCCCATGCATTTCTTTCCAGATGAGGCTACAGAAATGTGTTTGGGGCAGGGAATTTTGGAGTTAGGAACTAGTTCTTTTCAATAGAGAGAAATTATGATTATTAATTCCCTTTAAAAAGAAAAGTGATGAACTGTTTGTTCCCAGATAGAGCCTAAGATTGTGTGTGTGTGTGTGTGTGTCCTTTGAAACCAAAAGGCCAAGTCAGTGTACTCCAGCATCCAGTATGAAATATTTCTTGAATTGTATCACTGTGCTACATTATAAGTTGCTGGCTCTAGTGACAGTTTGTCATGCCTAGCAGGTTAGTAGGTTGTGGCAGAAATGAAACCTAGTCAGTTACTACTAGATTTATAGTAGATTTATGGTAGACCTGCTGTTGCAGGGAGCAGTGAAAAGTTGATTGATAGTTTGAGACAAAACTCTACAGCAAGAAACAGCATGTATGCTTTCTGTTTAGACCCAGTTTTTTTTTTTTTTCTATATATCAGGGTTCCTTGTGCACTTTGTTTTGGCTGTTTCATAAGGCATGGATTCTTTTTTTCCCCCTAAATTCTGTCACCAAATATAAAATAACTAAGGAAATTTTATATAAGCTCAGCCATGGAAAAGTCAGACACTTTTACTCTTTCATCGTAGCTGTGTTTACTGGAAATTGTCAGAAAGTAGTCTTTAATTAAAAATTTCTTTCTAAATAGAATATTATTTAACATATGAGAACAAAATGAAAGTTTTTTTTAAGTTACATGGTAGGGTTACATTTCTAAAAACTTTTTAACAAAAACTGGTTTTGAGTATTATTTAATTAACATGACAGTATAATTTGATTGTCATATCTCCTTTAAATGCTAAATTTCTTTATTCTGTGTTAAAAAAACAGGTACATATATATATATATATATATATATATATATATATATACTATAAGTATAACTAGCAACTCAGCATATGTATTGCTTTGTTGAGATGTATCAGAATGTACTTGGTTTTTGTAAACATTGTGGTTAACTAATAATGTCCTTTGACAAGGCTTTTTGACAGGAACTAGCGTGGTCTAGCCTGGTCTGAGTGTGACAGTGAGAAATCACTAACTGCATAAGGTGAGATGCTGTCTGAGATGGAAAGGCTGTTACGGAGGCTGACTCTGGAACTTACAAGGAGTGTCAGACTTAGAACCAACTCTAATTGTACCAGCAATGGAAAGAACAAAAGGCTACTTTTCCAAGGCTTAACTTTCTTCTCCAAAGGAATTTTTTTTCAACAGTGATTGCTAAGTTATCTGTGGAACATAAGTTAAAAGAAACAAACCCAGCTTTCATTCCTCAGACTGTTAGGTCACACTGTACAGCAATGATATTTTGAAAATTTTAATCACTTTTTATCCTGACATTCTTTAGAGAGAGGGTTCAGAATGCTTTTTCTATAAACTTCATGTTTCTATCAGAACCTTAATATTAATTTAGAAACTAGCCAGCTTGAGGATAATAAGAAATAGAGATGAATCAGCATGGTGAAAAATCAAAAATGAACGTAAAAATCATTTTTTACATATCTTATATAATTGGGTCCCTTTAAACATAATATAGTGCTAAAAGGGAGAAACAGACTTTTTTTGAAGGATGAAAATTCAGTCAGCTGATAATAGGAAGGAGCTCCTGTGTGGGTCACATGGCTCATCTTCACCCCTATCCTGCCTGTTACATGAGTTGACACTTTTTAGTACCACCATGTATAGGGTGTGCTTTATGAAAAGAGCCAGGATTATAGGTGAAGGACTTTGAAATTCTAAATTTATAGTTATAAATGACAGATACAACATTTTTATAATAGACAATAACAAAAATCAAAATAGTTTTTTTTTTAAAGATTTTATTTATTTATTTTTAGAGAGGGAAGGGAGGGAGAAAGAGAGAGAGAGAGAAACATCAATGTGTGGTTGCTGGGGTACATGGCCTGCAACCTAGGCATGTGCCCTGACTGGGGATTGAACCTGCGATGCCTGGTTCGCAGCCCATGCTCAGCCACTGAGCTACACCAGCCAGGGCAAAATCAAAATAGTTTTAACTTGAGTTGACTTATCTAATCTATTCACTAATATCCACCAAAATAATTCAGTTTTTTCTCTTATTCTGAACCTCTGCAGTGAAAGGTTAGATGTATATTCTTTTTTATTTTTAAGATTTTATTTATGTTTAGAGAGAGGAGAAGGGAAAAAGAAAGAGAGGGAGAGAAACATCAATGTGTGGTTGCCTCTTACGCGTTCCCCCACTGGGGACCTGGCCTGCAACCCAGGCATGTGCCCTGACTGGGAATCGAACCAGTGATCCTTTGGTTCCCAGCCCATGCTCAATCCACTGAGCTACACCAGCCAGGCTAGATGTATATTCTTCAAGGAGTGGTAGACTTAGCACCAACTCTAAGATTGCTAGCTAAGCTAAAGATACCCATCATAACTTCTTTGGAGAATTCTGGGCCTGTGCAAGTCAGAACTTGCTTATTTGGAAGATGTTGAATAGAGCTCCAAGTGGGAAAGTGAAGAATGTGGTCCTAGCGAGTGAAAGGTTTCAGAGCCTGAATATTCATAGGAGCTGAATGGTGTAGCAGAAGAGCACTGAGTCTTGGGCTTCCTGTCCTGAGTGCCCCATCTTAGCAGACGAAGGCCAGTAGGGATCTCAACCCTACAAGCTTCTGTTTCATCATCTGTAATGTGGGAATAAAAATGAAACTGATTTGTGAGGGTGTCCTTAGGAGCAAGTGCAGTGACGTTTGTGAAACATCATCCTTCGTATATTGTTGAAAGCATTTGTCATGACTATTTAAAATGTGAGATGTATCATCTCACATTTACTGATGTAAAAGCTTTTATTTGAAAATTTGATTTCTAATGTAATAATTTAATAAGAGACATTGTCATTTCCCCTAAATTCATTGCTGTTTATCTCTTAAAGCTGTGTCCCTTGTGCAGACAGGCTGTGTTCTTTCTCACTGAAGGAGATCAGTGATCTCACAGAGATTTCTTACTGATCTCTTTCAGTGAGAAAGGTGGCAGTGAACTGGTTATCAGGCTGACAGAGCCTTGGGAGAGAGATTTTAAACTGGTCCACTAGCTCTGACTGAATCTTTCACCTCTGGTGGTTAAACTTTCACTATATACATATGGTGGACATCATCTACAACTCTCTTGAACATGGATGTAAATTCTATTGCAACTGTCTTATTCCATCACTGTGTTTTAAAGGTGTCTCAAACTGACCTGAGTTCATGCCGAGTTTACAGTCTCTTGGTGAATTATTTCTTGACTCACACAGGTCTCACCTAGTCTCCTCTTCCCCTAGCCAACCTTTCTTTTGCTAAGCTCTGGAAATTCCAGCACTGAAACTCAAGGTTTCCCTTGTGTAAGAGAAAAAAACTGTTCATTAGTAATGACTGTTGCCCTTATCCCATTCACCCACTGTACTTCCCACCTGCCCCTGGACACAGATGACAGTGGAGCTCTGGGTCCTGATTACACTTGTGGACGGCAGCAAGAGATGTGGGGAGCATGCCTGCACAAACTCATTATTATATTTCAAGACAAAGGGTCTCAAATATATGTTGACATTTAGATAAAAATTCCCACCCTTGTTCAGTTGTTCCCATTGTAGGACCCATTCTCCCCAGCTCTGTTGAAATGAAGCCTTATTCTCTCAGTATGGGATGGACTACTACAGTTTTACAAATGAACTCATTTAACGAACTCACCCTTATCCAGTTTGTCCCAAAGCCACTAAATGTTTTGTATACTCATTTGATCTTTGAGGTTAGGGAACATAGAAGCTGTGACCATTTTAACTTCTTCCTTTTCTCAGTATTTGTCATATCAGATTTTTCTCTACAGAATAATAAAGACATAGTTTTTAGAGAATAGCAATATGCTTTGTGTTGCTTCTTTCAAAAACAAAAAAACTACTAAATATTTCCAAGTTAACAAAAAAAGTTGATATATTCAATATCATGCAATGTGACAAATTTACAAAAATATCCTCTGAAATTACATGAAATGATTTTCTGATAAAAATAGAAAGCACTCTATGTGGCTCTCTAATACTGCTTTTTTCTTCTTTTTTGTACATTTAAAACTTTGAATAGGTAGTATGTTCACATAGGTTCAAAAATAACCACCATATCTCAGCCTGTGGAGTGCTTTATTCCTTATGCACTGTAGACTTTTCCTTTGTATGGATATGCTATAATTATTCAACTGGTCCCATATTGATGGATATTTGATTGCTTCCCACTTGGGGTGTTAAAAACAATATTGTACTAAAAAACCTTGGGCCTGTGTTGTATAGCACATATGTTTAATTTCCAGATATGGTATTGCTGAGTCAAGAGTATGTACATTTTCAATTGTGAAAGCTATTGCCAGGTGCTCCTTCTTAGGGATTATAATCTCTTACCACCAGTGCATGAAGGCACCTTTTCCCCCCACAGCCTTTGCACTGTTATCAAGTGTTCGAATTTTTCTAGTTTGATAAGTGAAAAATATATCCCAGTGTGACTTCAATTTGTATTTCTCTTATTTGACTTAAGCCAAATGTCTTTTCGTATATTTAAAAGCCATTTGTATTCCTTTTGTGATAATTGTCTGCTTATGTCTTTTGCCCATTTTTCTAATGGGTTATGGAAATTCAGCCTTGCTCTGTGATAGGAGTTGCAGATATTTTTCTCAATTTTGCATTAGTCTTTTCACTTTAGTTATGATGGCTTTTTTGACCTACAGAAATTGTTGGTTTTTATTAGTTGAATTTATCTGTCTTTACTTGTCTTTTTGGCTTATCAATTTTGAGTCATGGATAGGAAGACCTTCCTCATTCTAGCATTGTAAAGGAAATCTCCCATGCTTCCTTGTTTATTAGCTTTATATTGACATATCTTTGACCTGTCTGGGGATTTATCCTGATGTATCATGTAAGTGTGGATCCAGCTTTATTTTGTCATTGTTTTAAACAGTGTACCCTGTTGTCACAGGCCAATTAATGAATAGTCTTAATATTTTTTCTTAAAATGGTTTCAAGGTCCAAAAAGTTGGCAGCTCTTGCAAAAACCTTGAGAGAAGTATCCCTGACAAAGGCCCAGCTGGGATTAGAAGTTGAAGAGCTGGAAGCAGCAGCACTTCTTGTCCAGGAGGAAGAAGCTGCAATGAAAGCAGCCCATTGTGTTTCCGTGCCCCAGACATCTTCCTCCAGTTCTGAGGCAAGTGATGTAGAGGACTCAGACAGTACCACGTCATCTAAGTCTGAAGACTCAGATTCAGAACAAGAGGAGCTCAAAAATAGCGAGTCTGAAATAGTAAATTCTTTGCAAGGTCCCTTTCTTGAAGAAAGCAGTGCCCTGCTTATTGATGATGGTGGGGTGTGCAGAAACTCGGCCATCCTGAAGCCTGATGTTCATCAGGGAAAGCCTCTGGCCTCGTCCCAAGCTCTTGGAGGATTTGGGCCTCTAATAGAGGAGCTTGGAGAACAACTGAAGACTACGGTTCAGATATCCAGACCCAAAGGCTCTGTTGCTGGGAACCTCTGCTGTGTACAAGATAAAAATGACTGGTAAACTCCAAATGATTGACTTCAAAGGGTTTATTCCTTGTTGAGAGTTATGTCAGATTTGGTTTTATTTACTGACTGAGAATTCTTCATTTTTACTTTGTAGTTTTTCTTAGTGTGTATATACAACATTATTTTTCAGTGAACTAATGTTGATACCTTTTAGTTTTCTTGCTGAAACTTCAAAAATATTTTACCAAAGTGTAATTAATATTTGAAGATGAAAACAATAGTTCTGTCACAACCTCTAGAATGTAGAGCCCATTCATATTTTTGATAGTGTTACCAAGGTTTACTTGACGTACAATAAACTGCACATACTTAAAGTGTACAATATGACAAGTGTTGATGTAGATATATATATGCCAAATGAAATGATCACTGTAATCAAGTTACTATATTTACCCATCATCTCCAAGTGTCCTCATGTCCCTTTGTTACCCCTCTCCCGCTGCCAACCTCACATGCCACCCACCACTACTCCCAGGAAAGCTTTGATCTGTCTCCTGTCACTATATATTGGTTTGTATTCTCTATTGAATCATGTAATAAATACTGCTTTTTATCAGGCTTATTTCACTCAGTAAAGTTATTTTGAGATTCACTGAGGTAGCAAATATCAGGGGAGTTTTTAAAACATTTTTTTTCATGCCTGAGTAGTATTTCAGCGAATAGATTTATACATTCACCTATTGATGGACATGTGGGTTGTTCCCAACTTTTGACTGTTACCAATGAAACTGTTATGAATATTTCTATGCAAATTTTTGTGTGGACGTATGCTTTTATTTCTCTTAGGTAACTATCTAGGAGTAGAGTGACTGAGCATTTGTGGTAGGTATATGTTTAATGGTTTAAAAACTTCCAAACTGCTTTCCAAAATACCATTTTACATTCTCACCAGTCATGTATGAGAGTTCTAAGTCTGTCACATTCTTGTTATCATTTGGTATGGTCCATTTTTTAAACTTTACTAATTTAATAGGTGTGAAGATACATCACATTATAATTTTAATTTCTATATTTTAAGACTTATAATGTTGACAAACTTTTCATATGCATATTTTTTAAAATTTTATTTTAATCATTGTTCAAGTACAGTTTTCTGATTTTAGTCCCATTCCAGCCCGCACACCCATCTCTCCCCACTTCCCTCCCATTACCACCCTCCCCCTAGTTTTTGTCCATGTGTCCTTTAAATTTGTTCCCCTAAACCCTTCCCAATCTCCCCTGAAATACTGCCTTCTCTTCCCTCTGGTCACTGTCAGCCTGTCCTCTATTTCAGTGTCTTTGACTACATTTTGTTTGTTTCTTTGTTTTGTTTAGGTTCCTATTAAAGGTGAGATCATATGGTATTTGTCTTTCACTGCCTGGCTTATTTCGCTTATTATAATGCTTTCCAGCTCTATCCATGCTGTTGCACAGTGTAGGAGCTCCTTCTTTCTTTCTGCTGCATAGAATTCCTTTGTGTAAATGTACCATAGTTTTTTGATCCATTCATTTACTGATGGGCATCTAGGTTGCTTCCAGCACTGAGCTATTGTAAACTGTGCTGCTATGAATATTGGGGTGCAAAGGTTCTTTTGTATTGGTGTTTTAGGGTTCTTACAATATAATCCCAGCAGTAGAATTGCTGGGTCAAAAGGCAGATCCATTTTTAATTTTCTGAGGAAGTTTCATACTGGTTTCCACAGTGGTTGTACCAGTCTGCAGTCCCACCAACAGTGCACTAGGGTCCCCTTTTCTCCACAACCTCTCCAACACTTGTTCTTTGTTGCTTTGTTTATGATGGCCATTCTGACTGGTGTGAAGTGGTATCTCATTGTGGTTTTAATTTGCATCTTTCTGACAGCTAGCGATATTGAACATTGTTTCACGTATCTTTGGATCCTCTGTATGTCCTCCTTGGAGAAGGGTCTGTTCAAGTTCTTTGCCCATTTTTAAATTGGGTTGCTTGTCTTCTTATAGTGGAGTCATGTAAGTTCTTTATATATTTTGGAGATTAAGCCCTTGTCTCAGGTATCATTGGCAACTATGTTTTCCCGTACAGTTGGTTCTCTTTTTATTTTGATACTGTTTTCTTTAGCTGTGCAGAAGCTTTTTATTTTTATGAGGTCCCATTTGTTTATTCTTTCCTCTATGTCCTTTGCTCTAGGGGACATATCAGTAAAAAAGTTTCTTTGTGAAATATCTGAGATTTTCCTACCTACATTCTCCTCTAAGACTTTAATGGTGTCACGGTTTATATTTAAGTCTTTTATCCACCTTGAATTTATTTTTGTGTAAGGTGTAAGTTGGTGCTCTAGTTTCATCTTTTTGCATGTAGCTGTCCAGTTCTCCCAACACCATTTGTTGAAGAGGCTATTTTTACTCCATTTTATGCTGCTGCCCCCTTTGTCAATTTTTTTTTAAGATTTTTATTTATTTATTTATTTTTAGAGAGGGAAGGGAGGGAGAAAGAGAGAGAGAGAGAAACATCAATGTGCAGTTGCTGGGGGCCGTGGCCTGTAGCCCAGGCATGTGCCCTGACTGGGAATTGAACCTGCGATGCTTTGGTTCGCACCCTGAGCTCAATCCACTGAGCTACACCAGTCAGGGCCCCTTTGTCAAATATTAATTGACCGTAGAGACTTGGGTTTATTTCTGTGCACTCTGTTCTGTTCCATTGGACCATGTGCCTGTTTTTATGCCAGTTCCTGACTGTTTTGATTACAGTGGCCTTGTAGTATAGTTTAATGTAAGGTATTGTGATCCCTCCTACTTTACTCTTCTTTCTCAAAACTGCAGCAGATATTCAGAGTTGTTTATGGTTCCATATAAATTTTTGAAGTGTTTGTTCTATGTCTGTGAAATAAGCCATTGGTACTTTAATAGGTATTGCATTGAATATGTAAATTGCTTTGGGTAGTATGGACGTTTTGATGATATTAATTCTTCCAGTCCATGAACACGGTACGTTTCCATTTGTTTGTGTCTTCCTTGATTTCTTTCCTCAGTGTTATGTAGTTTTCTGAATACAGGTCTTTTACCTCTTTGGTTAGGTTTATTCCTAGATATTTTATTTTTCTTTTTGCTATTTCAAATGGGATTTTTTCCTTGATTTCTGCTTCTGCTGTTTCATTGGTGGTATACAAAAATGCCTTTGATTTCTGGATATTGACTTTGTATCCTGCTGTTTTGCCAAATTAATTTATTATGTCAATCAGCTTTTTGCCGGAGTCTATAGGATTTTCTATGTACATTATCATGTCATCTGCAAACAGTGACAGTTTTGTTTCCTCCTTTCTGATTTGGGTGCCTTTTATTTCTTTTTCTTGTCTGATCACTGTAGCGAAAACTTCCAGTGGTATACTGAATAGAAGTGGTGAAAGTGGACAGCCTTGTCTTGTTCCTGACCTTAGTGGAAAAGATTTTAATTTTTGCCCATTGAGTATGATGTTGGCTGTAGGTCTCTCATATATGCCCTTTATTATGTTGAGGGATGCTCCCTCTGTTCCCACTTTGCACAGTGTTTTTATCATAAATGGGTGCTGTGCCTTATCAAATGCTTTTTCTGAGTCTGTTTGATATGAACATGTGGTTTTTGTCTTTGCTTTTGTTTATGTGATATATTACATTTACTGATTTGCAAATACTGTACGATCCTTTGATCCCTAGAATGAATCTTACTTGTTGATGGTGTATGATCTTTTCAATGTATTGTTGGATGTGGTTTGCCAGTATTTTGTTGAGGATTTTAGCATCAGTGTTCATCAGCGACATTGGCCTGAAGTTTTCTTTCTTTGTTGTGTCTTTATCTGGTTTGGGATTAGGATGATGCTGATTTCATAAAAAGACTTGGGAGTCTTCTATCTTTTTGAATTTTTTGGAATAGTCTGTGCAGGATAGGGATTAGCTCTTCCTTAAATGCTTTGTTGAATTCTCCTGTGAAACCATCTGGTCCAGGGCTTTTGTGTGGCAGGAGTTTTTTGATTACTGCTTCATTTCATTTGCTGTTATTGATCTGTTCAGGCTTTCTGCTTCTTTTTCATTGAGTTTTGGAAGATTATATTTTTCTAGAAATTTGTCCATTTCACCCAGGTTTTCAAATTTCTTGGCATACAGTTCTTCGTACTAATTTCTTACAATCCTTTGTATTTCTGTGGTATAAGTTGTAATCTCTCCTCTTTCACTTCTGATTGTGTTTATTTGGATCCTCTTTCTTTTTGTCTTGATGAGTCTGCCTAAAGGCTTGTCAATTTTGTTTATCTTTTCAACGAACCAGCTCCTGGATTCATTGATCCTTAAAATTGTGCTTTTAGTCTCTATGTCATTTAATTCTGCTCTGATCTTGGTTATTTCCTTCCTTGTACTTGCTCTGGGCTGTCTTTGTTGTTGTTTCTCTAGTTCCTGTAGACATAAGGTTGTTTGTTTGAAATATTTCTGTCTTTTTTAGGTATGCCTGTATCACTATGAACTTCCCTCTCAGGACTGTCTTAGCTGTGTTCCGTAAGTTTTGGGTTGCCGTAAGTTCATTTTCATTTGTTTCCAGAAACCTTTTGATTTCTTCCCTAATTTCATTCTTGACCCATTCATTGTTTAATAGCATGCTATTTAATCTCCATGATTTTGAGTGTTTTGGGTTTTTTTCCTTGGGGTTGGTTTCTAGTTTGAGTCCCTTGTGGCCTGAGAAAATGCTTGGTATGGTTTCAGTTTTCTTGAAATTGTTGAGGCTTGTTTTGTGTCCTATCATGTGGTCTATCTTTAAAAATGTTCCGTGTACATTTGAAAAGAATGTGTATTTAGCTTCTTTGGGATGGAGGGCTTTGTATATATCAGTTAGGTTCATTTCATCTAGGGTATTGTTCAATGCCACACTATCTTTGTTGATATTTTGTTTGGAAGATCTGTCCATTTTTGACAGAGGGATGTTAAAATTCCCCATTATAATTGTGTTGCTGTCAATATCTTTGTTGAAGTCTTCTAAGATTTTCTTTATGTATTTGAGTGCTCCTATTTTGGGTGCGTGTATATTTACAATGCTGATGTCTTCTTGCTGGATTCTTCCCTTGAGTATTATGAAGTGAACTTCCGGGTCTCGCTTTATGGCCCTTTTTTGAACTCTATTTTGTCTGATATGAGTATTGCTACCCTGGCTTTTTTTTCCTGTCCATTTGCTTGGAAAATTTGTTTCCAGTCCTTCACTTTCAGCCTGTGCAGGTCTTTTATCCTGAGGTGGGTCTCTTGTAGGCAGCATATGAGTGGGTCATGTTTTCTTATCCATTCAGCTATTCTATGTCTTGTGATTGGAGCATTTAATCCATTTACATTTAAGGTTATTATTGATAGGTACTTATTCATTGCCATTTTTGTACATGTGTTCCTCTCTCTCTCTCTGTCTTTTCCTTCCTTTCCTTAAAGCAGTCCCTTTAGCATCTCTTGCAGAGCTGGTTTATTGGAGGTATATTCTTTTAGACTTCTTTTGTCTGGGAAGCGTCTTATTTGGCCTTTTATCTTGATTGAGAGCCTTTCTGGGTAAACTAGCCTCGGTTGCAGACCTCTGGTTCTCATTACTTGGAATATTTCTTGCCATTCTCTTCTGGCTTGGAGTGTTTCCATTGAGAAGTCAGCTGTTAGCCTTATTGGGGCTCCCTTGTATGTTACTTCCTATTTCTCCCTTGCTGCCTTTAATATTCTCTCTTTGTCTTAAAATTTTTCCATTTTAATTACGATGTGTCTTGAGGTGTACCTCTTTGCGTTCCTCTTGATTGGGGCTCTCTGTGTTTCCTGGATTTGTGTGACTTTTTCTTTCATGAAGTTAGGAAAGTTTTGCATCATTACTTTTTCAAATAGGTTTATCCCTTGCTCTTGTTCTTCTCCTTCTGGTATCCCTATTATATGGATATTATTATGTTTCATATTGTTTTGCATTTCTCTTAATCCCTCTTCATTCTTTCTGAGCATCTTCTCCTTTTCTTGCTCTTTCTGGGTATTTTCTTCTACTTTGTCCTCCAATTTGCTGATCTGATCTTCTGCTTCATTGATCCTCCTTTTGATTCCTTCTACTGTGTTTTTCAGTTCAGAAATTGTATTCTTCATTTCTTCTTTGCCCTTTTTGATAGTTTCTATTTTCTTTTCCATGTTGATATAGTTTGCAGTGAGTTCATTGTAGCTTCCCTGTAGTTTCTGGTAATTCTCTGCGAGCTCATTGAACTTCCTTATATCCATTGCTTTGAACTCAATATCTGATATTTGAGTCGCCTCCATTTCATTTAGCATTCTTTCTGAGGCTTCCACCTTTCCTTTCATTTGTGGATTGTTTCTTTTTCTTCTCATTGTTCGTGAAACTCTTCTTGTTAGCCTCTGCTTCTTAAATTGATCTGTTCTGTTTCCCTGTGTTTATGGTGTGAACTTCTGTGGTAGAATACCTGTGAGATTCAATGTTGCGGTCTCCTGTGTGTATCCTGGTGTTCACAGCTTTCACCTACTCTTTTTTGTGATCAGTTGGAGGAGTAAGGCAAAATGGTTTAAGACAGTAAGAGAGTATTCTATGATATTTACTTAGCAGCCAGGAGAGAAGAGATGGGACATCCTTTGGCTACGTATAGTGTTAACCCTGATCTTCCACCCCACTAGCCACGTTTTAGAAGGGATGAAAAAAAGATAAGACTCTTATTGGGGAGGAAAGGATTGTTAGTTCGATCTAGAAAGCTGTGAGGCTGTGGGAGGTCAGATTCTGAGGTAGGGTGGGAATAAAGAATAGTAAATAGGAGTAGTGTGTAAAAGAATAGAGATAACCCCTACAATAATAGAGTTCAGGAAATTGCAAAGTGGGCTGAGATCTGGGAGGGGTGTTGTGTAGTGTTTACAATTGTATGAAATAGGTCTTATTTACAGTAATATTAAAGCAACAATCATGTGCCAGAATCTATGAGATCTAGATAACAAGAATAAGGAGTATAGAACCTTGAGTGGTGTACTAATGGAACACAAATGAAGGATAGTAAATTAGCCACATACTGTGAATGAGATAACAGGGGGAACCTATCAGACTACAGTATAAGCAGCCAAGCAAAGAAGATTATACAGAAAGAAAAAGAATAGCAAAATACTGTTAAAATAAAAAATGTCAGAAAAATGAGAAAAAGATAATACAAATTTGCAGTAACTTGCAGGCTCAAAAAAAAAAGCAGAAGATAGAATGCAGGAGAGAGAAATTTGGAGTGGAAGGAATAATACTAGAATGAAAGGAAGAGAAACATAAGGAACTGAGAGATATAAAAATAATAAGAATTAAAAAATAAAAAGTTACATGAAAAACAAGATAAAATCAAACAATCAAACATTAACAACAGCCAAAAAAAACCTTCTTGTTGGTTTCTAACTGGCCAAACCAGTTTTTCTGGTCTTGCTGGCTTCAGCAGGCTGAGGGGCTATTGGAATGCTTTTCACTCTTCCCAGTCATAACTCAGTCTCTTGCCTACTGTCCCCAGGGCTATCCGCACGCTCTCCCCAGAGCCGTTCTGCTGCCTTCCCACAGGGCCCTGGGTATCGGTATATCGCTCCCAAGCATGCTGTCTGCAGCCCAGTGCCACAGTCTTCTGGGCTCTGGGCTCACACAGAGCACCCGCGTCTTTTTCGGGTTCACTGTGTAAGCTTGGGGGGTGGCGAGGGGTTGCACCCTTCCCCCAGTTTCCCCGCTGCAGGTTCCAGGAACCCACAAAACTCCCGTGTCTTTTCTGGGTTTACAGTGTGAGAGTTGGGAATCCGAAGGGATGTGTGCTTCCCCAAGTTTACCACCGCAGGTTCCAGAAACCCGCGAATGCCCCTGCCCTTTTCTTGTTCAGGGCTGTGGAGTCTGGGTCTTCCACAGAACCACACTCACCAGGTTGGGGGCACGGGCGCCCTTGGTCATACATGCTAGGGCACTTACTCTTTCCAGGGCTATGTGTAGGTGCTTGCGGCCCCTGTGTGATTGTCTCTCAGTCTCACTCCCCTCTCTGAGCCTTCAAGCAACAAGGCCTCCCCCAGTGCTGCTCAATCATTGTTGTCCAGGCAGGAAGCAGTGACTCTGCTTTCCCGGGTGCACTGAGGCAGACCTAGGAGCACCGGGCCTGGGGGCTGCAACCTCCCTGGTCCCCACGCTGATCCCTGGGCCCTTATTATCCTGAAGCAGTCTCCTTACCGTCTGGTTTTTCAATGTCCACTATAATTTTTGATGTCCTGTTTTCATAAATGTTGTGACATTGTTGGCCCCTTGCTCTGTTCCTCCACAGATCAGCCAGTTTCTCTCCCAGGCATAGGGGAAGGGGAATACACTCCCTCCTACAATGCCGCCATCTCTTCATATGCATATTTTTAAAATATATTTTATTGTTTATGCTATTATAGTTGTCCCATTTTCCCCCCTTCACTCCCCTCCACACCCTCTCCCACCCACATTCCCCCACTTTAGTTCATGTCCAAGGGTCATAAGTTCTTTAGCTTCTACATTTTCCATACCGTTTTTACCCTCCCCCTGTCTATTTTCTACCTACCATCTATACTACTTATTCTCTGTACCTTTCCACCCACTCTCCTACTCCACTGTTGATAACCCTCCATGCCCTCTCCATTTCTGTGGTTCTGTTCCTGTTCTAGTTGTTTGCTTAGTTTGTTTTTGTTTTTGTTTTAGGCGTGGTTGTTAATGATTGTGAGTTTGCTGTCATTTTACTGTACATGTTTTTTATCTTCTTTTTCTTAGATAAGTCCTTTTAACATTGCATATAATAAGGGCTTGGTGATGATGAATTCCTTTAACTTGACCTTATCTGAGAAGCACTTTATCTGTCCTTCCATTCTAAATGAAAACTGCTGGATAGAGCAATCTTGGATGTAGATCCTTGCCTTTCATGACTTGGAATATTTCTTTCCAGCCCCTTCTCGCCTGTAAGATCTCTTTTGAGAAATCAGCTGATAGCCTGATGGGAACTCCTTTGTAGGTAACTGTCTCCTTATCTCTTGCTGCTTCTAGGATACTCTCCTTCATTTTAATCTTGGCTAATGTAATTACAATGTGCCTTGGTGTTTTCCTCCTTGGGTCCAACTTCTTTGGGACTCTTTGAACTTCCTGGACTCCCTGGAAGTCTATTTCCTTTGCCAGATTGGGGAAGTTCTCCTTGATTATTTGTTCAAATGACTTTTCCACTTGTTGCTCTTCCTCTTCTCCTTCTGGTACCCCTATAAATCGGATGCTGGAGCGTTTAAAGAGGTCCTAATCTTTATGACTTCTAAATCTTTATGACATGAGATTCCTAAGCCTCTCCTCATTTTTTTAAATTTTTGTTTCTTCATTCTTTTGTGTTTGGTTCTTTCTTCTTTTGGTCCACTCCATTGATTTGAGTCCCAGTTTCCTTCTCAGCACTATTGGTTCCCTGTACATTTTCCTTTATTTCACTTAAGGTAACCTTCATTTTTTCATCTAATTTGCAACCAAATTCAACCAATTGTGTGAGCATCCTGATTACCAGTGTTTTGAACTGTGCATCTGATAGGTTGGCTATGTCTTCATCACTTAGTTGTATTTTTTCTGGAGCTTTGATTTATTCTTTCTTTTGGCCTTTTTTTTGTTTTTGGTCTTGATGTGCCTGTTACGTAGTGAGGGGTGGAGTCTTAGGTATTCACACGGGTTGGGTAACCCACATCCCTGCGTTTCGATGCTGTATGTGGGGAAGGGGTCTGAGAGGGAACTATGGTGCTTGCTCCACTCTCTGCTGGATTTTAGTCACTTCCGCCGCTTTCACCAAGCAAACTGGGCCCTTCTGGTGCTGATTCCCATGTGGGTGGGTTTATGTACGTTCTAGGATCCTTTGGGTCTCTCCAATGAATTATCCTGTGAGGCTGGGGGTCTCTTCTGGCACCTCAACCCCCATAGGTATTTTCAGTTAGTGTTTTGAGGCTTTATTTCTCTGCACTGGAACCCTGGATTGTGAGGTTGGTCTTGCTCCCCAGTTTCACCTGGTTTATCTGCGTGAATAGGGGCAGCCCGGAGTGGCAGCCACGTTGCATTCTGCACCCCTCGACAGTCTGCCACCTCTCTGCATCTGCCTGCTGCTGCCTTGAGTGCCTGGGGTCCATTAGACCCCTTTCCACCTGATTGCCCGGCTCTGCCTCTCCTACTAGTCCAGATGAATATGTCTACTTTAACTCCTCGGTTGTCCGACTTCCATACAGTTCAGTTTTCTATCAGTAGTGGTTGTTTTTTTGTTTCTAAGTTTTTGTTGTCCTTATTTTGGTTGTGTGAGGAGGCACAGTTTGTCTACCTATGCCTCCATTGTGGCCGGAAGCTTAGATTCCATGTGCATATTTTTCATTCATATATGTTTGATGGAATGTCTGTTCAAATCTATTGCCAATTTTTTTAAGCTGAGTTACTTATTTTCTTATTTTTGAATTTTGATAGTTTTTTATAAATTCTGGATATGAGTCCTCATGTGAGTCATCTTTTCATGCTTTGTAATCTTGGATTGGAATCAGACATTGTGAACTTTATCTTGTTGGGTACTAGATATGTATTTTTATAAATATTCTTCACTTTTTGGGGGGATATAGTTTAAGTTACTTGGAAATAGTTTGATCTTTATGAGTCTTGCTTTTGTAATTTATTAGGGAGGTCTAGAACGATGTTCTGTCCGGGACAAAATATTTCATAGTACTAAGGAAAGATTTTCCCATGTCCTATGAATTATTAATTTTCCAGTCTAGCAGATGGAAGTAGGTACCTGTGTATGTGCTGAGTACTGTGCCCTCTAATCCTTTCCATTGATTATTTCCCCAGGCTCATTTTGTACTCTCATCAATAGGTATTCTCTTGAATACTAGAAGGGAATTCTCTCCAGATATCGGGTTCTCTGAAGCTTTCTCCTCCCTGGTACTCAATTCTGCAAACTCAGCTGCCTTGGTCTCCCCAGGCCTTCAACTCTGTCTCCCAAACTCCAGATCCCAATGGAATCTACTTGGGTTGTCCCTCTCTGTGTAGCCTTTGGGCAGTGAGTGAGGCAATCACATGGTTCACCATGTTTGCTTTCCATCTGACAGGATCACTGTCTTGTATTGACTGATGTCCAGTGTCTTGAAAACCATTGTTTTTGTGTATTATTGCTGTTTTTTCTTTTTTGGTTAATTCAAGTGGGAGAGTAAATCTGGTCCTTATTACTCCATCTTGACTGGAAGTGTAAGTGTTCATTAGTATTCTGTTTGTGTCTTGTCTTGTTACTGCTGAATGCACATGTTCTCAGTGCTTAGTAAATATTTTTTGAATGAATGAACAAATCAAATAAACCAATTCATTTTGGGGAGGAAATTATATGCATTAATCTCAATAGCATTTTTATTTCAAGAAAAGGTATGGTCTTTTTACTGTGGGCTTATAAGTTGAGAGTATTTGTATTTCCAATAGAAGTTCAAGTTTATCTTAACAGGATAGTTAGGGTGATTGTGCCATTTGACACACATGTTAACTCCTGAGCACTCTTAACAGCTTTGTCAGAATGTGTTAAAGACTTCTCAGGCTCCCTAGAGAGCTTCAGAATCTCTGTGACCATTGCAAATGCATTACCTTCAGCAGCACATTACCTGAAACTAGTTCGAAAACGTATTATTCATTACTCCCCTCATTTACTTCTACTAACATCAAGTTGACCAAATCCACTCTTATCTAAACATTTATAGCCGTGGAAGCCCTTCCAATGTCTGTCCTTACCTAGGAATCTAAAAAGGATCCACTTTGGTGAAACTTGTCTTGAGTGGAAATACCTGTTATTCCCTTCCTCGAAGAATAAGTGAACATGATCCTTTCCAGATATCCTCACATTAAAGGAGCTCACTAAACAACCATCATGAGTATTAAAAACAATGTGAGTGAGCCTCTTAATTTTAGACTACCTGTCTGCAGTGTTTCTTTTACCCTCTCTTTGTTCACAGAGGGTTAAAGATCTGTTTTATCATGTTACTCTTTGTTTAAGATGAGTTAAAAACACTATACTATGTCTATAAGCCAAAACAAGTCCAAAGGTGCAGCCTTTTGTTTTTTTAAATTAGATAACCTGTGAGTTAACTCTTGGTATTTCTTATAATCGTATGAGTTTCCCCAAAATTCTGGGCAATAGGAGAAAAAACTAAGTTGGGGGAAGAACAGGAAGACACGTCAGTGACTGCCTAGCTGCAGCTCAGTGGAAGAACCAAGGCTTTGGGGTTGACAAGATGAGAGTTCAAGAACCACAGCTCAAGTGTGACCGGCCCACAAGTGGGTATGCCAACCTCCAGTCCTCTCCCTTCATCTTGCATATGGAAGTAGAACTACTTTTGCTTATTTTACAAGATGAGACTGTGTATTCAAAATACTTTTTAAACTGGAAACTAGCAAACCAACATAAGGGTTTATTATTATTGTCTGACTTCCCATAGCCAAACGGCTCTGTTCAGCTACTTGACAACAGATTGCTGGGGAAACTGGCATGTAGAAATGAGTCAGTCCTATTAATCACTTCAGAGGCATGCTAGTTGTAAAAGTCTACACAGTTCAGCAGGTTAGATAGAAATATTAATTATATCACTGAATCACAGCCCTGCCTCATCTTCTGGGTTTGTATTATCATTGACCTATTTTTATATGTTCTGCCTCTGCTCTCCCACTATCCTTCAAGAATAATGCAGGACCTTGCTGTGGGCATGATCAGTTTAGATGCCAGTAACTATGCTGATAACATATTTCACTGGCACAGGATTAATTCACAAAGGAGACAGGCCTGCTCCCTGCCACATTCTAAATTGGTTGAACAGCTGGCATGGGGGTGGTCAACAGTTTTCACAACCTGCTAGTAGAAAATCTACTTTGGTTCTGTGAATGAAATTCTATTACTAAGAACTGGGGGATGGAAAGAGATTGTCAAGTTATCTTAGCTGTAAGACTTTATAAAATTATTTTAAATTAGAGGGTCTCCTAGATATCTATTTTGTTATAAAGAGGTTTTTATTATTATATATCTTGTAACTATAAATTGACCTATGTATAATCAATAGTGACAAAACACACCCCTCCAACAGAAATAGATATAAGTTAAAGACAACATGGAAAGGAAACTCTAGGCAACTCTAGTTGCCCCTCTTAAAAAATACCAAATCTTCAGAATGTTTTAATTATGAAATCTTTAAAGATGCAGAATATAAAATGATCTGTCATTGTATGTCAGGTAGGTCAAAGTTAAACTTTGTAAATGCAAATCTCTGTGACTGTTTGGTTAGACATTCCAGTTAAATCTCCCTATAGAATTTTTGTTTCTGATCTCTGCTCCCTTTTCCAACACTTTTCTGAGTGTGTTAGGTATAGTTTCAATCCGTACCAAATGAAGGGAGCATGGGTTTGACTTGATTTAAGGTAGCAAATGATAGATGCAGCTGGAAATCAATTCCTTCCTCTTGATTGACTGGGCATAGCCTTCCACTGGTGACATACTCTTTCTCCAGGTTGGAGAAAACACATGTCAAACAGATAAATGACTTTGCTGTTTTGAGTGCTCTGTGGAGACCATTTCTTTCCTAGGTAAGGAATTCATGAAAAGTAAGCTAGAGGAAAAGGATGAATATGGAAGTAGATGCCTAAGCACTAGGAAAAAAGAAACAAGATTTTTCTCCAGGAAAAATCTTATTACATGGGTCTGTTCTCCTTTCACCTCAAACATGCTGGAAGCAACGATTTTGCCACACAAGCCTCAGTCCTAGCTAGAACCATATGTACTTCCTCTCTAGTATTTTAAGTGTTTACAGTGGTATGCTTTTGTTGTCTTTTAAGCTGTTTTCAGGGAAACATGCCCCAGTTGCTCTTGTTGGAGTACACATTCAGAGGAAGAAGCAGCAGGAATGGCTGAGTATCTTGAGATTCCCACTCTCACTCCAGACACCCCACCACAGCTAACAGTTGTCAGGCCTGAAGTTCCCACAGTTTGACACCAGTCTAGAAACATATAAAAACAGTAGCCCCATTGCAAATCAGTGTCTCTGACAGAGGCTTGGCTTTAGTACTTGGTTTAATAATTTCTGTATATGTTTCCCATGCTGCTTTGTGTTTTCCCACCTCAACATGTTTGCTCATTTATTGCTTTCTCTTCTCCTTGTTACTTTACACAGTGTTACATTTTACCCATCAATCAAGGCCCCATCCAGTGCACCTCCACCAGAAGGCCACCTTTATTTTTCCTGGCTGGAAAGAATTTCCCTCCTCCTACCTTCCACTAAATCAGGGCCATGTCTTGCTGGAAGAGTCTTGAATCCAAGGAAAGCCAAAGGGATTGGAGCAAGGAAGAGAGAGTCCTACCAGTCTATCCCCTAGAGCAGTGGGTTCCAGAGTTGGATTTTCATAATCACTGTCTCAAAAGAGATCTTCACACCTTCCATGTGTACAATAGCCAAGACATGCAAACAACCTAAATGTTTATACACAGATGAATGTGAAGAATGAAATCTTGCCATTCATGATATGGATGGACCTTGAGGGCATTATACTAAGTGAGATAACTCAAAGAGAGACATATACTATATGATCTCATTTATGTGTGAAATCTAAAAGAAAAAACAAACTAATAGACACAAAGAATATGTTAGTGTTTGCCAGAGGTGGGAGGTGGGGAATGGGAAAAATGGGTGAAGGGAGTCTAAAAGTACAGACTTTGAGTTATAAAAGAAATAAGTCATGGGATATAAAGTACAGCATGGTGATTATAGTTTATAATATTATATATTTGAAAGTTACTAAGCGAGTCGATCTTAAAAGTTCTCATCATAAAAAAAAAATTGTAGCTATGTGAGGTGATGAGTGGTCATTTCCCCAATATGTACAAATACTGAATCACTGTGGTGTTCACCTTAAACTTATACAATGTTATATGTCAATTATATCTCAAAACTGGGAGGGGGAAAGAGTTGGGATTTTATCTTCTAACCATTATTTTTTGAGAAAACTTTCTCCTATTTGTGATGAGAAACTATGGAGGGTTGTAAGCAGCCAGCTGCCATAATCAACTTTGCCTCTGAACACAATGTTGTTATTGTTCTGAGAAAATTAAGAGACCCAGGCTCCTATTTTACTGTCAGATATGCTTTCCCCCTTGGGACAAATAATGGGTGTAGTTGAGGACCAATCTGCTTGTGTTATCATCAAGCATAGGTTTATTGTAGGATCTTTCTACAAACATAGGCAACACTAATGATTGCAGTGTCCATTTTGCTAAGATTTAAAGTAGCAAATAGTAGTTTATTGTAATAGAATTTAAACTGTTAAACACCAATACAATTAAAATGTTTTATTCATTTTTAAATATTTTATTTATTTACTTTAGAGGGGATGGAAGGGAGAAAGAGAGGGAGAGAAACATCAATGTGTAGTGGTCTCGTGTACATCCCACTAGGGACCTGACCTGGCCCACAACCCAGGCATGTGCCCTGACTGGGAATCGAACCAGCAACCCTTTGGTTCATAAGCCAGCTTTCAATACACTGAGCCACACCAGCCAGGGAACAATTAAAATATTTTAGAAAGCTTTCTTTTCTCCTGGGTCTTCCCAGGAGGCCCCTTTACAACAGAAGTGGGACTACTGTGTCTCTGGGCAGAGAGCTCATCAACTGTGTCAAGTGTCAGAAGATTGGGCTCTCTCTTTAAAGTGCTTAAAAAGGGAGGAGGGGGAAATCCATTTGGTGTCCCTCAGTTTTTAAAAAAATAAAAATATACAGTCTATAAACTACTGTTTATTGATGGGTACTGTGGAGGGCAGATATTTAAGGTATTACCCCTTCTAACTTTCACATTAACTGAATGGGGTAGTACATGCTCTCTGCTATGGACTGAATTGTGCCCCAACTCCATCATACATTGAAGCCCATAAGCCAAATATGATATTGGAGATTTGTGTCTTTAAGAGGTAATTAGGATTCAATTAGGTCATGAGGGCAAGGATGACATAATGCCCTTGTTAACAAAGGAAGAGACATAAGATCTTTCTTCCTCTACATGTGGTTGCTCAGGGGGAAAAAAAAAGTGAAGACAAAGAAGGTGGATGTCTGTGAGCCAGGAAGAAAGCTCTCACCAGAATCCAGCCATACTGATACCCTGATCTTGGACTTCCAGCCTCCAAAACTGTGAGAATATAAATTTCTGTTGTTTAAGCCATCTAGAGCATGGTTATTTTGTTAAGGCATTTCAAGCCAACTAAAATACTATTATAATTCCCATTTTATAGAAATGGAAATTGAGACATGGAGAAGTTACTCTTTTTATCAAGCATATCTGAAATTTATTCAGACTTCTGATAACTTTTCTCTAATTTCCTTCAGAAACCATCTTTTTCCCCATTGTCAGCAAATGTGATTAGGAATTGGTTCTATCTCCTGCTCAGACATAAAGCTCAGGACCTGGCCCAAGCCAGTCAGCTCATTGTGATCCTCTGACCCCAGGGATTGGCTCAGGGCCAGGCAGTGAACCCATCAGAGCCATTGAAACATAACACAACTTCTGGAGCTGCTAGGACTAACGCATGTTTATGATGGACAGCAACATGGGAGGAAAAAGGGCAGGAGCTATGGCAGTCATGTTGCCTTCTGGAGGGAAAACCCCATCAATTACGGAGCCAGCAATCTGGAGATAGAGTCATAAGAGATGGAGAGGAAGAAACAGGTTTGAGCCCTGAATCAAATCAGAACTGGTGCTAGTGTATCCATGAACTATTACTAGTTATATTACTAGTAAATTCCTTTTTTTACTTAGTACAAAGAAGTATATTCAAGTTTATACAGCTAGTAAATGCCAAGGAGCCTGGATTCAAGCTCAGATCCAATTCCAGTGTGGCCACTCTTTTAGCCACTTAGCCCTAGGGGCAAAGAAAAGAAGGACGAGGTATAAAAGGATGACAGCTCTGTAGTTTTTCAAAAAGATTTTATTTATTAGAGAGGAAAGGAAGGAGAAAGAGAGGGAGAGAAACATCAACATGAGAGAGAAACATTGGTCAGTTCCCTCTCGCACACATCCCATCCAGGGACCAAACCAAAAACCCAGGCGTGTACCCTGACTGGGAATTGAACCAGCGACCTGCTTGGTGGAACAACACCCAAGCAACTTAGCCATATCAGTCAGAGCAGGATGACAACTTTGGAAAATTCTGCAGCTTTGAGAAACTAGACCATGGATGTGGCATCAGCTTCACATGTCTCTGAAGACTGGCTCTGCCGCTGGGAGCTGTGTCTGTGACACATTCTTCTGTCCCTGGAGCCTCAGTTTCTCCCTCTGTAAATTGGGGAAAACAAAGTGTCCAACTCTGAAAATATTATGGGGTTTAGGCCACATAATGAAGAAAAATATTCAGCACAATGTCTAGGGAAAGTCCCAAACCAGTAACTGTTTTTATTGACTGTGAACCTCTGGACCATCCATTAGTGTTTGATTGTACTGTAAATGCTTTATCTTGTTTTGTTTCATTTTTATTGAAGGGGATTGAAATGTTTGAATTGTTGTAATGATTTTAGTAACATCAGCCTCCATGGAAGCTTAAAATTAAAAGGCTACCCCCCAAATTTTAGTTTCTCCTGGATTACTACTGATGGATCTGTTCTGCTGTGAAAAACCTGAGGGAACTTAAGCAGCAATTCTAGAGCAAAAGCGAAGAGATGTTTGGCATCCTCCATAGAGCATCATCAGCCAGCGAGGGAAAACAATAGTCCTGCAGAGTGACAGCATTCTCACCCAAATAGGGACTTCCAGGAAGGGTCTCCAAACAAGTCAAGGACTGAGGACCCTCATGGGCAGGAGGAGGCTGTGGTAGGCAGAGCCAGTTCTCTTCAGTTCTACCGGCCCATGGGCCCTGGGACTTTCTTGGGGAACTGTGAAATGAGGTGTGAGGTTTTTTGTCATAGGGAATCCTAGGGATCTTGAACAGATATTCCCCAGTCCTCCTTAGCCACAGATGTGAGCAGGCCATCAGATGTGAGCAGACCTCAAGAGAACCTAGAGTGGGCTGCCTGTGGGCCTGTGTTGCTTAGGGAGGACATTCTTTCCTGGTGGTAAAGAATGGAGCTCCATGTTAGTCTTGGGCCTGATCTTGCATTCAGCCTTTGCCACTGCTAAGTTTTATGAGAAGTTAATTTATTGGTCTAAGCCCTGATTTTCTTACTTAACTGACAAGGAAACACTATCAGCAACTTCATGAGTTGAGGCTAACTGTGACAAGAGGCCTCTGGCCTTGCAGTTCCCTCTCCTTTAGCCTTCTCCTTCTTCTACCCTACCTTGCTCCCTGCACAACAGGTACTCCCCAGACCACCAGCAGCAACAGAGGACAGAAGAGAGATTCAAGTGCAATACTCTACCCCAACTCTACTGTGTCCCAAACTCTGGGGTTGAGGCCCAGCTCTGTGGGTTTAACAAACCCTCCAGGGGATTCTGGTGCCACCAAGTGCGGCAGTGGGGTCCAGGCTCTAATCTCCTGTATTCTCATCTCGACTTGGCAGTTACATCACCAAATAGGTATTTCCTGGCTCCTCAGGCCACACTGTTTTTTGCCCACTCAGCACATCTAGTGCTTAAGTTTTTAAAAGATACTCACCACACTTTAAATTATTTATTTTAATATTTGGTGAACAAATAAATACGTCTGGGTGATTTATGAAAACAGTACCTTCCTGTTATGGCTCAGAGTGTATCCACTGAGACCAGAAACAAGGGCCAGTGCTTGTTCTCACACCTACTTGCTATGTGACCTTTATTACCTCTCTGTGCCCTTATTGTCTCAGTGGTAAAATGAGGCTGATGATAGTACATAGACATAGGGTGTTGGGAGCCTTAAATTGGATGTGTTTAGGTCAGATCAGGGCATGTTTTAGCAAGTAAGTGCAGTCCTATGCTAAGCATTTCTCAATCTGTCATTTATTTTTCTTACCTTCTCAGTAAGGTTGGCATTACTGTTTGCCCATTTAAGGTAAGAAAAGACAACTCAGGCTCAAAGTGTTAAAAAGCTTGCTTAAAGTCCTTACATGGCAAGAAAATGAACTAGGGTTGAGATACTGAGTTTTAAAGCCAGGTTGTCCTGTCTTCCTTCCGGCAGACAAAATGCACACAGGAATATTCCCACTACATCAAACTAAAAAGTTTTGCACAGCAAAGGAAATCATCAGCAAAATAAAAAGACAACCCACAAAATGGGAGAGCATGTTTGCCAGTATATCTGATAATGGGTTAATATCCAAAATTTATAAAGTACTTATAAACTCAACACCCAAGAAGCAAACAACCGTATTAAAAAGGGGGCAAAGGACCTGAATAGACACTTCTCCAAAGAGAAAATACGGATGGCCAATAAACATGAGAAGATGCTCAATGTCACTAATCATGAGAGAAATGCAAATTAAAGCCACAAGGTATCACCTATCAGAATGGCTATCAATAAGTCAACAAACAACAAGTGCTGGTGAGGATGTGGAGAAAGGGGAACCTTTTGCACTGTTGATGGGAATGCAGACTGGTACAGCCACTGTGGAAAGCAGTATGGAGATCCTTCAAAAAAGTAAAAATGGGTCTGCCTTTTGACCCAGTGATCCCACTTCTGAGAATATATCTGAAGGAACCCAAAACACTAATTCGAAAGAACATAAGCACCCCTATGTTCATTATACAGTTGTTTATAATCACAAAGATTTGAAAGCAGCCGAAGTTCCCATCAGTAGATGAGTGGATAAAACAACTATGGGACATTTACACAATGGATCTCTACTTGGCATAAAAAAGAAGAAAATTTTACCCTTTGCAACAGTGTGGATGGGCCTGGAGAACATTATGCTAAGTGAGATAAGCCAGTCAGAGAAAAACAAATACCATATGATTTCTCTCATATATAGAATCTGAACTAACAAGCAAAACAGAAACAGACTTATAGATGGAGAACAGAAAACAGCTAGTGTGAAGGGGACAGGTTAAGGGGTGGAGGGATTGAGGAAAAAGAATAAAAGACTTATGGACATGGACAACAGTGTGGTGATTGCTAGGGAGAGGAGAGTATAAGGTAACCAAATGGTAATGGAAAAAATACAATAAAGTTTAAATTAGAAAAAATATTCTCAAGATCCACATAAAAATGTGTTCATTGGAGCTATGCTGTTGCCCCTGTTCTCAGATTGATCCACAAGCCAAAAGGCAGTTTTACTTAATGAAAAATACAAAAAAAAAAAAAAAAGGAAGATGCAGGCTTCATCAGCATTTCTAGGCTGCCTGTGGGAATGGGCCTGGGTGGGTAGTTGCTTGATTTTTGTCTTATTTCATGGGATCCATCAACATTTGGAAAGTGCCTTTCCATCTTTATGTGGCTGGATAGGAATTAAAAATAAATGTGTGTGTAAGGATGGAAGTGCCTTGTGACCTAGCAATTCCAATTCTGAGTATGTCTGAAAAACACTAATTCAAAAAGATATATGCACCCTATGTTTTTTGCATCATTATTTACAATAGCCCAGTTATGGAAGCAGCCCAAGTGCCCATCAGTAGATGAGATTAAAAAGCTCTGGTATATTTACACAATGGAATACTACTCAGCCATAAAAAAATTGAAATCTTACCATTTGTGACACTATGAATGGACCTAGAGAGTATTATGCTTAGTGAAATAAGTCAGAGACAGACAAGTACCATATGATTTCACGTATATATGAAATCTAAAGAGCAAAATAAAACAGAAACAGACTCAGATACAGAAGGTTGGGAGACTGAGTGAGGAAGGTGAAGGGATAGAGAAGTACAGATAGGAAGTTACAAAATAGTCATGGGAATATAAAGTACAACATAGAGAATACAGTTAATAATATTGTAAAATCCATATAGGGGCCAGATAGGTACTGGAACTATCAGAGGAACACTTTATTAAGTATATGATTGACCACTATGCTGTACACCTGAAACTAATATAAAATAATATTGAATGTCAACTCTAATTGAAAAATAAAATTTAAAAAATTATGAGAAGAAAAAGAATGAACATGTGTGATACAGTGAGTCTAATGGCAGAACCTGGGACACCTTTTGGACCTGACCTCCTTCTGGAGCTTGTTGACTTCACAATCCGATGCCTGAAAGTTAGTGTCAGGGTGTGTGTTTTAAAAAGAGACCAAGTGTCCACCTTAACCCTCAGCCTTGTGGACTCTAAGGCAAAACCAACAGTGACCAGCAGAGTGTTTCCAGGTCAGACCATTCCCAGGAGAGCATGGAACCCTGTGAAGGTCTCAACCAGGAGATATTTACCTTGTGACTCAGTTATCATAGGCTCCACAGGCTCAGAAACTTAGTCCTGAGTATTGCAGCAGTCCTGGGAAGTCAACCCAAGCCAACAATGCAAATGAATGAGGATGGTATAAAGAGCTGTCATTCCCAGGATGTCTGCAGCACACTCAGTCCTTTGAATGGACCTTCACAACTCCTACCCTTGTGCTGGCCACTTTCCAGATGAGGAAACTGAGGATGAGAGGCAAACCTGCTCAAGTTCCCAAAGCTGGTAAGTGATGGAACTGGGGTCGATCCTGAGATTAATCTAGGTTGATCTGGCTCACAAGTCAACACCAAGGGATTCATTGGCAACAGGAAATAGAAATATCTGGTCAGTGGGAACTTTGTCACTCCCTATAAGGAAGGACGATAGACAGAAGTTGCAAATTGTGCACTATAGTTTATGTTTGAATTCACTGCCAACTTGTAAAAATAGAAGTTTTTCACATATAATGCAATTCCTGCCTTCTTTTGGGAAACCAGAAAATCTGGGAATAGCCAGCAGGAGCTGAGGACAGCTTCCCACTTTAGAAGGAGCAGCAGCCCTTCTAAAGAGCAGGGCAAACTCTGTGGGAAAACAGACCATGCCAGGGCTGCCAAGAAGGCTGGACCTGGCCAAGGGAAGTGCTTGGACAACAATGCATCAGGGTTCCAGCTTAGCAAATCATCAGTGTATTAGTCTGTAGGGTTATTATGACAAAGTACCATAGACTACGTGGCTTAAATGACAAAAATTTATTTTCTCACAGTTCTGGGGACTAGAAGTCAAGATGTCAGCAGGACTGGTTTCTTCTGAGTCTTCTCTCCTTGGCTGTCTTCTCCCTGTGTCCTCACATGGTCTTCCTCCTGTGTGTATCTGTGTCCTGATCTCTTCTCTTTTTTTTTAAGACTTTTTTTTTTTTTTATTTTTAGAGAGAAGGGAGGAAGGGAGAAAGAGAGGGAAAGAAACATCAATGTGTGAGAGATACATCAACTGGTTGCCTCTTGCATGCCCACAGCCGGGGACCTGTCCTGCAACTCAGGCATGCGCCATAACCAGGAATCACACCAATGACTTTTCAGTTAGTAGCCAACACTCAATTCACTGAGCCAAACCAGCCAGGGGTAATCTCCTCTTCTTATAAGGACACCAGTCATATGGGGTTAGAACCCACCCTAATAACATTATTTTAACTTGATTATCTCTTTAAAGACCCTATCTTCAAATACTGTCCAATTCTGAAGTACTAGGAGTTATGCCTTCAATTTATGAATTTGGAGGGAGATACAATAATTCAGCCCATAACAATGAGGTATTGATCATCTCCCCATAGGGGCAGACCCAGTTTCATAGTCTGAAGTTCATGCAATGTTGGAGGACGACTTTACTTAAAAAAAAAAATACACAATTACGAATTTATGAATATAAAGTATAGGAAGCAGAGGTGTTCTCTGCCCTTGTCCCACAGGTTCTGGGGACTTCAAGCTGCCAGCACCTCCTGCCTCCTCCAAAGCCTCTTGCCCACCAAAATGCTGGAAAAATAACCCACCACCAACCCCAGAAGTCTGGGATCCGTGGCTCCCTCAGCCTTGGGGTGGGACCAATCTGATGTGTATGTTCTATCCTGTATATTAACCATGTATTTTCTGTATTACTATCTTGACATCTTGTGCCTTGCTGACTCTGGAGGGGCTGCCCCGCCCAGGGTTAGCCAGTTCCTAGAGATTTTTTTTTTTAAAGATTTTATTTATTTATTTTTAGAGAGGGAAGGGAGAGGGAGAGAGAGAGAAACATCAATGTGCGGTTGCTGGGGGACATGGCCTGCAACCTAGGCATGTGCCCTGACTGGGAATCGAACCTGCAATGCCTGGTTTGCAGCCCGTGCCCAATCCACTGAGCTACGCCAGCCAGGGCTGAGATTTTTTTTAAAAAGTACCCTGGAGTATATCTTTAAAATGCAAACCAACTAATTCAAAGTCTATACCCCCACCCACCTCTTTTATTAGGCTCTGATACTCCAGGTTACTATATACCCGCCCTAATCATCTCAGGGCCAGGTGCCAGACTAGGGACAACCCTGTGCCATAGAACCCAGTGGTATTATTCAAACCAGCCAATCATAAGCCTGTTTACTCTGCCTCATCTGCTCTTTTCCACAAAAATCACAATAAAGGTTCTTTACAGTCCCCCTCTCTCTGTTTTCTGACCAACCTGGTGCTTCCCTGGGTGGCTGATCATGGCATGGTGTGACATAAGAGCTCTCTTTTCAGAGGCACTTATCTCCTGATCTGTTTGCCTTGCCATAGCTAAATAATAACAAAACCTGTATTTGAAAATACCCTGTCCCTCAAAACCCCCATGGTATTAAACTTCAGGTACACATCATAGGAGCTGACTTGATAATGCAGCCTTTGTTGACTTCCTGCCCAGTCTCATTTCCCTACTTTCCTGCCAGGGTTTCCTGTGCCTCACAAATAAACTAACTATATTCCCAACTTCATACCAGGGGCTGCTTCCAGGGGAACCAAATTAACTCAGTACAAAAGTGATTATTTTAAATATGGAGTGGAGGCAGTGGCCTACATTAATGGCTGTTGAAGTGTCACACTGGCGAATTTTACAAAACTATCACAACATGAATACACTGTTAGGCTTTTTTTTCCTTTACAAGTAGTTTATTTTGAAATAATTTCACACTAACGGAAAAAATTTCTGAACAGTAAGAATTTTGGTATCCCCTTCACCTAGATTCTCCAGTGAACATTTTATTATATTTGTTCTCTTGTACTCGTGCTGTCTTTACATATACATATACAACAGACATGTCTCTACACACTCTGGTTTGTATATACCCCTTGGAAAGATATTCAGATACAAACTCTTCAAATCAGGAAATCAGCATTACTGGCTCAGAGAAACTCAGATTTTGTCTACAGCATTGTCTGTCTCTCTCCTCTTTTTCTTATGGTCCAGAATCCTATTCAGAAATATGTGTTACATTTCATTATATTTCTTCAGATTTATTTATTTATTTATTTATTTATTTATTTATTTATTTTTGTAGCAGGAAAAAATGGAAACTTACAGAAAAATTCCTTACAGAAATACTCCTTACAGAAAGAATAAAATTAAACTCCCGGCCAAGATGGACATGTAGGTAGACACACTGTGCCTCCTCGCACAACCAAAAGAAAGACAACAATTTAAAAACAAAACAACCAGCACTGACAGAAAATTGAACTGTATGGAAGTCTGACAACCAAGGAGTTAAAGAAGACATATTAATCCAGACCTGTAGGAGGGGCAGAGACAGGGAGCCAGGCAGAGAGTACTCAAGGCAAGACAGTGGTTGAAGGACCAGGGTGGGCGAGGCAGCAGTGAGTGGACCCAGCGAGGTGGTGGATCTTGGACTGGGTGGTCCCACCTTTGCTCGCAGAGAAACTAGGAGAAATAAATGGGGAGTGGCACAGACTGTGCAACCCAGGGCCCAAGCACTGGGAAATAAAGCCTCAAACCACTGATTGAAAACACCTGTGGGAGTTGAGGTGCCGGGAGAGACTCACAGTGTCACAGGAGAATTTGTTGGAAATACAGGGTCCTAGAATGTACACAAACCCACCCACATGGGAATCAGCACCAGAAGGGCCCAATTTGCTTGTGGGAAGCAGGGAAAATGACTGAAATCCAGCAGAGAGTGGAGCAAGCACCATAGTTCCCTCTCAGACCCCTTCTCCACATACAGAATCAAAATGCAGTGATGTGGGTTACCCAACCCGGGTGAATACCTAAGGCTCCACCCCTCACTACATAACAGGCACATCAAGACCAAAAAAAAAAAAAAAAAAGGCCAAAAGAAAGAACAGATCAAAGCTCCAGAAAAAATACAACTAAGTGATGAAGAGATAGCCGATCTATCAGATGCACAGTTCAAAACACTGGTAATCAGGATGCTCACACAGTTGGTTGAATTTCGTAACAAATTAGATGAAAAAATTGAAGGCTACCCTAAGTGAAATAAAGGAAAATGTACAGGGAACCAATAGTGATGGGAAGGAAACTGGGACTCAAATCAATGGAGTGGACCAGAAGGAAGAAAGAAACATCCAACCAGTAAAGAATGAAGAAATAAGAATTCAAAAAAATGAGGAAAGGCTTAGGAACCTCCAGGACATCTTTAAATGTTCCAACATCTGAATTATAGGGGTACCAGAAGGAGAAGAGGAAGAGCAACAAGTGGAAAAGTTATGTGAACAAATAATCAAGGAGAACTTCCCCAATCTGGCAAAGGAAATAGACTTCCAGGAAATCCAGGAAGTTCAAAGAGTCCCAAAGAAGTTGGACCCAAGGAGGAACACACCAAGGCACATCGTAATTACATTAGCCAAGATTAAAATGAAGGAGAATATCCTAGAAGCAGGAAGAGAAAAGGAAACAGTTACCTACAAAGGAGTTCCCATCAGGCTGTCAGCTGATTTCTCAAAAGAGACCTTGCAGGCGAGAAGGGGCTGGAAAGAAGTATTCCAAGTCATGAAAGGCAAGGATCTACATCCAAGATTGCTCTATCCAGCAAAGCTTTCATTTAGAATGGAAGGGCAGATAAAGTGCTTCTCAGATAAGGTCAAGTTAAAGGAATTCATCATCACCAAGCCCTTATTATATGAAATGTTAAAGGGATTTATCTAAGAAAAAGAAGATAAAAAACATGTACAGTAAAATGACAGCAAACTCAAAACCATTAACAACCACACCTAAAACAAAAACAAAAGCAAATTAAGCAAACAACTAGAACAGGACAAGAACCACAGAAATGGAGAACACATGGAAGGTTATCAACAGAGGAGTGGGAGGGGGAGATAGGGGGAAAAGGTACAGAGAATAAGTAGTATAGGTGGTAAGTAGAAAATAGAAAGGGGGAGGGTAAGAATAGTATAGGAAATGTAGAAGCCCAAGAACTTATATGTATGACCCATGGTCATGAACTAAAGTGGGGGAATGTGTGTGGGAGGGGAGTGAAGGGGGAAAAATGGGACAACTGTAATAGCATAATCAAGAAAATATATTTAAAAAAAAAATAAAACTAGAATATATATTAATAATGAGAATGTCATAAACCCTCACAAACAGAAAATGCATGAGTGAACAAGTGTGTGTATGAAAATTCATAGAGGGAGATTTTATTTTGCCCTCCTATTCTTCTCTTTAACTATAGCTCCTTTTAACAGCTTCATGTATATCTTCCCAGAAATTTTTCTAAAATAAATTTGTCCCCACCCCCTACTTGCTTCCCTTTGGAAATCATCAGCTTACTTTCTATATGGGTCTATTTCTGTTTTGTTTGGTTTATTTGATTTTTTTAGGTTCCACATATAAGTGAAATTATATGGTATTTGTTTTTTTCTGTCTGACTTACTTCATTTATCGTAATACCCTCTAGTCCCATCTATGTTGTTGTAAATAGCAATATTTCATTCTTTTTTATGGCTGAGAAATATTCCATTGAATATATGAAACACCTCTTCTACAGTAGTTCTATTTTTTAACTGTTGAGAAACTTCGATATTGCTTTCCATAGTGGCTGCACTGATTTACAATCCTACAAGCAAGTATATGAGGGTTCCCTTTTCTCCACATCCTCACCAGCACTTATTATTTCTTGATTCATTGATAATAGCCTTTCTGACAGGTGTAAGGTGCTATCTCATTGTGGTTTATATTTGCATTTCCCTGGTAATTATTGATGTTGAGGATTTTTAAATATGTTTATTGGCCATCTGTATGTAGTCTTTGGAGAAATGTCTCTTTAGGTCTTCTGCTCATTTTTAAAGCAGATTGTTTGTTTTTTTGGTATTAAATACTAGTTCCTTATAATTTTGGATATTAACCCTTTATTGGCTGTATCATTGGTGAGTATCTTCTTCCATTCAGTAAGTTGTCTTTTTGGTTTTATTGATGGTTTCCTTTGCTGCCAAAAACTTTTTCATTTAATGTGCAATAGTCCCAATTATTTATTTTTTTGTTTCACTTGCCTGAGGACACATATCCAAAAACATATTTTTAAGACTGATATGAGAGAATTTACTGTCTATGTTTTTTTCTGAGAGTTTTATGGTTTTAGGTCTTACTTTTAAATCTTTAATCCATTTTGACTTTATTCTTGTAAATGATATAAGGAAGTGGTCTAGTTTCATTTTTGCATGTATCTGTCCAGTCCCAGCACCACTTACTGAAAAGATTGTCTTTTTTAAAAATAATTTTTAATTAATTTTAGGAGAGAGTAAGAGAGAGAGAAACATCAATTTGTTATTCCACATACCTATGCATTTGTTAGTTGGTTCTTGTATGTCCCCTGACCAGGGATTGAACCCGCAACCTTGGTATATCAGGACAACACTCTAACCAATTAGCTGCCCAGCTAGGGCCTGAAGAGACTGTCTTTACTCCATTGTATATCCTTGCCTTTGTCATAGATTGACTGACCATATAAGTAAGAATTTATTTCTGGGTTCTCTGTTCTATTCCATGAAAATTATATGTTTTTATGCCAGTACTAAACCATTTTGATTATACTAGTTTTGTAATGTAGTTTGATATACTACAGGGAACATGATACCTCCAAATCTGTTCTTTCTCAAGATTTCTTTGGCTATTCAGGATCTTTTGTGGTTTCATATACATTTTAGGATTTTCTGTTCTGATTCAAAGGAGAATGTCATTGGTATTTTAATAAGAATTGCATTGAATCTGTATATTTCTTTTTTTATATAGCATAAAGAAAGAGGGAAGATTTATTAAGCGATAGTACACTCCACAGAACATGGGAGCGGGCCAGCTCTGAGCAGAGATTGACCACGTGGGCTGGAGGGATTCTCTTCTTATAGGGCAGAAGCTTCCTGGCTAGTCTTTGGCGGGCTTCTATTGCACAGGTACAAAGAGTTACATTACAAAGCTACTACACATGTGTGGTTTCCCAAGATTTTCTGGATTGGCTACTGGAGAAGGGAGTCCCACAATGTTAATTCATTATAATGCTATTATAATGAATCAGGGGTAGTGCGCAGGCACATTCCATGAATCTGTATATTTCTTTAGGTAGTAAGGACATTCTAACAATATTAATCCTTCTAATCTGTGAACATGGTACATAATCTTCTGTTAGGGTCCTGATGCTCAGACTTCATTATTTCACAATAGATTGGCCTGATGAACCAGACATAGTTTTCCTGAGTGCTGGGACAGTGTCCAGCACAGTGACTCGTTCATAGTAGGTATTCTGTACATCATGATGAGTGACTAGACTGACAAGGATATGTTGCTGGGCAGAGCAGACTTGGTGTTCTCACATCTCTCTTGGATGGTACTTGATGACTGATACCCTGTTTGAGGGTTTCTACTACAGATGCTCCTCAACTTACAAAAGAGTTGTAAATCCCTGTATAAGTTGAAAATGTCATAAATTAAAAATGCATATAATACATCTAACCTACCAAATATTATAGCTTAGCCTAGCCTAACTTAACTGTGCTCAGAACACTCATACTAGCCTAGAATTGGGTAAAATCACAAGGAATATACTGTAGGGTGTGTGTCATTTATCTCTGGGATTGCACAGCTGACAGAGAACTGTTCTATTGCCACTGCCCAGCATCAAAAGAGAGCACAAAGCCACATATTGCTAGCAGAGAAAAGGATCAAAATTCAAAGCACAGTTTTTACTGAATACCTATCATTTTTATACCACCGTAAAGCTGAAAAATCTTAAGTCAAACCATTGTAAGTCAGACCATCTGTAGTAGGAACCAAGCCTCCTTCAAAAGGACATAATAGTTTTCTTTAAATATGCTAATATCTTCATTCTTACAGACCTGATGCCAAAATATCTTTGGAATCACCTTGCAGTTTGCTGATCTGACATTGTGGACTAACTCTATTATAGGGAACCTATCCACATGGCATGGGGAATGTAGCCCGGCCTCTGATTTGGAAAACCGGTGGGGAATGAGTTGGCACACAGGAGCCGAGCCCATGGATCAGTTTTCCCATGGGGAATCAGGCCTGCATTGTACTAGGCTGCTTCAAAGCCTAAGTTTGCTTTTTGCTGAAACTCCCTCACCCTGAATTGAGGCAACAAATGTTTACTGCATATCTTTAAAGTAGCTTCCTAAAGTCTGTGCTAAACCTACCAGGTATGGAGTGTAACCAGTTTGAACACCATACTTGCATTTGCAAATATCTTTTTTTTTTTAAGTAATTAGCAACATTCTTTCCTTTGTTATCTGTGAAAGGTAATCACTTAAAGCGAACCTGTGCATAGTAAATGAGGATCATCCTTGATGTAATATACCCAGAAAAACAATAAAAACCTGTCCAGGCAGGGGTCGGGGCACTCTCTCACTTAGTGGCCATGCCATCCCTTTCTCTCCATGGGACTTCTGTAGCCCTTGTGAATTTGCTCATCACAGCCACAACACACGGACCATGCAGGCCGGAGTCCAGATCACTCTGGTTTAGCTTCTAGATGGCAGTTCTATCCTTTCCAAAGTTCTTTGGTGAGGCACAATGAGTAGGTGTAATATCTGAACCCCACCCAAGGAGTAGTGTTATGTATTGATTGACACATGATGTGGAGCTGCACAGACCATTTGAAGGCCTCTCGACTTCTTAGCAGAATGTTTTGGGAGAGGTTACTTAGACTCCCAGAGCCTCAGCCTTCTCATCTGTAAAATGGAGATAATGATGCTAAACAACCTCCAGATTAGTGGGAAGATCCATTGAGATAATGCAAGCATACCCTGAACACAATGGGTTCATAGTGTTGTAAAGGGGACTGTTTATGGGAATGTAATACTGTACCCAATACTGTTAACTCCATAAGGCTAAGTGTTTCAGTGCTATTCACAGGCCTGGGCCAGCATGGAGTTTTTCTACAAGTGTTCATTTGACAGTCTCCAGGATCTTGTGAAGTAGTTAGCAGATGCTATAATGTGAGAAAGGCACCATAAATGATATGCTTTGTGGGGGTGGCTTCCTGGTGACTCTTATCAGGGGACCAGCCCTCCTACCCAAATAGTGGGGCTTCCTGAGAGAAACAGTCCTTTCCACAGTCAGTCCATCAGAAATGGGAAATACTACTTACCACCAACACTCCTAGTACCAGAGGGCTTAATGGGTGGCTGTAGAAGGAGACACGAAAAAGAAAGAGAAATTGAATGAGTGAGAGAGAGCAACACAGCAGTCAGGTCTCCTGGCAAGTGTGACGTAGGGAGGGTCTAGTCTGCAGAAAACACAAGATTTACAGAGATGAGAAAGGTGAATTACAGGAACAAAAAGGAAGAGGAAGTAAACAGGAAAAAGTGTGAGCAAGAAGAAAAGCAAAAGGAAGCAGAAGTATAGGAAAATGGCACATGAATCCAGAAGCTCTGTCCTCAGGACAACGAAAGACCAGAAATCCAGTAAATAACAGAATCTGCAGGCATAAACACCACTATTTTTACACCCCTCTGCCTGTGGCAGACATCACTAATCAATCACAGCACTCTTTCAACTGAGCTCAAACATGGCCTCAGCATCCTTCTCAACCACAGATCCAGGTTATCAACTGCTAACCCACGAGAGTTGTGTTTACCTGGAAACCCTCTTCTATGTGGGCTATAAGCCCTTGCCACACATTTAGGGAGGAGGCTTGGGCAAGAAGAGCAGACCAAGGTGCAGAGAACACAAGAGCAGTAAAGATAAAGCATTAGAACTGGACATTCCTGGCCAAAAGCAGAGAGGACAGGCTCTTCACAGCCTAGGATACTGAAGCACTGTTTCCATCCCTGTTCCATTGATCAGACAGTAAAGTAGAGAGATAGAGAGACCAGACTAAAACCCAGATCTTCAGAGCTGAATATAAGAAATCTTTAAAGATGGAGCAAAGGGAAAAAAGGACATCTAGCCATCTCCAGCAGTGTGTGGAAACAGTAGGTGCTAAATAAGAAGTTATTGAATTAAGCAAGGGATGCTTAGGGACAGTAAATTTAGGGGAAAAAAGTATTCATTCACCAATAATGGGAGTGATGCACCTTTTCTGGAAGGTGCTATTGTCCTATATATAACCTTAAAATATAGAACTTTTTATCTAGATTCTGTTTCTGGGAATTTATCCTAAGGAAATAGTCCATAGAAGTGTAAATAGTTTATTTCCAGGAATGTTAATTACTAGTTGATTTCAATGTTGTTTTTAATATTACAAAAATGCTGGAAGCAACCTAAATGTTCAACAGCAGGGGATTGATTAAATTAATAGTGATATATTCAGGAAGTAGAAGTCTACACTAAACTGTTTAATATGATTCTGTCTAGGGCTATTTAATGATGTGACTATATTTATGATCTGTCACTAGTGAATAAGGTGAGCTATAAAAATACTTTATGAAAAAATATGTTTATTCACACTAAAAATGACTGGAAGTATATAGGTCAGACATTTAAAAATGTTTATCTGTAGTCCATTGGATAAGAAGTGGTGATTATCTTTTCTTTCTACTTTTCTATATTAAAAAAATTTCCACAACAAATTACTTTTATAATTAAAATGTTTAAGAGTATTGACAAAGGCATATATAGTTGGTCATTTTACACCAAGATATGCACATATCCACATGGTGTATGTGACTCTTTAGATAGTTAAATTTGGGAGGTTACTTAAAAATAGTGATAACAAAGATACCAAATACTTAATGCACATGAACATTCAGTATGTAAGTACCAAAGACTGTGTTAACTTCTTTTCATTTTTGCCTTTTTTATCCTCACAGCATGACTGGAAGGGAGTCTCTGCTTCTCTCTCTGTTTTGGACATGAGGAAACAGAGGCACAGGAATGAGTTACCAAGGCCCCCAGCTCTAACTGTAGTCCCCAGCTGCTGAGGGGTTGGGGACTCCAAGGCAGGCAGGCTATCTTTAGAACCCACACTCTTCAACCTCCTAGCTAAATTGCTTCCAGCAAAAGAAAATCTTAACCAGTGATTTTTGAAATTCTAAGATTGAATCAAGGGTATTAAGAAATCACATTAGCAGTAATTTTGAGAGCCCCAAATAAAACTAGCTTCACATACTTGTATATGTGTGTGAGTTTTGTCTGGACAAAAAAATGAGAGGATTAAAGTGACTTGAAAAGATTCCTTTTTATAATTAAGCCTTCCTTGCCTGCTTTCTGTCACCCATGCTGACACATTACAGCAATAAACAGTGTCAGAGAATTTCACAGCTCCTATACTATGTCAGGGTGTGAAGGATGAGAGACCTTGTGCAGAAAGCCCCTTGGTTTCACTGGCTGTTTTCTGGGTGCTGTATGCACACCCTCAAAGTTGCCCACTGCATTGGAGATCCAGTTGAATAAACATATTATTTGTTTCTGAGTGACATTTGCACTTTCAGTGTCTCCACAGAGCATTTTTGAGGAAATTGGGCTAGACAGATAGATTTAAAGGTGGACAGATGAAGGAAAATTTTCTCTACCATCAGAGCCGATCCCTGGAATCGCTCATCCTCCTTTGAACAAACTAGAGCTGCCACTGAGGGGAGGAAACTCCTCTAGCCATATTTGGGGGGCCTATTCTGGAAACTGCCTTTTCTTTAAGCAAAGATAAAGATCAAGGAATCTTTAACTTGACAATCTTTAACAACGGGGCTGTGTTTGGGAACTGAGTAAAGTGTAACTACAGACTTGGCAGAGCAAAATGTTCAGGGCCCCAGAAGGAAGGAAGTATGGAGGCTATGAAGAACTTCCTATCTTGACTCACTAGCCACATGACAAGTCACTTCACTTCTCCATTTCTCAGTTTCTCCATCTGTGAAATGAAGGAAATATGTGCTTTCTAGGTTTCCCCTTCTTTCCCTCCTCTCCCTTTTCCCCTTCTTTTTCTTTCCCTCCTTTTTATCCTCCTCCTCTTCTTTCTTTTAGACCATGTCCTCTGTGTCAGACACACAAATGACATACTCTACAACAACCAGTGAAGCAGTATACATTCATGGTTATGGCTGATGGCTCTGAAATCCAACAAAGACAAAACATGGTAAATTAGAGAAACTCTTCAATACTGCTCACACGGACAGTTTGAGTCTATGTCCCCTCCCCTAAACCTGGTTGAGCTCTCTGCCTTGAAGTGATGCTGTGCCAGCTCTTGAGCCCAGCCTCAGGCAGCTTCCACTTGCTCCCTGAGAACTCTGTGCAAGTCCCGAGCTGCTGTGTAAATATGCAGTCAACCTGAGACAGCTGTGTTGCAGAAGTCACACCTGTTCCCTTCAAGTGAAAGTCCCAGCTCAAGCTGCCCAGCCTCCCTGTCAAGGCACCAGTCGTACAAGAGGAACATACTAGATTCTCCACATGAGCCCCTCCACCAGCTGAACACACAAAGTGACCCCAGTAATGCTGTCTTGAACAGATTTCTGCCCAAATGGTTGTCATTTTAAGCCATTAAATTTGGGATAATTTGTTACATGGTAGTAGATAACTGGAGCACCAGGATTCAAGGCCTTCTTTACCACTTGTAACCAGCTTCTTGATCTTTAGGTATTACCTCTCTAACATTCAGTCTCCTACCTTTAAATACAGATAGGGTCAGTCCTTGCCTGTAGGATTTTAGTGAAGATTAAATGAGGTGACTTCAGTAAAGTGCTTGGGGCAACACCCACTGTATAGTAAGCTTTCAAAAATGGTGTTACTGTTATTACTTCTCTTCCAGACTTTGTTGGCAGGATGAGTGAGAAGGAGCAAGAGGAAGAAAGCTCTCAGAAAATGTACATTTGAGGGCAAAGGGCCCTAGGGACCTGTCTAGTTTTCCCAATTAGTAGAATTGCCTTAATCATACTTAATCCTGTTCTCAGGAGGTTTTATAAAATTCAGTCATTCAATTTCTACCGAAAGAGTTGCCCTAATGGAATCTTGTGCTTTGCAAGGGAATTAAGAGACTCTTTCTTCTATGATGTGTTAATGCATGTGTGTGGGGCATTGACATAGCCTCCTACTTGTTATTCTTCCTTCCTTTGCTCCATGGACTGTTTTCCAAAGGGAACAGTCACTCTTTATCTGCCTTCAGGTGATCACCCGGGATGTTTGCCTTGTTCTGCAGCCCAGGACCCCACCACCCATGGCTGTACCTGCTTCCCACAGCCCCGGGCTCTGAATCAACTCCCAGCTTACCTTTTCTTCCTTTCACTACAGTAAGTCTTAGGGACTGAAGGTGCTCCATCAGGCTGTCTTCTGTGTGATTTCGGAGAGGTTGAACCTGAAATATGCAGGAGTTTGGGACTGTAGAAGACACAAGATAAGCATTGGGCTCATTAATTAATTAGTTCAATGAATATCCCTTGAGTATCCCCCAAGTGCCAGATACCAAGCTAAGCAATGAGTTAGAAACTTTTGGATCAGATGCTCATCTCCTCCACTAAAGAGGTATCTGATATCCACCCAGCACAATGGCTAGAACAAAAACAAGAGAAAGTTCCAAGGTTTTTTTTTACAATTTTTCTATTGTTTTTGAATACACTTGTCTCCAGTTTTCCACCACCACTTCCCACCATCCCACTCAACCCCAACTTACACCCTCAATCCTACCTCCCCTTTGGCATTGTCCATGGGTCCTTTATATATGTTCCTTGACCACCCTTGCCCTTCTTTCCTCCATTATCTCCCTCTCCCCTTCCCTCTGGTTGCTATCAATTTGTTTTTTATATCAGTGTCTCTGGTTATATTTCACTTGTTTGTTTTACTGATTAGCTTACAATATAGGTGAGATCATATGGTATTTGTCTTTTACCACCTGCTTACTTCACGTATTAGCACAATCCCCTACAGTTCCATCCATGATATCACAAAGGGTAGAAGTTACTTCTTTCTTCCTGCTGTGTAGTATTCTATTGTGTAAGTGTACCAGAGTTTTTGATCCACTCATTTACTGATGGGCACCTAAGTTGCTTCAGCATGTGACTATTGTAAATTGTGCTATGAACATTGGGGTGCACAGGTTGTTTTGAATTAGTGTTTCAGGATTCTTAGAGTATAATCCCAACAGTGGAATTCCTGGGTCAAAAGGCAGTTCCATCTTAAGTTTTTTGAGGAAATTCCATACTGTTCTCCACAGTGGCTGCACCAGTCTGCATTCTCACCAAGAATGTAATAGGGTTCCTTTTTTCCACAACCTCACCAGCACTTATTCTTTGTTGATTTGTTTATGTTGGCCATTCTCAATGGTGTGAAGTGGTATCTCATTGTGGTTTTACTTTGCATCTCTAATGGCTAGTGATGCTGAGCATCTTTTCATATGTCTCTGGGCCCTCTGTATGTCCTCCTTGGAGAAGTGTCTGTTCAGCTCCTTTGCCCATTTTTTAATTGTATTGTTTGTCTTCCTGCAGGGGAGTCATGTGAGTTCTTTATATATTTTGGAGATCAAACTCTTGTCAAGATATCACTGGCAAATATATTTTCCCATATAGTTGGTTCCCTTTTCATTATGCTGATATTTTCTTTAACTGTGCAGAAGCTTTTTATTTTGGTGAGATCCCATTGGTTTATTCTTTCCTTTATGTCCCTTGTTCTAAGGTACGTATCAGTGAAAGCATTGCTGTGTGGAATATCTGAGATTTTCCCACCTATGTTTTCTTCTAGGACTTTTATAGTATCACAACTTATATTTAAGTCTTTTATCCTTCTTGAGTTTATTTTTGTGTATGGTGTAAGCTGGTGATCTAGTTGCATTTTTTTTGCATGTAGCTGTCCAGATCTCCCAACACCATTTGGTGAAGAGGCTATTTTTACTCTATTTTATGTTTCTGCTGCCTTTGTCAAATATTAATTGACCATAGAGACTTGGGTTTATTTCTGAGCTCTCCATTCTGTTTCCTTGATCTATGTGTCCATTCTTATACCAGTACCAGACTATTTTGATTACTGTGGCCTTGTAATATAGTGATGTCAGGTATGGTAATTCTTCCTACTTTGTTCTTCTTTCTCAAAATTGCTGCAGCTATTTGGGGTCATTTTTGCTTCCATAGAAATTTTTGAAATGTTTGTTCTATATCTGTGAAATATATCATTATTATTTTAATAGGGATTGCATTGAATCTATAAATTCAATATGGACATTTTGATTATGTTAATTCTTCCAATCCATGAACATGATATATGCTCCATTTATTTGTGTCTTCCTTAATTTCTTTCTTCAGTGTTGTGTAGGTTTCTGAGTACAGGTCTTTTACCTCCTTGGTTAGGTTTTTCCTAGGTAGTTTGTTTTTCTGGTTGCTATAGCAAATGGAGTTTTTTTTTCCCAATTTCAGTTTCTGATCTTTGTTGTTGGCGTACAAAAATACCTTTGATTTCTGAATATTGACTTTGTATCCCACTGTTTTGCCAGACTCATTTATTAGGTCGAGTAGTTTTTTTAGTAGAGTCTATAAGGTTTTCTGTGTACACTCTCATGTCATCTGTAAACAATGAGAGTTTCACTTCCTCTTTTCCAATTTGTATGTCTGTTATTTCTTCTTGTATGATTGCTGTGGCTAGAATTCCAATACTATATTATATAGAAGTGGTGAAAGTGGACATCCTTGTCTTGTTCCTGATCTTAGTGGGAAAGCTTTTAGCTTTTGCCCATTGAGTATGATGTTGGCTGTAGGTTTTTCATGTATGGCTTTTATTATGTTGAGGAATGCTCCTTCTACTCATACTTTGCTGAGTGTTTTTTATCATAAATGAGTGTTCTACCTTATTAAATTATTTTCCCACATTTATTGATATGATCATGTGATTTTTGTCTTTTCTTTTGTTTATGTGATGTATTATATTTATTGATTTGGAAATATTGTACCCTCCTTGCATCCCTGGGATGAATCTCACTTGATCATGGTGTATGATCTTTTTTATGTATTGCTGGATGCAGTTCACCAATATTTTGTTGAGGATTTTAGCATTTATGTTCATCAGTGATATTGGCCTGTAATTTCCTTTCTTTGTTGTGTCTTCATCTGGTTTTGGGATTAGGATGATGCTGGCTTTGTAAAAAGAGTTTGGGAGTCTTCTGTCTTAGATTTTTTGGAATAGTCTGAGAAGAATAAGGGTTAGGTCTTCTTTAATTGCTTTTAAAATTCTCCTGTGAAACCGTCCAGTCCAGGCCTTTTGTGTGCCTGGAATTTTTCGATTACTGCTCTAATTTCATCAGCTATTATTGGTCTGTTCAGGCTTTCTGCTTCTTCCTGATTCAGTTTTAGAAGCTTATATTTTTCTACAAATTTGTATATTTCACCCAGGTTGTCCAATTTCTTGTCATGTAGTTGTTCATAGTAATTTTTTACAATCCTTTGTATTTCTGTGGTGTCAGTTGTAATGTCTCTGTTTCCATTTCTGATTTTCCTTATTTGGGTCCTCTCTGTTTTTTTTCTTGATGAAGCTGGTTAATGGCTTGTTTATTTTGTTTATCTTATCAAAGAAGCAGCTCCTAGATTTACTGATCCTTTAAATTGTTCTTTTAGCCTCTATGTCATTTAATTCTCTTCTGGGCTTGATTATTTCCTCTCTTGTATATACTCTGGGCTTTGTTTGTTCTTTTTCCTCCAGTTCTTCTAGGTTTGGAGTTAGGTAGTTTATTTGAAATGTTTCTAGATTTTTTAGGTAGGCCTATATTGCTGTGAACTTCCCTCTCAAGACTGCCTGCACTGTATCCCATAAGTTTTGGACTGTTGTGTGTTCAGTTTTATTTGTTTCCAGAAACTTTTTGATTTCTTCCTTAATGTCAGTATTGACCCATTCATTGTTTAATAGCATGCTATTCAGTCTGAGTGCGGTTGGTTTATAGGTTCAAGCCCTTGTGGTCCAAAAAAATGCTTCATATGACTTCAATTTTCTGGAATTTGTTGAGGCTTGTTTGTATCCTATCATGCAGTCTGTCTTTGAAAATGTTCCTTGTGCATTTCAGAAGAATGTATATTTTGCTTCTTTCAGATGAAAGGTGTGTGTGTGTATATATATGTGTGTGTATATATATATATATATATATATATATATTAAGTTCATTTGATCTAATGTGTCATTCAATTTACAATATCCTTTTTGATATTTTGTTTGGAAGATCTATCCATTTTTGACAGTGGGGTGTTGAAATCCCATAAGATAATCATATTGCTGTCTGTATCTGTCCTGAAGTCCTCCAAGAATTTCCTTATATATTTGGGTGCCCCTATGTTGGGTGCATATATGTTTACAATATTTATTGTCTTGATGGATTCTTCCCTTGAGTATTATGAAGTGTCCTTCTGGGTCTCTTTGTACAGCCTTTGTTTTGAAGTATATTTTGTCAGGTATAAATATTGCTATGCTGGCTTTTTTTCCTGTCCATGTACTTGGAATATTTTTTTCCAGTGCTTCACTTTCAGTCTGTGTATGTCTTTTTTCCTGAGGTGGGTCTCCTGTAGGCAGCATATGTACAGATCATGTTTTCTCATCCTTTCAGCTACCTTGTGTTTTTTGATTGGAGCATTTAATCCATTTTACATTTAAGGTTATTATCGTTAGGTACTTATTCATTGCCATTATACTCCATTTGTATCTGTGTTTCTCTCTCACACATTGTTTTTCTTCCTTTTCTTAAAGCAGTCCCTTTAGCACATCTTGCAATGCTGGTTTGGTGGAGATGTATTCTTTTAATCTTTTTGTCCTGGAAACTCTTAATTCACCTTCCATTGTATTTGAGAGCCTTGCCAGGTAGAGCAGTCTTAGTTGCAGGCCTTTGATATTCATTACTTATAATATTTCTTGCCATTCCCTTCTGGCTTGTAATGTTTCCCTGGAGAAGTCAGCTGCTAGCCTTATGAGGAGTCCCTTGCATGTTACTTCCTGTTTCTCCCTTGCTCCTCCTTTAAAGTTCTCTCTTTGTCTTTGAATCTTTCCATTGTACTTATGATGTGTCTTGAAGTGGGTCTCTTTGTGTTCCTCTTGATTGGGACCCTCTGTGCTTCCTGGGCTTTTGTGGCTTTTTCTCTTATCAAATTAGGGACATTTTCCATCATTACTTTTTCAAACAGGTTTTGTATCCCCTGCTCCTCTTCTTCTCCTTCTGGTATCCCTATTATATGGATATTATTACGTTTCATGTTGTCCTGCAGTTCCTTTAACTACTCTTCATTCTTTTTGAGCCATTTTCCTTCTTGCTTTTTCTGGAGTTTTTTTCTATTTTGTCCTCCAGCTTGCTGATTCAATCATCTGCTTCATCTAGCCAGCATTTGATTCCTTGTACTGTATTCTTTAATTCATAAATCTAATTCTACATTTCCTCTTGGCTCTTGTTGATTTTTCCTATGTTCTTTTTTATGCTAATATAGTTTCCAGTAAGTGTCTTGTAGTTTCCCTGTAGTTTTTGGTAATTCTCACTAAGTTCTCTGAGCTTCCTTGTAACCAACCACTGTTTTAGACTCAATATCTGATAGTTGACTTGCATCTATTTCATTTAGCACTCTTTCCAAGGCTTCCTTCTTTTCTTTTGATTGGAGTTTGTTTCTTTATTTTCTCATTATTTGTGAGACTCTTTGTTTGCTTCTGCTTCTTAAATTGGTCTGTTTTGACTTCCTGACTTTGTGTTGTGAGCCTGTGGTGGAAAGCCTGTGAGATTCTGTGGTGCAGTCTCCTTGATCACCTGATCTAGATACTCTTGGGATGCCCTTTTATGTTGTTTATGTTGGTTTTCTGCATGTAATTGGGTTTTGATTGTTGTTGGGTCTTTCTTTGGTGGGTCTTTCCCTCCACCTGGTTGAGTGTGGGTTATTCCGCCCACCATATCTTGTGTGCTGTTGTGCAGATGCTGCAAGAATAAAAACACAAAGCCCAGGAAACAAGCCCACACTTGCAAAGGTAACTTCTCCCTACAATCCCACTATCAACAGCAAATGAACCAGTATTCATAGGAATGTAATGAGATTAAGACTATTATAAGAAAATAGAGCAGCTATGAGATGACCTACTGAAAGAGAAATGATTTTGAGAGGGTAGAGGGTAGAGCACTAACAAGAGTTGGGAGTTGGAGCAATGCAAAGAAAGAAAGTAATATTTACATCATGAATAAAAAAGGGAATGAAGAATATGGAATGGAGTATAAGAAGGGAAGCATATAGTGGTAGGTTGAAACAGAAATTAAAATAATATAAAATAAAATAAAGTGAGAGAGACAAAGAAAAAGGAAAGAAAGATAGTAAATAATTAAAAATACAGGAGGCCCTGGCTGGTATAGCTCAGTGGATTTAGTGCGGGCCTGCGAACCAGAAGGTTGCAGGTTTGATTCCCAGTCAGGACATAGCCTGGGTTGCAGGCCAGGCTTCAGTAGGGGGCATATGAAAGGCAACCACACATTGATGTTTCTCTCCTTCTCTTTCTCCCTCCCTTCTTCTCTCTAAAAATGAGTAAATAAAATCTTAAAAAAAAAATAATATAAAAATACAGGAGCCAAATAGCAGAGAAAGATCCACCACAGTACTATCTACAACAAGCGAGCTAAAATGAATATAAGTGATATGGGAAAAAGAGGGGAAAAAAGGAACAACAAAAAGGTTTAGAGATGTCTAGAGGAATGGGAAGTGATTTTGTAATGATAGAGGTAGAGGGAATACTAAGAGTGAGGAACAAAAACCAGGCTAAGAGAGGGTAAAAGAAAAGTTCGGATGTAACAAAAAGAAAAAAGGAAAATAAAGAAAATATAAAAGGGCAGGATGAAAGAGAAAGAGAGGAAAGACAAAAAAGAAAACAGGCTAAAATGGTGAAATAAAAATTTGAGACCAAAAAAAAGAATAGGAAGGGGTAACAGTAAGATTTGATATTTGAAATACAAAATTAGTGAAACTCTAGAGATAAAATTGAAAAAACTACAACAACAACTAGCCTACCCATAACCAACTAGCAAAGATTGCTAAAGGTGGAGAGAGAACATGGGTATTTTAAGAGTGGGGAAAAAGAATGTGAGATGACCATTGACAAGAAAATTGGTTTTGTGTGTCTGGACGGGGGATGTATAGTAAGAGTGCGGAATGGAAACAAGTTGTAGCAAGAGAGAAAACAAATTTTGAAATGAAAATAGTTCGAGGAAAGAGGACGGTAAAAAGGCAAGAGAAGGGAGGAGGAAAATATGTGAAATGAAATACATTTTAGTGTAAAATCTAGTGACTTAATATGTACAAACTCGCTGGACAAAAAATGAATGTTAGAAAGCTATGCAGGAAAGAAAATCTAGCAAATCATGGAGAAGACCATAGTGGATTTCATCTTGGTAGCCTCTTGTATTTACCACTTTGTTTTTCTTTCTGGATTTGCCTCTGGTGATATCAGATGTTGACTGTGTCTGACCTTAGGCAGCCTTCTCCAGACTTCCAGTGATCTATTGGCCCTGGCTGTCTCCTTCAGTTGTTACTCTAGTCAGTGCTCAGAAGTCAGGCTTAAGCACCCCAGGGGCAGGGTGGAGACAACCCTGGGAGGGAGGCGGGCAGCTATTATTTCCCCTCAGGCTGCTGCTGTCTTGGAGAAGAGTGGTCTGCCTGAATACGATGGTTGCTGCCACCAGGATCCCAGAATCTACTCTCTCAGTTCCCTCCCTAGTACTTCCATCCTCAAGTCTCTCTTCAGGCATCACCAGCCCAGGGTAAGGGCTGCCTTTGCCAGTGTCCAGGGTAAGTGGTCGCCCTTTTAATGGCTCTTGTGTCTCCAGCCGTCTGTCTCTTCAGCCCTGCTACTTTTCACTGGTGGTTATCTGTGTATTTTGGGGGCTCTGGTGCTCTAGGCTGGGAATCCTAGCTTAGGGTTTAGACCCCATTCTTCTCAGTTCTATCCAGCCGGCCACTTAATTATCCCTCCTGCACTGTTGCCTATGGGTGCACAGCCAGCCCTTTCCAGTCTCTACCGCACTTCTTACCAGATAGGTTGTGCCAAAGCTGATTCATCTGTCTGTCTGAGGTTACACAGCTGTATATACAGCTGTCTCTCTGGCAGTAGCTGTATAACCTCAGACAGATAGATGAATCAGTTGTTTGTCCTTGGTGATTTCTCCACAGTTGAGTTGTAATTCCAGATTGGCCATGGGAGGAGGTTAAGTGTGACTTCTTCTCTGCCATCTTTCTTCTTCCTCCCAAGTCTTAATGTGGCAAAAAAGCAACTACAGTTCTCCTACACTGCTGGTAGAGTATGAATGGATTCAAGTGTTTGGAAAGCAGACTCTTCTAAAGCTGAACATTTTACTGTGAAGTACAGACTGACAGAAGACACATTCAAGTGTTCCACAGCTATATCATTTGTAAGAGCCACCAACTAGAAACAAGCCAAAAGTTCATGGCTACAGAATGGAATTCATACCACACAGTGCTGTGTTGCAGCCAGAACCAACCAGCAAGTACTGTGAGACTCACTATGTGTATACAATACATAGTCGGTCTTACAGACACAATGTCACAGGAAGGAAGGCATGGACAAAAGAGGAAATGTTGTACAATTTCATTTATGTGCATCTTAGAACAGGTATACATAAGGGTAACATTTGCCCTTGGGGATTAGTGAAGAGGAGAAATGGGAGAGGCACTCCTAGGGGCTGAGGATGATTTTCGATGTCTTAGTTAAGGTGCTGGTTACATGGATGTGTTCACTTGGTGAAATCCATCCAACTGGTTACTTACGCATATTATTTTTTTGGATGTATGAGGTTAGAATAAAAGGTTAGAATACCTTAGCTAAACTTGATTAGATCGTTTTGCTCTTTGAGCTTGGTTTCCTTACATATAAAATAGGAATACTATAGCCTTCATCTCAGGGCTGTTGTTATAATGAGATTTAATAAGTGTAAATACAGTGAACCACCTAAAACACATTCGGTACTTCACAAACAATGGCTGTTTTATCCTTGCTGTGTTTGTTATTAATAATTTCTTTTCCTTAGACTTAGATTTCTCTGAGTGTTTAATTTTAAAAAAATTGGAGGAAATGCCATTATTCTTCAAGTGAAAAAAAATTAAGGAAAACTACCCTTAAAGGGCTTTTCTGTGAGTTGAAATTATTTGTGATAGGTTTGAAGTCACTAAAGAAATTGAAAAATAGCTCCCTCTTTTGAAAATCTCATTTTCTTTCTGTGATCCTCAAATCCCCTTTCCTAAGTGTACACTCTTAGGTCAAAACTTAAGAAAATGTTGTACCACCTGGAAGAAATTCCCCTTCTGGCCTTTCTGCACACATTTAGAGAATGTGATTGAGAGATTATTCAGTTCCTCAGGAGCTGAAAATATGTTGTAATCAAGTTTATACCTCTTTGCCAGAATTTTCTCTCACTTTCACAGGACATTATGCTGTGACACGGTTGAGTTGTGCCACCCATGCTCTACCATAGTCTAACGGTGATCTCCAGTTCCTGGAGAAATAGCCCGTGCTTCACTGCTGGGAGCCAGTCTAAAACTTTGACACTCTAGATATTACATTTCATCAACTTAGCAAGTGTAATCCTGGAATTAGCCATTGGCAGCTGGAAAACAGACAGTAGGTCACCTCTGGGGAAGGAGAAGGCTGTGGAAGGAGACCTGGCTTGGGATGACTAAAACACCCAAAGAACCATCAAGAAGAACCACAGCCTCCTCTGTGAAGGGATCATATTGGGTCCAGGTGTTTCTCTTGCGGGCTGAGAGACAGACTAGGTGGGAGGAGGTGAGGGGACACATCTGCAAGGGTCCAAGATAAACATGCTAAGTGTTCTGCTGAAATACTTTGGCAGACTCAACTCTGATGTCCAGGCAAGTTTAATGTGATTTAGTCATAGAATAAGAAATGGTGAATACTTTTTTGCCCCATGGAACACCAGCCATCTTTCTCACCCTTCCTTTGAATGACATCAACTCATCCGGCTTTACCTCTTATGATTTCCAGAAATTGCTGTGCTAGCCCTGACTGGTATGGCCCAGTTGGCTGGGCATTGCCTTGCAAAGCAAAATGTTGCTGGTTCAATTCCAGGTCAGGTCACATGCTTGGGTTGCAGGTTTGGACCCTGGTTTGGGCATACCCGTGAGGCAACCAATCAATGTTTCTCTCTCACATCAATGTCTCTTTCCCTATGTTTTCACACTCCCTTCCTCTCTCTCTCTAAGAATAAATAAATAAAATCTTTTTTAAAAGATTAAAGAAAGAAAAAATTGCTAGGCCAGCTCCAGTCCCTCCCTCCAAACACAAGAGGGTAGCAGATTAGTATAGAAAGTACCTAGCTATGTTTGTGAAGGCAAAGAGAAACCAGAAGTTTTTTGTGTTATGGGTGGTACTGTGTTTCTGGAGGGCAATTTAATGCTATGAATTAAGTCTTTAAAAAGTGTAGCCCTATGATCTTAGGTACTTTTATTCTTAGAAATTTTGACTAAAGTGAAAAGATAGTATTAATTCAGTTCACTAAATATTTGGTGACTGAGACTTATTAGGTGCCAGCACATTTGTAAGACTTCACACGCATTATCTCAAATACACTGCTCAGTGTGACCCCTGAGATGCCACCATCGCTGTACCCATTTTATAGAGAGGAAAGCAAGGACTTGGGAGGTTAATTAGCTGCCCAGAGTCACAAAGCTAATTGGCAATGGAGCTGGTTGGAACTGGATGCATGTGATTTGAGAACAAGAACTTGTGGCTATTTTATTTCAGAGCTTTCAGGCTGGCTGGTGAGGCTGACATTGAGCAAAACCTATATATGCTCAGTGTTTATGGAGAGGAAGTGCAGGTTACCACAGGAACATGCAACTTAAATATTCCTGCAAGTGTTGATCACCTCCCCAGCCAGAAAGGAAAAACCTAAATGTTTGACAATTAAGGTTTGACTAAATAACATTATGTACATACTTTGGAATACTGGGAAGCATTAAAGTGAGTATGTCATTGGGCTATGTTTATTGACATGACAAGACGTTCCTGTCACGTTATTGAAGGGAAAAAGGTGATTACCATAAGTGAAAGAAAAAGTCTTTCTCTATTGCGTGTCTGTGTGCGTGTGCATAGAAACAACACGTTACTAGTTTTTTCTCTGGGTTTGTGGATTATTTGTAGATTTATTCTTTTCATCTCTCTGAACTTTATGATTTTAGAGGGTAATTAGCATGTATTACATATCTAATTGAAACAGGCTATTTATTTATGAGGGAAAAGTAGCTGGTGCCTCATCAAACACACAGATGGCTTTGTGGCACAAAAGTGCCCTAATCCTTGTTTCTCACAAAAGGGAAAGGAGCCAGCTGCAGATGATGAAGGCTGGTTCTGTTACAGAACAGACCAGGGAGAGGGGCTGAATGATATAAAAGACCCCCCTTTCCCTGTGGGGGTTCCTCCCCACGTACTGAGTTCGTTTTGCCCACCACCTGAGGAAAGACATCTCTTAATACAAGAGATCAGTGAAAAGGAAAAGAATTTATTATTTATTTGAAATAATACAAACTAAAGTTCTCCACAAACGCACACAGTCCTCCTGGCACCCTCCATGTGGCAAAAGGGAGCACTTCCAAAGACTCGAGGTCCTGATCCTCACCCAAGCCGCGTGGTCACAACCAAGACACCCAAGATGCATGGTCCCCCAAAAAGACACCAAATGGCTGCTGCACCTCCGTTTAAATCCCAGTGCCAATTTTCTTCTGCAGCCTCATTTCCGGCTCCTCCCACAATTGGCCACAGCTGCCAGCATCCAAGCTCTTCTGGACCCCATTACAAATCCCTACTTGGGGCCCTCCTCTTGGCTGCACCCTGTTACATTTCCTGTACCTGCAGAGCGTAGGTCACGGGTGTGAAGCTCATTTTCACCAGGTGCCACATCAGCTTCATGGTTGCCTTCAAAGGGCTGAATATAATTTTAGAACTGTATAGATGCAACTACTCCTTAACAGTTAAACGAGAGCTCTGTGCTGCCACTGGGTAGAAACAAGGTGCCAGGCCAGATAAAACAAGGTAGAAGGCTGGGTTTGGCTCATGGGCCTGTGTTTGCCACCTGTGGCCTAGGTTCTCAAAGTGTGGCCCACAGATTTTTTATATCATTCAGGGCTTCTTGTTAGAAATACAGCTTCCTGGGCTTCAACCTGGTATAATTCACATTCATTGAGCACTTAATTATGTGCTGATCACTGTTCTAACTGCTTTACAGTACTAACTCATTTTATCCTCACAAACCCTAATGCATGTACGTGATTCTACCAACTTCTCCAATAAGAGGCCTGAGGCACAGAGAGGTTACCCAACGTGCTCTAAGTGACAGCTGCTGGGTGGTGGATGGGACTTCAGCCCTGGTACTTGGCTCTAAGCCCAAACTCTCAGTTGTTACTATCCTCAGAGTGTAGGGCTCAGGAATCTGATTGTTAACAAACACCCAGGAGGTCTGTACACACACTAAAGTGAAGTACTTACACTTTAAAGAATCTTTTATCTCAGAACCATTTGTATTGTTTTGGATTAAGAAACAGCTGATCCATTTACTTTACATCACACTGAAAGGACTTCAGTTTCTTCTGAAATCATTAGAAAAAAAAGTTAAGAGATTCTTGGCTGCAGGCAAGTCAGTGAAAGTGAGACTAGTCTAATAGGCTCCTCTCTCTTTCCCTTTTTTGAAATACATTTGCACAATGCCACTTCTAAAACACTAAGCTTAAGCTGTTCTCTCCGAAGTTCAGGAGGGGCAGAGGGGTGTCTGCACAGGGTTCAGAAGCCCGCCTGGAGGCCCTCCCTCTCTCTGTGGACTCTGAAACAACTTTGGAAACAACATCTAGAAAACCAGGGATGGTTGAGGAGTGGAGGCCAATATTGTCCAAGGACACCCTGGCTCTGATTCCCAACTCCTACTTTTAAAGGCTAACCTGGTGCTGTTCACAAGCTTGTCCTGATGTGATGATGCCAACTTGCTCAAATAGGGATTGCAAAGCTTTGTAGAGTATAGAAAAACCCTTCTGTGTGGCATGGGCCCAGACAGGACCCACGCCCATGGATATGTTCTCCTGTGGGGAATCAGGCCTGTACTGTACCTAGACTGCTATGAGACTTGCTTTTGCTAAAACTCCCTCACCCTGAATTGAGGCAGCAAATGTTTACTGCATATCTCTAAAGTAACTTCCTAAAATCTATGCTAAACTTTCCAAGGACAAGTGTAACCAGTTCAACCACTTTTCCCTTTGCATTTGCAAATATCCTTCTTCTGTGATGTGATTAGCAGCATCAGCTCCTTTGTTTTCTGTAAAAGGTAACCACCTAGAGTGAACCTGTGCATAGTAGATGAGGACCATCATGTATGTGCTGAGAAACCTAATAAAGACCTGTCAAGGCAAGGGCAGAGGCTTTTTCTCCTCTTGAGAGAAAAGCCACGCTGTCCCTTTTCCTCCACAGGACTCAATAGTCCATGTGAATTTCTCATGCCTCATCCACGGTGTGGCAGATCCCACAAACCAGGGTCTGCATCAGTAGAGTTGTTATGTTCAAGGACAAGCTTAGGTGTCTGCTGACCTGTTGGCACAATTTCAGGCCCTGTTTACACCACATGAACAGAGTTGGGCTCCAGGGGCAACTCAAATACATTACAATGTGGATGTTGAAACACTAAGCACCTGCCCAAGCACCTTTGGCCAAGTGGGGCCCCTGATGGAGCAAATCACACAGCTTCAAGCAGTGGAAATGCTGGCCTTCCCAGCTCAAGATGGTGAACCACAATAAAGACTCTTCCTACCAGCCACCTTCATCCAGTGCCTGATTTTGAAGCTGCAGTGCTGAACACAAGATTGGGGTGCTAGTGGATGGTTGTCAAAGAAAGAGACCTAGACAACCTGGTCCTTCTGTTGGGGCTGGAGAATAGGGCCTGAGGGCCACTGTTGAGGGAAGGCTACGTGATCACAGGGCATGACTTGATAGAGCCTGCTTGTCAGCATAGCCACCAACAATACCACCTCTGGTGTACCTTGAGCCCTCTGAGGTAGTCTGGTCAGTCAGATTTCATTAAAATATGATGATAAAGTCAGTCATATTTCACTTTCCCATTTTGCAAATAAGGAAACTGAGGCTTAGAGCCTGTTTGAGACTAAGTAGCTAGGAAGAGTCAATGCTCTGGTTCTGGGATATCTGAACCTCGGCATTCTCTCCCTTCTGAGTCAGTGACTGGTGCCTGAGAGCAAATATCCCTGGGCCTATTATGAGACCACATGATTTTCCTGTCTGCAGAGGTTCAAGTCCGCGTTTCCTGGAGAGCTGCCCCACTCAGACTCATCTTAGCCTCCTGATGATGCACCAGCTGGGAGTTCTCTGAATCGTGCCTCTACCTCAAGACCTGATCTGACTGTCCCAATTCACATGGGGAGTGAAGGACTTGAGAAGAAAAGAAAACATGAACATGAAAGAAATCATAGTCTTTCTCCAGAACTAAAGGCTTTTATAAGGGGGAGGTCCTATGGTTTTTGGCAGCTTTTAACCAATTAGAATATTAGAAGACTGGGGTATGAAAGAGTAAGGGTGTGTTGTAGAGGAATGAAATCTGTGGGCTTTCTGAATACCATATCTCTGCTAAGTCAAGCAAGTAACGTTGGAGCCTCCTATTGGAAAACACAGCTGTTTCCCTGCAATCTCAGCTTAAACCACAGCTCCCCAGGGAGCCTTCTTAGACCCTAACCAGACTGGCACCTCCTACATCATCTGCAGGTCCTCTGCACTTGACCTTTGGGCCTCAGATTACACTTGTAAATTTTTTATTCAGCATTTGTCTCTCACATTTGACTGTGAACTTCATAAGGCCAGAGGTTTGGGTCTGCCATGTTCGTCACTTGTATTACTTGGGAATTTTTGGTTGCAAGGAACAGAAGATGATTCCAAGCTGGATTATGCAAAATGGGACTTTTTCTACCCGAGTTTAGAGTTGGCTTCAGATTGGAATCCAGACAAGCCTGGATTCAATGAGTCATCCTAGTTTGATCTCTCTGCCGCTCTTGGTTCCATTTTGATTTCCTCCTTGTATTGGTTTTATTTTCACACTCCTCCTGATGTCTAAGGTGGCTGCCACAACTCTTATAGCTAAGATGCTTTCAGGAAGCAGTAAGCACCTCTCCCTGGGCCAAAGCAAAATCCTCAAGGTTAACTCTGATTGGCTTGGCTTGAGTAATGGGCCCATCCCTGAACCAGTCATTGTAGCCCAGGAAGCATGGTGCTTTCTAATTAGCCAGTGCAGCCCACATGGACCACTGTCTACCCAAAAACCATTCCCTTTGTCTTCGTTGCTAACAAGGAGTCAAACAGGTTGGCAAGATGCTCAGGGAAGGTGAGCCTTCCTCAATCCAGGAAACCATTCCCAGTAATCCTGTTCACTTTTGTTGATGATTGGTTTAAAAGTGTGCACTGGCCCATTTCTGACAAATAAGACATAATGCAAAGTGTGCTGGAAGTTTCTGGGAGAAATTTTTTGCCTGACAAGTCAGATATTTATGGGGAACTAGTTTGTTTCCAGTCTCCTCTTGTTTTTGTATATTGTAAGGGATGGGATATTTGAAGCTGCAGCAGCATCTTGTAACCAGAGGGTGAGGAATTGCTAATATACTGGAGATGGCAGAGTAAAAAAAAATGTCCCTGGCTTCTGTGCTATTTCACTTCTACTGGCCTAATCCTATAATTTTTATTTTTTGGAAGGACTGTCCAGTTTTCCTACATGTACAGAGTACCAGGGAAGCCCTTCCCAGCAACTGGTGCAGAAGTGTGGAAGCCCTGCTCCTTTGCTTTGAATTGGGACAAATCCTGAGGCATATTTTCCACTCCAGAGCTCCCTGCAGGACCAGGCAGAGGCTTGGACTTTACTGGAAACCAACTTCTGCTTAATGTTTTTTCTTTCCCTGTTCTGCTCACCACACTCCCCACCAGATGACCCTGGGAACATTTCCTTAATCGATTACTTGCATATAAATTATTGGCTCCTTCTGGGGGACCTGTCATATCATCAGAGTTTGCAAATCACAGCTGCTGTGTAAATATTTGTTGTCTTGAGTGATTGAATACAAAATGGATGAACAAGCTGGGGAAATCACTGGCAGGCAGAATCTGAACAGGTTATTATACTAATTATAGGCTGTCTACCTTTTTCCTTTTGCCTCTTTGAAGCAGGTTAGCCCCTTGGGGAATTTCCCCAAAGCTTTTGAAGCAGACAGGGTGTCTTCTCACTAGGCTCATATGCTTCCTAATTGGACAGGCCATTAGAAGCTGAGGTCATCTCCCCCAGGGAAAGAGGAGAGTCCTTATCACTCAGGATGAGGGGCCCTGAGGTGGGGATGAAACCTACCTGGATGCTTGCAGTGTCTGTCATTATTGGAGTGGCTGGAGGGAATGACCATTCTGGAATGAATCAACTAAATCTTTAACTTGAACTCCAGTTTAATTCACACTTTCCCTCTTCATTAGCTAGTGTAAGAGACAAATGAGGTAGAAGGGAGAAATAACATTTTGATTTTATGGCATTTTTATTCCAAATGATTTGCTGAGTCAAACCCACTCTCCTTTCATGAAGTACATGACAGGAAGCCTTTTGTTTTTCTCATGACTTCAGTTGAGCTCAACTCCTAGAAAAAAAAAATTTAAATCAGGAATAGCAACTAAAAAGTTTACCTCTTGCTATATCAACAGACATGGTTTTGACTAGGTCATCTCATAAATGAGTCTCTGTTGGTAGAATTTTAAAGCATCCTAGGGTCTTAGAAATCATCTAGCCCCATTCCCTTATTTTGTACTTGGGAAGACGAAGAACCAGAGATGGCTAATAACCTGCCCAGGTTCACACAGCCAGTGAACATCAACAGCTACCAAAAGACAGAGATGGCAATATATTTAACTTTTTTCGAGTCCACTGTTCTTTTCTGCAAGGAAGCCTAAAGAAAAGTATTATAGTTGCCATGGCTGCAGAGAAAATTGCTCCAAAACCTAGTGACATAAAACAACCACTTATAATGCTCATGGATTCTGTGAGTTGGGAATTTCATTGAGCACAATGAGAATGGCTTCTTTCTGCTCCACACTATCTGTAGACTTGGAGATGGACTCTTCTGTAGCCTCATTTATTTGCATTAGTACAGGTTAGTGCTGTCTGTCTGCTGAAACCTTAGCTGGAGTTGTTAGCTAGAACATCTGTATGTGGCCTCTCCATGTGGTCTAGGCTTCCTCACACCATGGTGGACTGGGTTCCAGAGGGGGGAGTAGAGAGAGAGAGAGAGTGAGACAGAGAGACAGAGACAGACATTGGTGGAAACCATGTTGCCTTTTATGGACCTTAAGTCTCACGGCTACAACATTTTGTTGGTCAAAGCAGTTAGAAAATCCATTTTATTTCAAGAGAAGAGAATGTAGACCCCACTTCTCAATGGAGTAGTGTCAATTACCTCGTGAGAAAGCCTGTTGAATGGAGTATACAAGCATATTGGTGCAGCGATCTATGGAAAATGCACTCTGCTATAATAGGGTTAGGGCTAGTACACACTAAATTTTGATGAATTGTTTATTTAGTATTCCTCTTTTCTACTAGATTATAATTTCCTAAAGGGCAAGGTATGTGTCTGTCTTGTTTGGTGGTATTGTAACAGGGTGCAGCCGGGGGGTGGGCACACCTGGGGATTTGTAATGGGGTCCAGAACTCAGGGTGTCCAGGACATATTAGAAAAATATATACATATAGGATGTTCTCACCCCCACAAGTCTGAGCTGCGGGATGGGACACATGGAGCAGGGCCATTAAGAGTTGTTTTGAATAGCAACTGTTTTGCAGATAACCTCTAGAATGGTCATTTAGCATACCTATAACATTTAACTAGTTTCATAGATATGTTAAACAGCTGTGGCCATGCTTTGAGCCAGGGGAATGGGAGTAACTTCAAACCATGATGTAACTGGGAGGCAACTCCCCCTGGGTACAGCACCTGCATAAAAGCTTACAGATGGTTGCCTTCATGCCATGGGGCCATGCCTGCCCAGACTTAAAGCAGCACAGTAAAACTGGAAGAATATGGGAATGCTGGCAGGTGTAACGGATTGTGGGAGGAGTTGGAAATGGGGCTGCGGAGGAAGGTTGGTGCTGGGATTTAAACACAGGTGTGGCAGCCATGTGAGTTTTTTGGGACCATGCAGCTTTGGCAAAAGTTGGGACCATGCAGCTTTAGGGTGTGCCCTTTTTGCCAGGTGGCTTAGGAAAAAGGAGAGACTTTGCCTGGAAGAAAAGAGGTGAAAGGATTCTTGCTGGTGGGCCATGAGAAGGTGCCACATGGTTTTGGATAAACTCGAGAATGTGGTGGCGACACAGCTGATGATGCCAGACTGAGGGGCTGCCTGAACCATGAACTTCTACTTCTTTTCCTGAGATATGGTACCCTGAACTGGGCAAAGGGGAGAAGGAAAGACTGTGTGTTTGTGGGTATTCTAAAGGACTTTAGTATTTTTACTGGAGACACTAAGTTATTACTCTAAGTCTGTATAACTTTTTAAATAAATAATCCCTTTCCTTTTCACCAGTCTCTGGCATTGAGAGACATCTTTCCCTGGCAGTGGGCAAGGTGAACCTAGTATGGTGTGGGGATTGGGGGGGCCAGGGCAGAAGGGAGGGTCCATTCAGTAATAGTATATCATTCATGGCCACCCCAACCTGGGTCTGTTCTGTAATAGTATATCTCAGTGTCCAGCACAGCTGCAGCTGACTCAGGGCAAGAACATAACACATTTTTGCTTGGAAAATAATTGTCAAGAAGAAAGTCTTTATTGGTTAAAAATATACTCATACATTTACCTTCTCCTCTTGTGACCTTTCCTTTTCATCAAGAACTTGAATACTATCACCCTCTTCTTAGAGAGTTGATTCATTCATTTACTCATTTATTCACCTTTGGGGGCACATGGAAAAAGTACCATATTTTTTGGACTATAAGACGCACCCCCCAAATTTGGGAGGAATAATGGTTGTCAATGCTGCTGTTGAATTCTGTTTACATTTACATTGGTAAAATATGCTATTTATATTATTAAATATTTTACCAAATTTTTTGCTTCAAAAATTTTTTTACTCTTTTCCTCCTCTAAAACCTAGGTGTGTCTTATGGTCCAAAAAATATGGTACTTAGCTTAGTGTTAGGAGTATCAGAGGAGTTGTTCTGGAGGGAGTGATAGCTATAAATGGAGATACAGAGGATGGGAAAGAGAAAGTTGAGTGAAGAGGAAGGAAGAAGGGCATTTTAGGCAGAGGAAGTAGCCAGTGCAAAATTGCAGGCAAGTAGTTCAATGTGGCAAGCATGTAGAGTATGAGAGAAGATGATGAAAGGTAAGTGAATCTGGAGGGCAAGCCAGGCTTGGTTTGTCAACATGCCTTCCATGCCACCTCAAGGAGTCTGACTTATTCCTAAGAGCAGTGAAAAACCACTAAAGAAGCAACCCAATCAGATTTGTGTTTAGGATGTGTCTGACTGTAGAGTGGATGATGGATTAGAGTGAGACGGGGTGGGAGGTGGGAAGCCAATTGGGACATCGTTGGCTTAAATCCTGATACAAGATAATGGGGGCCAGGATTGCTATAGAAGGTAGTGGGATGGCAAGAATTGGGTGAATATTTTCAAGGAGAACTGACTGATTGAATGGATGTGGGGGTCAGAGAGGGTCTGTGCCTATTCTCAGACTGGTTGGGTGATGGTACCAAGCCCCAAGCCAGGGAACCCTGGGAAAGGAATAGACTTAGGGTGGGACCATGAAGAGTTAGGAGTTTAGTTTTTTGGACATGTTGAGTATAGGATACCAGGGGGACACCCAAGTAGAGGTTCCAGGAGGCAGGCAGATTCATGAAACCAAAACTTAGCAGAATGGTCTGGGCTGTGTGTCTGGACTGGGGACTGAGATAGAGAGATGGAAACATGGAGAAGGCAGGTTTCAAGAGGGAGGCTGTCAACAGTGCCAAATCATCTGAGCAGTCAAGGAAGAAAAAAAGTGACATTGTCCATATGATTGCACATAAGAAAAGTCACTGGCATCTTTCACAAGCACAGTTCCTTGAGAGATATAGAAAGAAAGCAGAGAGTTGAGGGATAAAGAAGAGGTGAGATGGATGGATGGATGACATTCCAAGTAAAGTCTTTATATGCCAATTCCCAGCTCTGGTAATTCTGGAAGCAGCAGGATGTATGTGCCAAGTAAACTCCCAAAGAAGACCAGCCAGAGAGGGATCATTCCTACCCAGCACTTTCTGTCTCAGAAAATAACCAATGTGTAGGCTGTCGGCATCTCTCCCTAGCAACCAGCATTTGTATTTAAGTTCTTGGGGGAGGGGTGCTGTCATTTTGCAGGGTACCGATACAGCTCTGAGGGCATATCTTTTTTTTTTTTTTTTTTTTTGTCTGTGCAATACCCACCTATCATCATTTGGCTATTAACACCCCTATTTGGGTAGAACTGACCACTTATCCCTGGTTCCAGGGGTGGCTCATGTCCTAAGCCCAGCCAATATTTCTTGGAAACTGTGTGGAAAGGGCATCACTCTTCCAGCAGGGTAGCTGCTGTGTGGAGGCAGCCTGCCAGCATGGAGGAGAGCAAATCCGAAGACTGAGAGAAAAACAGTCTTGATGACAATTCTTGAACTCCTGGATTTAGCAATGCCTGAAGCCACTTAATCCCTGGGATTTCCAGTTACCTGAGTCAATAAATTCCCCATTTTTGCCTGTCAGAAGGGGCTATCTGAGTTCCAGTGCTGAATTAGTGGTTTCAGCAGGACCAAACTACTGAGATCTGGGACCCAGGTCTGGGCTTGGTGGAGGAAGTTTACTTGAGTTCCTTTCAGGCACTTCACAGAACATCTTATCTGACACATGCTTCTGCATGAGAATTTCCTCCTCCTTTTTTCAGTCACTCTTTTTCATTGTGTCTGATTGTATACCTACATTATTGTAAACCTGCCCTCTCAGGCGGTGTTGTTCAGAAACAGCACCTGAGACACAGAATGCTGTGTTGGAGGCCCTCTTTCACCCCCAGAAGCAATGCACAGGTATTTTTAACAATAAAGTCTCTTAGAACCCAAGTTGAGAGGTGGGGCATTTACAGGGATGCTAGCACTGTGTGATGTCTATGCTTCTGGGGGCTTGATGATGGCTAGTGCCACATTCCAGGCCCCTGCCCCCTGGCCCCACCACCCCAACCATGCCAGCAGGGCAAACTCTAGTTCATTTGTGCACAATATGAATTAATCACATCAGGGAGACTTCTGGCCACTGGGCCACATTGTGCTGTGTTAGCAATAAATATCTCTTCATCCTGTCAACACAGCCAGGGAGAAAAAAAAGGTCCAGAAGTTTCTGGAGGTAATAAGGGGCCTCCATAGGAATAAAGTGACACATTTTCTTCCCACCTCCCTCCCCATGTCAACCCTCATGTTGGTTTCCTCTTTGCTCCTAGCATGTCTTCTGTCTCAAGGCGTCAGTTCCATGGATCATATTTTCTGACCAGCCTCCTGGATCCCTAGCATGACATCTCCTGGGTATGGTGGGGATTGCAGGTCAGCACTAGGCTTGTCAGAATCAGCCAGTGTTGTTTCCTATCCCTTCTTAGTTAGAATTATCAGGCTTCAGAGGGTCCTTCCTCCTCCCTCCTTCAGTCTCATTCTCTCCCTTTCTTTACCCCTCCTACATGTCTGTCTTTGTTTCTTTACTTCCTCTCTTGTTTCTTTTTCCCTTTCCTCCATTTCACTTCTCTCCCCAGAACTCTCACCCTGTGGTTCCAAGAAAAAAATAATAAGGAAGGGAATAACACTGAAAAGCAGCCAACTCAGCCAATGAATCCTTTAATGCTTGTAATAGTTTCGTTTTCTTCATGTTCGTCCCAGTTTCAGTGTTTAATCAACCTCTTTGAAATACTTGTGATTTACACTATGGAACCTTAATTCAAGGCATGGAAAGTCCCTTTTTTTCATCCCTCCCTGCTTCCTTCCTACCTTTCTCCCTCCCCTCCTCCCCACAACGTTTCCTTCTTTCCTTCCTTGCCTTCTCTTTCCCTTTCAAAAAATGTTTTGTGAGGGTCTATTTTGGGCCAGGGCCTGAGTCAGAAATAGTTAATAGAAACACAAACACGATCCCTGCACTGATGAGCTTAACAGCATGGAGAGACAGATTTTCACCATAAATCACACATAAGTGTATTCTCATAGCCTCCATGAGTGTCCTGAACTTCCATGAGAATCTAAACAGAGGCACTAACCTCTGCAGTAAGACGTGGAGCTCCTGATGAGCTGTGATGAAGGATGAGTGTTCTTGGGTGGAGAGAGGAAGAGTGAGTGCTCAGAGCAGAGGGAAGAATATGCAAAGGTCTTGTGGTGAGAGGAAGCAAGACACCACCCACAGGTGAAAGAATAGTGTGGCTGGAGCAGAGGTGGAAACATGAAGCCAGAGTTTGGGAGAAGCCAGATGTTCAGGGCCCTTACCTGAGGTAAGAGTTTTGTCTTCACTCTGAAAACAAGGGGATGCAATTTAAGTTTCTCCAGGGTTGGAGATGGGTACAGTCAGGCAGTTGATGGGAGTTTGGCTAATACTCTGGCTGAGTATTTTCTAGCCTCAGGATAACAGGATGGGCTGGGAAGGGGTTAGATTATATTAGATGCAGCACTGGTTGCATGCCTTTAGACCTCCTGTATAGGTAAGAGGATCCTATGAGATAAGGGAAGTGGGAAAAACATCACTGAGTATGGTTAAAAGCTTTGGATCTGGAGTCAGATAGATTTGGCTTTGCAATTTACCAGCTATCAGATCCTGGGAAGATTTGTAGCTGCCCTGAGCCCGTTACCTCAACTGAAAAACGAGGGATAATAATAGTAACAAATGTGGTGTTTGTGTTTGCCTATCATACCTTTTTCACTTAGAAAATTACCATCACATGACTGAGTTCACTGTTGATCCATAATCCAGGCACAGCCAATCATGTGCCTTATATCTATATCTGTATCTATATCTATATCTCTCTATAGATAGATATCTACCTGGGGTTATCTATCTATAGATAGAGAGAGAGATAGAGAGATAGAGAGATAGATAGAGAAAGAGAGAACTTTATTTGAGACTCTGGATGCAACAGTTCCTGAAGCCCAGATCACCCCTTGCACCCATAATGACCCATAATGACCTTCTAGCTTATGCCAATTTGAGTTGGATTTTGTCATTCACACTGGATGTGTTCTGACTAATGGATCATGTCCTGGGTTATTGTGAGACTTAACTTAGGTAAAGCATCTAAAACAAATGTAAAGTGCTCAGTATGCAGAGTACTCATTAATCACTAGCTAAGGTTATTGTTTTGGTAAAAATTCATAGCTGTAAAATACTTAGCCAGAGAGTATGCTGCTTCTCACCTCTAGTTTGTGGTCTCATATGGCTGCCACCTTAGCCTATGTAAAAGCCTCAGTGACTCTAGTTTTCCTGCCCTACCTCTCCACCACCCTCCACAATTTGTTACTCCTGTATCCCCTGGGGTTGTCTTGAAATGACAGTGGCTTCAACAAGAGAACAGAATGACCTGAAGGATTTGTCAGTTTTTAGATCTCATTCAAGAAGTCCAGTCCCCTCCCACCCCATAGCAGCTCATCTCCCATTATCTTTTGTACAAAATGTATTAGTTGTCTGTTGTTGTATAACAAATGAGCCTAAAACTTAGTGGCTTAAAATGACCAGAGATTGATTACCTCATGTCTTCTGTGGGTCAGGGATACAGGAACAGCTTTGCTGGGTCATTCTAGTTCAAAGTCTCTCATGAGGCTGATGTCAAGGCATGACCAGAGCTGCTACCATCTGAAAGCCTGATTGGGGCTGGGGGATCCACTTATAATATGGCACATTCATGACTGTTAGAAGAAGACATCAGATACTGGCCACATGAACCTCTGACAGAGCTGCTTAAGTGTCCTCTTGACATGGCAGCTGGCTTCCCCCAGAGCAAGTGATCCAGGAAAGAGGAAGATGGAAGCTGTAATATCTTTTGTGACCTAATCTTGGAAATCACAAACATCATTTCTGCAATATTGAACTGATACTACCGATCAGCCCTACTTAATGTGGAAGGGGGACATACAGGGATGTGAATACCAGAGCGCAGTGGTCATTGGGGTTGGCTGATACACTTGTAAGGGAGAAGTGGTATTATTAAATATTGTTAAAGTTTTTTCTTTATCTGATGGGAATTCTCATCCCAAGGAGGCTTTTAGATGCTCAGGATAACAGCATAGTTGAGGCACCAAAAACAAACAAACAACAACAACAAACCCTATCTATAACTCTTGCCTGAAAGAATTTTTCAGAGCTCATAGAAAGCTTCTTAAACGAGTGAAATGACTAAACTAATTTACTGGCCTATAATTTCCTGGTACATCTGGAGATTTCCTAATAAATACTAGCTTCAGTTTGGCAGCCTGCCAGCATTACAGGCCTCTCTGGAGCGATGCAGAGGACAGGTAAAGCATCTTGGAGTGCTGGGAAGGTTGGGACATTACAGGGAAAAGAGGGTTGGGCCTGAGGGCAGAATATGTGGGTTTGGGAGCTGGCCCTGCCGCTTCCCTACTATCATATTTCAAATGAAATACTTTCTTCTCTGTGCTTCAGTTCCTCCGTCTGGAAAAAATAGTGATGACACTGGTCTTCTTTGATTCTAGGTTTGAATGAGTTGTTGTGGCATTTACAAAAGGGTGGTCCATGGAACACTGCCACTGTGAGCTGTTAATCGCAAATGGGGTTCTGTTCAGAAGTGAGCATGGAAAACTATTACACAAAGTCCAATCACTGCCTGCCTTCCTTACTGCGGGCAGGGCCAGCTTCCTAGGCATGTGGCCCCTGCACTTGGGATTTTATACCCTGTTGTTGCTGTCTTGAAGTTCTTAATTATGCCATTTTTAAAGTGCTGTTTTGTGAATGAAGTTTGATGGAACAATAGAGGAGATGCTGAGGGCCTGGAGTCTCAAACCACAGAGTCCCCCGCCTCCCTGCCTCCCTGCCTCCCTGCCTCCCATCATCTACCTAGGGTGGATCTTCAGCTGCCTGCTCTCCTCCCCTGGTGCTCAGGCCTTACCAGCTCCCTGTTCCCTGCCCTGCCCAGAGACCATATCACTAGGGCACCCAGACCCCAGAGCTCAGGGCAGGGACTGGTTAGCATTGTGGGGGAGCATTTTGCTGTCACCTTCTGACCCCTACGAAGTCCTGGGTGCACGTGAGGCAGGGCTAGAGTCCAGTGCCTGTCTCATGATGTCTCAGGATGGAGCAAGGCAGCAGCTGTTCCAATGGTAGGCAAGCAGTGTCCTAACATTTTGGCAGACAACTCAGTGGGGGCCTTTCACCCTCCTCTGTCCTAGGTACTGAGGAGTTTGCAGTCCTTTGGAGATCACCTGTCTGCTGTGGGTTGGGGCAACCATGTGAAGATAAGATCGACTTCACCACCAGCAGCCTGGGTTGTGCATTCTCACTTTGCATTGGGTCACACAAATTATGTAGCCAGTCCTGCCTGCAAGACTTGCAGATCTTTTAATGCAAAAGGTACTAACATGCAGTGGTTCAGAGTGCATATTTGGGAGCTTGACTGTCTAGATTTGGGTCATGGCTCCCACATCTGACCAGTCTTGTCATTTTGGCCCATTTACCTAACCTTCCTGTGTCTGTTTCCTTATCTCTAAAATGACTATTGTGTAGCATCTACTTCACAGGTTGTTGTGAGGATTAAATGTAGTACACACAAGAGTCTAGACTAGTGCCCAACATGTATTGGGTATTAGTGATATAATTGAATCCTTGCTTCCCCCAGAGGACTGCAATGTTCTGGGGACAGGCACATTATCTGTACCATCCACTACTGCTGTCCTGGTACCCAGCACTATGCCTAGACCAGACTCAAGGAGCACTTGTTGAATTAATCTCCAAGAGTGGCTTTCTGCAGAATAGCCACTCCAACCCCTGTTTTCCCCAGATAACCTTAATCAGTGTTCTACAGATTGTACAGTTATGAAATGCTAAGTGTGCCTCAATTAAGTGAAGCACCCACAGGTGAGGGAGCCATTTTAAACATAGCTCTTCTCAAGGTCCTTTCCCTCTTTTATGTCCTTGGAGACTCAGGGTCTTGTCCATGCTCCTTCAGAGTCTCCTAATGCTGGGGACAAGTTTATAGACACAGAGGGACTCTGGCCCACCTTGCCTGTGGGCCCATCCACTATGTCCTGCTTGGACAGCTATTTTAGCCCCCACAGGCCACTCCTCCCGTCTACCTCCCAACCTCCATGTCCTTCATTGGATCTGTCTGTCCCCTAACACTGGCTTTGGTTCCTTTTCTCCAGAAAGACCTCTCCTTATCAGCTGACCATTTCTCAACTGCCATTGTTACAGAACACAGTGGGGTACAATATACTATTACCAAAAGGACCCCCCGATAGTTTTGGTTGTCCTTCACCAGAAGAAAGACATCTCTTAATGCCAGAGATTTGTGAGAAGGAAAGGAAATTTTTATTTAAAGCTATACAGACTTAAAGTAGTGACCTAATGTCTTCATTAAAATATCAAAGTCCTTTAGGATACCCACAGACGCACACATTCCTTCCTTCTCCCTCTGCCCTAATTTGGGGTACCGTATCTCAGGAAAAGAAGTAGATTCAGGCTCCTGACACCATCAGCTGTGTTGTCGGCCAGGATCAAACTGAGTGGATCTCCTCTGCAAAGCTGTGGGGGTCTCCACCCTTAGTGGTTGTCGCGTCTCCATTTAAATCCCCATGCTAGTCTTCCTCTGCAGCCCCATTTCCAACTCCTCCCACAATCAGCTATGCTTGCCAGCGCTTTCACATCTTCCAGTTTTACTGGGCTGCCGTAGTGGATCTAGGTGTGTGTGGCCCCATGGTGTGGAGCCAGTCATCTCCAAGCTCTCACACTGTTGTTGTAACCAAGGGGAGTTGCCTCCCAGTTACACCTTGGGTGGAAGTCACTTCCCTCCCCCTGGCTCAAAGCATAGCCACAGCTATTTAACATATCTATGCAACCAATTAAAGGTTATCGATATGTTAAATGACCATGCCAGAGGTTAGCTGCAAAGCTGTTGCTATGCCAAACAGCTCTCCCTGTTCCTGCTCCATGTGTCCCTTCCCCCAACTCACACCTGTGGGGGGAAGGGGTGAGGACATCTTATATATCATTCTAATATTTCCTGGACACCTTGAGTTCTGGACCCCATTCTAAATCCCTATTTGGGCCTCCCTCTTGGCTGCACCCTGTTTCACCATGAGCATATTTTCCCAGCTAGGCTCTGCTCTCTTTAAAGCCACTTAATTTTATAATTTCCAAGTGATTTTCCTTGCCATGAATCATCACCCCCACTCCACAGTCTTCTTCCCAGGGCTTTTATTCTTTTGGCCCTGAAGCCCTGCAGGTGTGTGAAAACCCTTTAATGGTGCCTGATTATTTAGCTACAGGGAAAACCACCATCTTAATAGGGTTTCTCCAAAAGCTAGCCTTCAGACCACGGTTTAGATGCAATAGTTTATTTGGGAAGTGATCCAGGAAGCAGGAGTGATGGAGAGTAAGAGTGGAAGGGAGAAGAGCTGAGAACTGTGCCTTATTTTCTGATTACCCATTGGGTAACTTGCAGAAAACGTAGACATGAAATCTACCTTTGCATTTGTGCTAGAAGCAGAGAAGGCTGGGGCATTTATCCACTGACTGCCACTCCTCACTGTTGGAGGGTTCCTCTGGGACACCTAACTTTGCTGCACTTCTACCTGTGTCCATGCAGCTGGTTGGCCTTTCCTGGCTTTGGAGAAATACAGTGGCCAATGTAAGAGGTGGGATTTTGAAAACATCTGCAGAATTCTCCATCAGAGCTCATGTGACTTGTGCATAGAGATGTTTACTGTGTCCAGTTACATATCCGTGATCACTGGGGTTGAAATTGTCTCTTGGGGTGTGAATTTCTTCATTTCTTCAGTTTCTTTTTAAGCTCTGATTATAAGGTGTTTTGCTGCCTTAAGAGCAGGCTCCAGCGTGTTGGTATCTCTACCAGATGGACTGTTGGGTCCCCAAAAAGGACAATCAGTCAACAGTTCTACAATGTGTTTCTATCTCTGGGGATCAATCTGTCTGAGAGGAAGGTGTTGATATCCCCAGATAAGATGACAACAATCACTTACCTGTGACTTCCAGGGCCCATGATTGCATCTGGGAGGTGTCCTAATTGCAAAGATTCATAGATAGAGAGTAGACTGACAGCTCTGTGTGTGGGGGGCAGGGGATCAGAGGGACGAGTTAGGGGGTCAAGAGATAGAGCAAAAAAGAAAAAGGACTCATGGATATGGACAACAGTGTGGTGATTGCTGGGTGTGGGGGTGAGGGGGTTAGGTGGAGGTGGAAGAGGGTATAAGGGGGATGAATGGCAATGGAAAAAATACAATAAAAATAAATTTAAAAAATTAAATTTAATTTAAAAGAAACTGGTGCAAGTCACACTTCAGGTATTGACAATTCTGAAGATGATGAAGCACAAATGTGAGTTAGACTTTTTTTCTCCAATTGGGCTGTCTCCTTTTCTTGTTCCTTAATGGCATCCTGGGTGGATCCCATAGGTTTCTGTTTACTTTGAATATAAAAAGGTTTTGTTTAAAATTCTAGTCTTATATTCTCCTTCTGCCCTGCTCAGGCTTGACTCAGCCTGAAGCGTTTGAAGTGAGGAGGGAGCTCAGTTTGCACTAAGAACCCCTCCTCCTCTTCCCTCTTCTTTCTCCCCTCCTCTCTTTTTAGGTAACTCCAGGAAACACCATTAGCACTGTGGCACAGCCCTGGGATAGCCTTCATACAGAGGACAATGTGAAGTGTGTTCCCTGGAGTTTTTAGGAGCTCTTAGTGCTAGGGCAAGGTCAAGGGGTAAAGAAAAGGAATACACTTGATTTTAATCTATAGAACTAGCCTCTTCATTCAGTGTACACTGGTTTGTGTCCGTGCTCCTTCTGTATGATGAGCTTCAAATGCTGACTTTCATATGGGTCCACTTATGAGTCTTTTTTTGTGTTTGGTGTGTGTGTGGTCATAGTAGGATATGGAGGGCCTTTCTCAATGCACAAGTCTCTGACACCAGAGAACCACCTCTGCTTGACCACTTCCTATTTCCCCCTTGGCAGACACCCCCACTCCTGACACTGGCTCCTGGGGTCTTCTTAGCCAGAGGACTCAAGTCTATGGGGTCCTCTTTACCCAAGGGAATTTCCCCACCTCATTCCTGTTAGTGGTGGAGGGTTGATTATACCCTTTCTCCATCTCACTGGTTCTAGTTCTTTCCCTACTCTTCTAGAATATGTCTGAAGTTCCTGTTGTTCATGGGAGTCCAACCGGGTAATGAGATGCCCAACTGCCCTTGCAAGCACTATCAATCTCTATAAGCTACTCTCCTGGGCCATTCCTCCCTGACTCAAAGAAGAAGAAACACCCCCTTCTCCAGAAGTCACAACCCTGTTTGGATCTCCACCGTCTGTTTGTATATGTTGAAGGGAAGTAGGAAAAGGAGGGAGAAAGAGAGGAAGGGGGGGGGGAGAGGAATGAAGAAAAGGGGAAGGAAAGTCTAATTTGGGTGTTTCTTAATATGCCTGGATGTACTGTGGCTCCCCTTAGGAAAGAGATTTTACCTTGGATGGGGAAAAGATTTATATTTTTTAATATTTGTTAATCTCTAAGTAAAAGTTGGTATTTCTTTCTGTTCAAAATGTAGGCATCAAACCCCACAAAACTATCTGGATTTCTTTTAAATCGGGATCCTGTTGTCCCAGATCTGAGCCAATAATAGCTAACATGTTTTAAACACTTCCTCTGTGCAGACATGGAGGAAGCATTCTCCATGCATTAGTTTATCTAATTTTTATCTTTTATGAAAGCATGGTGAGGTTAAGTGACTTGCCTAAGGTCACACAGCTAGTAAGTGGGTAGCCTGGGATTTCAACCTGGGCAGTCTGACTCCATTCTTAAACCAATTGATTGTAAATCAGGTAAGAGATAACTTTCCCCAAACCCCTATTCCTGGCTTCAAATGGTGTGGGGCCAGCCAGTGCACTGAATCACTACAACATACACCTAAAAAACCTTTCCAGCTCCCAAATTGAGAAATGAACCTTGAACCACAGCACCCTTTGGCATACATGGCAATTCTGATTGCTCACTCTAGGGTGAAGCTGGTGCACAGAAATTGAAGACAAATTTTATTAGGCACCCATTATATGGCAAGTCTTCTGCCCAGCACTGGGGATAACAAGTAGAATAGGTACAGCTTCCACTCTGCAGGGATTACTGTGAATCCAGGAGAGACACACAAGATGTGTTAGTATAAGGAGAGCAGAACTCAGATGGAGGGTATGGACTCAGATTACCATGAACACTGTGGATGAAAGGAGTTTGACAAGATCACGGAAAGGCCTCATCTCCCTCACCCTAGTGCCACCTTGAGCTCTCTGGCCTGGCCCAAGTGCCAAGATTTTCTTTGGTCCTTCCTCCCTTTGACACATGTGTTTTTGCCTTTGTCCTCTCTCAGTGTGTTTCCTGATGGCTGCCTGGCTAGTCTCAGAGCCTTGTTTAAAATCAAGAGTTTTCAGTACTGTAAAGCAGGGATTACAAACATGAACATCTGAGGGTCAGGCAGATAGTGTCAGTGAACTAAGCAAGACAGTATCTACATATTAAACAGGCAGGAATATTCTTTACTCCCACAAAGATATATTCTCTCCTATTTTTTTTTAAACACATCATCTTCTGGAACTATTTTTCCCTTTTAATAAAGATCAAATACAAATAAATACTGCTCTAAGGAGAAAAATGACACTGCAACATCATGATAAATTCTGACTATCACATGGAAAACCAAGGGGACTTGTAACTTAGGCTAAACCTGGAAGCAGACTCTAAGAATAGGATTTGTGTGCAAGGAGTAGTTTATTTTGAAGGTGATGCTGAAAAATGTTGGGATGGAGACTGGAAACCAGGACAGAGAAGGAGAGGCAGCCAGTCAGTAAAAGGATGCATTATGGGTGGGTTACCATTGTGAGCAGCTGGGACTCAGACTCTGGGAGCCAGTGTAAAAGGTGACCTTCAGTTACCCCACCTGAGAAATGGGGATCTGTGGCAGTTATACATCAACTTCCATCCATTGCTGGTAGGTGGCTGTTGGGGGTGATAGTGCTTTAATTCTCTGGCCCCTATAGTTGACCAGGCTCCAGGGGGTTGAGAAAACCTTCAGGCAAAGGAACACAGGTTCTGGGGTTTAGAAATCAGGACCCCAAAATGTCAAGACCCCAGGGCACAATAGAATCTGCCACAAGCATTGGCCATGGTGAACAGAAGCATACTTACAGCTGAATTTTACCAAGCAAGAATGTGAGCCAGGATTGCCAGACATTTGGATTTCTCAAAAGAAGCTGGACATTTAGATATTTATGTGAAATTTTTCAAATTGTAAATGTTGATGACAGATCTAAAATTTTTAAAGTATATACTATAGGAACCAACTCAAGCATGTCTGTGGGTTGGATCAGGTTTACAAGCAGTCGGATTATGAAATCTGAATGATCCTAAAGGCCAATCTTGGTTCCAGACCATCCTTGCTCAAGGCAAGCTCCAAAGATGAAGTCTGATACGGGCAAATGTATTAGTTAGGGAGTAGATTGAATTGATGCAATAAGGAGACCCCATCTCCTCAAATTAGTGTTGGTAACCAGAGAGAAGTATGTTTCTTTCCCATATAACAGTCTGGAAGTAGGTAGATGCTTCAGGACAGCTCTGCAGCATGAGGTTCTTCAGGGACCCAGGTTCTTTCTCGGCTGTTTGTTGTCTTCATCCATGTAGTCACAACTGGATCACCAGCTTCTTGTCCCCACTTCAGCTAGTAGGACAGGGAAAAGAGAAGCTCAATCAGTCCCAGTAATTGCACAGTACACTTCCTCTCAAATCCTAGTGGTGAAAATTTAGTTGCATGGTCGTATCTGGCTTCAAGGGATGCTAGAATTGTCGTCTCTCTCCCTTATTGGCCATATGTTCATCTTAGACTTGATGTGTGTGTGTGTGAATTCTATTATTATAAAATTAAGAAAGGCTGATATAGGGATAATAAGAAGCCTCTGCCACAATGAAGGAAGGGTCTGGAAAAGAGTTTGGGGTTCAAGCCTCAAACGGGACCTACCTGAGAGAGACTCTTCTCATGAGAATGAGGAAGCTTTGACATTCATTAGGTCTTGTAGTACTGCTTCTGTCAGTCATGACACTCATTCCAGAAATCTTGGAAAAAGTCAGTTACAGTGAAAGAAGTAAACATAGTGAGCACCTACTAGATACAGCTGCTTTCAGATATGCAATATCATGTAATCTTCACAATCATCCTGTGAGGTAAGTATTATTATTTTCCATTCAGAAGAAAATTCAGAAAGTCAGAGAAGCAGGTTGACATTCAAACACTAACTAGGGTTTGGGCCTGGGCACTGCCTAATGAGATTTTGTACAGGTTTGTTCCATTAGAAAAGTGAAGGGCCTTGGCTGGTATTTGAAATGAGGCCCCTATGACTGTGAAGTGCATATTCTTTTTGCTGAAATCTGATTTCCTTATGCCAGTTGCTTCCCCAGAGACTGTGAAACCAAATCTACTGGGTTGTTGAGATGGTAAACAACCCGTGATGAATGAATCTTCTCTGCTAACAAGAATGCCTTATTATTGTTATTTTTCATGCCTTGACAGAATATTTACAGCCTTTAGTGTTGCTCTGATTCTATCTGGTAGATTAAGGAAAATGAGAGTTCCCAGCGTACTGGAAAGTTACAACTGGGATTTGAGTTAATGAAGAATTCAAGACTCAGCAAGTGGCACTGGCTTTACTACTGACCTGAACAAGGCCATTAACCCTTCTGCAATAAATTGGCTTGTTCTGTGACACAGTGTTGCCCCAGAAATACCCATAAGGTGTACCCCACATTAAACAAGCACACTCTATGAAAACTGAGACTTGTTGAAGAGCTAAATGGCAGATGATTATTTAATTAACCAGAAGAGACTTTGTTTTGCAAAATGGGATTTCCGTGATAGCTAGTTTCAAAATAACACTGAACATTTTATACTGGAAGAGACAGAGGATACAAAAATGTATCAATTCCCTATTGGTCCACCTGGGAATGTTCTGGAATAGGTTAGAGATCATAACTCTGTAATGCTATGTCAGAAAGAACTTGTGAAATCTGAATTGGTTTCAGGTTGTTTGTGGTGGATATATTTTGAGTGCCTGCCAAACACTTTCCTCTTATAATCTAGTTACCCACAGCCACACTGGAAGATAAAAGTAAGTCTAAGCAGCCGTGACTATGCCAAGTGACCCCAATGGCTCACCCCTCACCATTAAGGTAAGGTAAGGTACATGATCAAAGGTAAACTCCTGTACCAGGTATCTATCAATAGGCTCAATCTATGAGTCAACCAGCTTCTGCCTTTCAAACATATGAACTAAGAGGCACCATAGCTCCACTTAGTTAGTGCTCAGCACTTGAACTGAGAGATAATGTAGAGCCCAGTTGGATTACTGACTTAAATGCCATGTACACTTCTTAAGAAGTCAGAGAGGGAGCACACACATCAGTCTGTAAAGGGAAAAGACAAATGACCTGAAAGTTAAGCAATAGTAAGGCCTGGCTACCTTGATTTCTTATTGTTGGGTTTACATGGGATTGCCTATTGCTTGTTCAAGGTCCCTATTCAGTAGGGTTTCTGAACTAGTCACAGCTTATCCACCTTGGTTACAAATATAAGAACTCATTTTTATGCCAACATCTGCTCTCCATGAGTTCAGTGACCTCTTTTGACCTCTCTGTCCTGGAAGCTTTTGTCTTGGCCATCGAATGAAAGATGGATTTTTTTTTTTTTAAGATTTTATTTATTTATTTATTTTTAGAGAGGGAAGGGAAGGAGAGGGAGAGAGAGAGAGAGAGACATCAATGTGCGGTTGCTGGGGGACATGGCCTGCAACCTAGGCATGTGCCCTGACTGGGAATTGAACCTGCGATGCCTGGTTCGCAGCCCGCGCTCAATCCACTGAGCTACACCAGCCAGGGCGAAAGATGGATTTTTAAAAAAATTATATTTTACTGATTATGCTATTACAGTCGTCCCAATTATTTCCCCTTGGCCCCCCTACCTAGCACAACTACTCCCTCAGGCATTCACCTCCCCTTTGTTCATGTCCATGAGTCATGTGTATAAATTCCTTAGCTACTACATTTCCTGTACTGTACTTTACATTCCCATGGCTATTCTATGACTACCAATTTGTACTTAATCCCCTCACCTCTTCACCCATTCCCCCAAATCCTCCTCACATCTGGCAACCAGCAAAATGTTCTCCATGCCCATGATGAGGTCTCTGTTCTTGTTTGCTTAGTTTGTTTTTTAGATTCAATTGTTGACAGGTATGTGCTTATTGCCATTTTATTGTTCATAGTTTTGATCTTTTTTTTTCTTAAATAAGTCCCATTAACATTTCATATAATAATGGTTTGGTGATGATGAACTCATTTAGTTTTTTCTTGTCTGGGCGTCTATTTATCTGCCCTTCGATACTGAATGATAGCTTTGCTGGGTAAGTAATGTTGGCTGTAGGTCTCTGCTTTACATGGCTTTGAATATTTCTTGCCAATCCCTTCTAGCCTGCAAAGTTTCTTTTGAGAAATCAGCTGACAGTCTGATGGCAGTGCCCCTGTAGGTAACTAACTGCTTTTCTCTTGCTGCTTTTAAGATTCTCTCTTTATCTTTTAACTTTGGCATTTTAATTATGATGTGTCTTGGTGTGGGCCTATTTTCATCCATCTTGTTTGGGATTCTCTGTGCTTCCTGGACTTGTATTTCAATTTCCTTCACCAAATTAGGGAAGTTTTCTTTCATTATTGTTTAAAATAGATTTCCAATCTCTTGTTCTTTCTGTTCTCCTATGGCATGCCTATTATGCAAATGTTGGTGTGCTTGAAGTTGTCCCAGAGGCTCCATACACTATCCTCATCTTTTTTGGATTCTATTTTCTTCTTGTTTTTCTGATTGTTTTTGTTTGTTTGTTTGTTTCCTTATGTTCCATATCATTGCTTTGATTCTTGGCTTTATCCATTCTACTGTCAATTCCCTGTAAATTGTTCTTTATTTCCATTAGTATATTCTTCATTTTTGCCTAGGTCTCTTTTATGCTGTTGAGATTCTAAGTTTCTTGAGCATCCTTATAACTAGTATTTTGAACTCTGTATCTGATTAATTGCTTATCTCCATTTTGTTTAGCTCTTTTTCTGGAATTTTTATCTGTTCTTTGATTTGGGCCATGTTTCTTTGTCTTCCCATTTTGGCAGCCTCTCTGTGTTTGTTTCTATGTATTAGGTAGGGCAGCTATGACTCCATGTCATGGTAGTGTTACCTAATGTAGTAGGTGTCCTGTAAGATCTAGTGGCACAACCTTCCATATCACCCAAGGTGGATATTTGAGGTGTGCCCCCCATGTAGACTGTGTACAGCCTCCTGTTGTAGTTGAGTCTTGATTGCTGTTGGCAGGTCAATGGGAGGGATTAACCCAGGACAGTGAGATGCAAGGACTGGATATGGCCCCTGACCACAAACCTCCACCCTCTGTGGAGGATCAGCTGTGCAGGGGTAGGGTAGTGGTATTGCAAAGTGATCTGTAGCTATCTACTGGGTGCATGGGCTCTGAGGTTTCCCAGGTTGTGTAGGCCAGGGTCAGCTACCACCTGTGTTCCACCCAGGATCACCCAACATGAGCTACTACAAATCTGTAGATGGCTACTGCTTGTGCTGGGCTAGAGGTTCCCAGGTGAAGCCAAAATTTAATCCAAAGCTGGCTGCTGCTAGTGCCAGGCCTGGGGCCACTCAGCCAGAGGTATGAGTGTCAGGGGCTCACTGAGGCTGGTTGTTGATTGTTTGAGACGAATTAAAGCCTAAGCTAAGATCAGCCATTCATATGGAAAAGCCACTGTTAATGGCTCAGGTAGGCTGTAAGTTGGGTGGGGCAGAACCTCAGGGAATCACCAGGACAGGGCAAAACATATGAGCTAGGTTTGTGGAGTCTCAGATATGACCCCTGTTTGCCTGCTTTGTGGGTCTGTGCAGAGAGGGTTCAGAAAAGGAACAATTATCTCTGCCTACCTTTCTGTCTGGGAGAAAGCTGACCTCCAGCTCTTGCCCTGATTCTGGACACTTCAGTTCCTCCCTGCTTTTCAATGGTACCCTTCAAGCTGCTACTCTGGGCTGGAGCTCAGAGGGAGTGAGTCTAAGTAAGTCCATGTGCAGGCCCTTTAAGAGGAATTGATTGGGACTTCAGTAGTTCTTTTCACTGACCAAACCCTGCTGGTTTTTACAGCCAGAAGTTATGGGGACTTATGTTCCTGGCACTGGAACCCTGGGCTGTGGGGCCTGGTGGGGAGCTGGGACCCCTTGCTCCTGAGATATCTCCCCTGATTTTTATCCACCACATGTGGGCGTGGGACCACCCTGTTCCACATGTTCACATCTCCACATCTCCTACAAGTCTGGATGAATGAGGTTTCTTTAGTTCCTAGTTGTCAGACTTCTATTCAACTCTATTTCTGATGGTTTGAGTGATGGTTGTTCTGTAGTTTAGTTGTAATTTTGATGTGGTTGTGTGAGAAGACAGTGGGACATATCACCCTGTCAAACAATGGTCTTTGGCACCAATTCAATGCCAATAGGAATCCCTAATTTGGGGTTCATTAAAGAAGGAACTTCTATTCCGTGCAAACAGCTGAATTTGATGTAGTGTGACTTTGAAGGCCCTCTTCAGCTAGGCAGCTCTGCGCTACTATACTCCCCAATGGTCTGCTCTGTTGTGCTCTGGCAAGACATCTTCTGTGTTTCAGCTCTAGCCTAGAAACACACTCTTCAGTCTTTAGTGGAAAGTGAGTTCTGTAATCCAGAGGGGAGCTGGCTTATATGGACAGAAGTCCCCACTCCTGATCCTTGATTGGTCCATCCTTATGCAAATGAGGACTCCAAATCCTTACAGTTTGGTTGATCCAAAAGGCCCTGTCCTGATTGGTCAGAATATAGCTGACCTGATTGGCCCAAACTATGCAGCTCTGATTGGATAGGGAAAGTGTCAATCCTATAGATTGAAATAGAATTCTGGGAAGTCCTTTATGAGGGCTGGCTCAGATGTCAGGAACACAGTGCAGGCCTCTCTCTGAAGTACAGGTTGTGTGAGGGGCTCCTGTACAGAAATGGCTGCTAGGCTCTGTTTTTTAAAAGTCTGAGCCACATTAGCCACTAGGAGCCCTTCTTAGTAGGTGTCTTTTTTTACCTCAGTGCTTACAACTGCAACCTGAAAGACTGATGGGGCTTAGTCATCCTTACCAGGTAAGAGTGCCTTGATGTCAACTCAAGGAACTTCAGCTCTTTGATGCAAAGCTGGTGGAAGCTGTAATCCTCATTCATCTACTGTGCTGCCCTGAGGATGAGATAACTTTGCTTTGTTTCCCTATGGAATAACCAACTCAATTCTTGCTGAGTTAGATTGGAAGTGGAGGGGGGGAGTAGGTCTTTGGGATGAATGTAAAAGATTTGGTGAGTACAGAAGTATGTGGTGAACCCTCCATTAATGCTTCAAATATCACCCCACTCTACTAGTTTAAGTGGATTTCTGTACCTTGAAACCAAATGTGGCAAACAACATTTCAACATAAGAACCTACCCCTGGCTTTTCCCTCTTCTCCCTCCTGAATTTCTATAGGAAGTAAAAGCCCTATCCAGCTACACACGAGTCTAGAGATTTTACTGTGTGGCCCAATTAAAATCTATCATGCCTTGAGGTTTAGCATGTGTCCTTTGTATATTCATAGGTCTTTATAGAAACCAACAACTTGCATTCCAATATTATGAGAAATTTTTTATAAGAGGGTTGGCCATTCTCTTAACCTCTTTATCCCTTTTTCCATTTTAATTTCTTGTGGTTGAAAAACCTCTGTGTGCCAGTCCTTTCCCCTTCACTTAATAGTACTCACTGTGCAGGCATTATTGGTACTTTCTATAAGCAAGCCACAGTGATAAATGATTTATAGATTCCATACTGTTTGTCACAGACCCCTATGGTAGCTACTAGGAACTACAGAAAGGGAAACTGAGAGTCCAGGTCACCCTTCTGACTCCACTGCCCACCATCACCCTGCTTTATTTGGCCTTTGACTTAGCTTCCCTGAAGTGATAGCAAATTTTCCTCCTGTCATTTTCAGTGGCTGATGGGGAAAATGCTTCCTGCCTGGCAGCAAGGCCCCCAGAACTTGGCTTGTATCTTTCCTCCTTCCCAGCCAGCACACCTGCCAACCTAGAATAGAGCCCTTTCCAGGAAAGCCCAGAAGAAAGGACAACTATAGACTCACCTGCTAAACATGGGAATGCTACAGCCAAGATGCCTTGAGGCCTGTATGGGAGGACTAGCAGGGCAGAAGTCCCCCATTGGGGCCCATTGTGGAGCCCAGGGAGGTGGCTCTATGGGATAGCTTCAAAAGACCAGGCCTTTTTTCCTGAGTGCTTCAGGTTCCAGAGGCTAAAGAGATCCAGATAAGCTTATCTCCCTTACCTCCCAGCTCCTACTCCATCCTTCAGCCCTGAAAATTGCTGAAGGAGACTGTCTCCTCCACATTACCACTGGAATGGCAGGCAAAATTCTTAGAAAGTTCCTAAGATTGTCTACCTTCACTTCCTTCCTGGTTTGCACTCCCCACAGAATTCTAGGGACTAAGAATATGATAATAATTTCCACCATGATTAGATTATGTTATACAATACAGTTGACTTTAAGAAATGGACATTATCTAGGTGGACCTGATATAATCACAAGAGCAGGGTTTTCTCTGGCTTGTGGCAGAAGAGCAAGTGAGAGGTTTGAAGCAGGAGGATTTGACCTACTCTTTCTGGCTAGAAGATGGAAGGAGCCCTGTGGTAGGGAATGTAGGCAGCTTCCAGAAGCTATGAGTGTCCCTCAGCTGACAGCCAGCAAAGAAAAAGGGACCTCAAACCTACAACTACAAGTAAATGGATTCTCCCAATAACCGAAATGACTTTACAATTGTATTCTTCCTTAGTACCTCAGGCAAGAACTCAATCTAATGAGCACCTTGACTTCAGCTCTGATATCCCGAGCAGAGAACCCAGCTGAATTGGCCTGGACTGCAAACTAGAACTGTGAACTAATGGGTTTTGGGCCAAGCTGCTAAATTTGTGGCAATTTGTTATACAGCAATAGAAAATGAGCATACTTTGGGTACTGAAACCCAGTATGTCCAGCTATTTCCCGAACCTCCTCCTCAGTCTTCCACATCTGGTCAGCCTTGACTCCTCTCTTTTTTGATCCATTGGAAAATTCTTTCAACTTTCCCTTCATAATATATATATCTAGACTTTGACCATGTCTAACCACTCCAATTGCTATGTTCATGGTGCCAGATTTTTCCAACTTTTAGGCAGGAGGGGAGGGCACTACTGGGCCATGATTGTCTGCCTTACTCTTTAACTTCTATGCCATCCCCTTAGGGCAGCTAATAAACTGAAACACAGACACGAAGCAGACTTGGGCCACCCTTGGCCATGGGAGCTTTCAGAGCCAGTGGCCCTGCACACTTTCTGGTAGAACACGGTTGCCCCTTGGGAGGAGTTCTCAAGCCAGTTTTAGACCCAATTAAGCTCAGAAGTCATGCTGTGGGATACTTTCTGGGGATTAGGATTTTATTTATTGTTCAGAGTTTCGAGCCAAGACTGAAAAATTATTGTTGATGATGAATGGGGAATTCACAAAAGGCCTAGAAGAACACACAGGCAACCAGTCTGTCTGAGTAGTTAAGATTTATAGCCTTTAAGTCAACCCTCGCTGGCTTCCTGGGTCTTCCTCAGTAAAGATTAAATGAGGTCAACTTTCTTTCTGGTCAAACATTTAGCACAGCCCCTGGCATACAGTAATTTCCCATTAAATGATGGCTGCTATACTGATATGTTGTCAGTAATTTACTTCCAAAACTGAAGCATAGGCCATGCACTGCATGTGTGTGTGTGCACATTCATCCACATTGTAGGGCAGTCAGCTGACATTCGAAAGATCAGTCCCACATTCTAGAGAAAGTTACCACTAAGTGCCTCACTTGTCTGCATAAGCACCCTTGAGTGTGTTATTAGTATAATGGAATTCTAAGATGTTTTTCATTGATGAAAATAGTGGCATTCAACAAAGGTAGGTGACTAGAGATGTTTCATGGTGCATCTGTCTTGTTTGAACTTAAAATAAATCAGGTAAGACCAGTTGCTTATTCTCTTGGAAAGGCTCCAAGCTCAGAAGTCCAACCAGTCCTCTGTCTATCAGATATTAAAGGGTTGATTTTACCATCTGCCTCACTAAGTTAGCTAAAATACTGTCACATTTGTCTCCAATGATTTTGTAAGTAAGCCGCTGTCAAGGTGTTTAAAAGGATAGATTGCTGAGATGTCACCAGACTCACAGAGTGGGCTGAGTGGCTAATATGAGCCTGCTCACTAATAACTATTTCCTTGTTGGTGGAATTCAGTCTGAGATGGGCTAGGGAGTCAGGGGAAGAAATTTGTTTCCTCCATGGACTTCTAGCTATAGGAGGACAGGTAACCATCATCAAGCATTTTATACTTTGAGTAGTTGAATTGCTCAGGATATTTTGCAACAATTGCTTTTATCTATCTATCTATCTATCTATCTATCTATCTATCTATCTATCTATCTATCTATCTATTTCCTTACCCGAGGACATTTTTTTCATTGCTTTGAGAGAGAGAGACATCAATGCAAGAGAGGAACATCAGTTGGTTGCCTTCTTGTACATGCCCCAACCAGGGACTGAACCTGCAACCTGGGTGTGTGCATACACTGAGAATCAATCTTTTGGTCTACAGGACAGTGCTCCAACCAAGAGAGCCATACCAACCAAAATGCTGCAATTATTTTTAAATAGGTAAGAGAATCACAACTGATTCAAAGAGTAACTGGTTTCCTGTAGCTAAGGAAAGACATGTAATGACAAGAAACCAGAAAATTGTGAGAATAAACCTCTGTAACAGAATGCCTTGGGTGGCATTCCAGCACTGTTGCAGGTCGGACTTAGAAGGTTCATGTGTTGACAAACAGAGGAGAAGGTAGACGGTAGGAAATGAGAAAGTTCAGTGGAGAATTCTGATTCCATTTTTTCTCCCAGAAAAAGCTTTGGAACTTTCCAGCAATGGTTAAATGGGATGAGCTGGAATTTGGGCCTTGGACTAGAATTCAAATCTTAATCTCTCTGAATCTGCTCCAGCATCTACAAAGTGGATATAAGAATGCTTTCTTTTGAGTTGTAAGGCAAATGGACTTGAAACCACTTAGTCAGGCACAGACCGTGTCTTCAATAAATAGTTGCCTCCCTGAAATGTGCAGAATGTCAGGGACCCTGCACTTGGCATCTGGTTACAGCAGCAAATGGATTTCCTAGAATTTACACTCTAGCAGTGATGATAAACTTCATGAAGGCATCTCATAAGAATCTCCTGGCATGTCAGTTAAAAATGCATGAGTAGTATCCAGTCCTCCTGAATCAGAGGGTCAGTGGGTGGGTCAGGGAACTCATTTTTAAGAAGCTCCCCAGGTGACTCTGATGGGCCATCAGGTTGGGGACCTACTGACCTAAACACTCTTGATTCTTTCCCAGAGGCTCAGGTTGACAAAGATTCAGTCTCCCTTGAGAATCTCCTGGCCATACGTCTGACCTGACTGCACCCACGTGCTTGGGAGGCACTGCTCACTTTATAGTCTGAATCACCCCACTGCACCAGGGACAGAAGAGTTACCCTTGTTTTGCTGATTTTGTAGGCAGTGCTCACACAGCATCATTAGAGCATGGGACTGCCAGGCTATGGCTCAAGTTCTGCAGTCTTCAGTAGCTAAACCCTCTAACCCTGAGGAAAGCTCTGCTCTTCAGATCAATATCTAAAAATAATGAGAATCTAGTCTGAATAGTGTTACTGTCCATGTGTGACTTTAGAATAATTTTTTCTTCTTTCCTCCTTCCTTAAAGTCATGTATTTTTCTTTTATAATATTTGCCTAAAATAATTTACATTTCAAATACACAAAAGCACTGGCACAAAAAAAGATAGTAAAATCATACTGGGAATCCAACTCGTTTGATATACTCACCAGGAATATCTCTTGTATTTCCCTCTTGTCCTTTTTCTATGTACACGAATATGCACAGATGTTATTTTTTTCCTCCACAGAATCACAGTACCATGGTACTGCTGTGGGCTTTTTTTTTTTTTAACCTACTCTTTTTATTTAATAACATGTTTTAAAGTAAAAAGTTAATGATGTTTTTTCATGACATTACATATTCCTTATGACAGTGGTTTGCACATTGGGTTGACAACAGCCTCAGGGTTCCCAGGAAGTACCTAGTAGTTACCTGAGATGGGGAATGCAAAAAATGAATATGCAATCAAAAGGAATGGAAGACTCCCCACTAAAAGCTGAAGATGAGGCCAAATGGACAGGGCTCCAGGATCCAGAACCTTGTTTTAGTCACAGAAGCTCCATTTGGATCTAATTTTAACCAAAGGAGCTATGTAGGATTCCACCAAAAAAAAGTTTTGGGCTTAAAAATTTAGAACCATTGCCCTACATCATCATGAAAAGTTGTTTTTAAATCAAGTTTATTTCGTTCATTAAAATATAAATTTAAGAAGATGGTGGCGAGGTAGGTGGGAGTGGAGCCTAGTTCTCCCTGTGCCCAGCTGGAACACCTAGTCAATCTTCTGAGGAACGGAGTGAACAGCCAATGGAATCACAGCTTATATGAAGTTTGGAGGCCAAAAATTGAAGAGGACATTGAAAAACAGATGGTGAGGAGATAGCGCTGGGACAGTAAGGTCCCTGGGATCTACATGGTGACCAAGGCTACTGCTGACTCCAGCCTGGCACCTGCTGCAGGGTACAGGGAAGAGAGTTAAATCACCATCTCCCTCACATACCAGAGCAGGGAGGGCAGCCCCGCTCCAGGAGTGTCCTGAATGCTGGAAGTCCCTGGGGTGAATAGACAAAGTGGGAGACACACAGAGGTGGTACACTTCGGCTGTGACTATGGACACGGGCACCAGAGAAATTGAGGTGCTAGGCGACACTTAGAGAAGGGAGGAGTTGGGCCCTGTCAGACCCTGACTTGGATAGTCTCTGGACTGGTTAGAAGGTTGGGCTGTGTGAAAGCCGTGTGCTTGTAAAGAAGAGAGGGCAGCTGCTTTGTAAGAAACTCTCCAGCAGTGGCTGGTTCACCCAGAGGGTGATTTGCGCTGCTGGAGCCCAGAGGCTGATTGGACCTCATGCCAGAGACTGTGTGGATGAGTAAAAGAGCATGCCTGAGATTGACTCATGCTGTCAGCAACTGAGTGGCTGATTTGAGCCTGGCAGCTCAGAGAGGACCTGGGCAGGAGGCAGGAAAACTGTAAATGTTGTAGCCCAGACCTGGTCCCCATCCTCTCAAAACCATAGGAGGGAGAAAAATGAAGCCCAACTCCCTCTTCCTGTGGCATCTAGGAAGACCAGCAGGAATTCCTGAACAGGTTTAAAGTCAGCAGGAGGCTTATTTTTTTTTTTTTCTTTTTGATTCCTCTCTTATTCTTTTCCTTTTTTTTTTCTTCCCCAAAGTGAGACAGTAAGACTTGCAGTTAGGAAGGGTCCAGGGACACATCGAAAGGGAAGCACAAGGCTAACCCCAAAAGAATAAGAAACTGAGACAGTGTCACCTTGCTATCCCATAAACTGGGCATTTTATTGTTTATGTGTATTATTATTATTTTTCATTATTTTTTACAACTTTTATTTTATTAGTATTTTTTTATTTCTCTTCCTTATGTTTAGTTTCTCTCATTTTATTTCTGTTTAATTGTATTGTTTCACTGGTTTTCCTTATTCTTTTTTTATATTTTAATTTTCCTTCTTTTACTTCAACCATGTACCAATAACACACTATTCTTGCTCAGGTACTTTCTATTTTGGTTATCCAATCATATATTTCTTGTAATATTATTGTTGTTCCAGTACTACTGTGATTAATTCTTATTCCATAACATTGTACATACTACACAGCAACGCTCCCTGATCTTAGTCCACTTCACTTTATTCCTGAGCATTATTATTGTTGTGGTTACCTCTATTCTCTCTCACACTACACCTACTATCTATTCTTTACTCGTACTATCTGTCATGATCTAACCTTGCACAAGCACTCTGTTTTCTGGACTCAGCTCACAATCATCCTCCCCTCTAACAAGAGTCTTATCTCTCTTTCACCTTTTATAAAAAGTGGCTAGTTGGGTGAAATATCACAGTTAAGACTATACTTTTCCAAAGAATCTCTTATCTGTTCTCTACTTGCTGGTATTCTAAATCCCATAAAATACTCTCCCACTGTCTTAATCCATTTTGCCTACCCCCTGCCACTGATCACATACAAGAAGAGATGGGAGCTGCGAACATCAGAATACCTGCTGGAGGAGAAAAACAACCAACAAAGGAACCTACCACCAAAAGATTAAAAACCCAAGTACAAGAGAGCCCACACAAACAGAAGAAAGGACAAAGCTAGAGCATTCAGACAAGGAGATCAAAGAGACCACACCACTGAGCCTCATAGAATTCCTACAATAGAAGTCCACCCTACAAAGACTATTAGCAAAGCAAAATATCAGGAAGCACAGAAACAAACAAAAAGAGCCACCTGAAATGGGGAGACAAAAAATGAATATGCAATCAAAAGGAATGGAAGACTCCCCACTAAAAGAGATAAACAAAATGGAGATAATGAAATGTCAGATATAGCATTCAAAATAATGGTTATAAAGATGCTCAAGGAACTCACAGACAACCACAAGGAACTGATTGAGAACTACACCAGCATGAAAAAGGAAATTGAAACTATAAACAAAACCAGGAAGAAATGAACAATAAAATCTTGGAAATAACAATCACATTAGAAGGAATTATAAGCAGGCTGGATGAAGCAGAGGATTGAACTGGTAAGCTAGAGGACAAAGTAGAAAAAAAAAAAAAACACCCAGATACAGCAAGAAAAGGAAAAGAGACTCAGAAAGAATGAACAGGAGGTAATGGAGCTGCAAAACAACATGAAACATAACAACATCCTTATAATAGGGATAACAGAAGGAGAAGAAGAAGAGCAAGGGATAGAAAACCTGTTTGAAAAAGTAATGATGGAAAACTTCCCTAATTTGATGAGAGAAAAAGTCACACAAATTCAGGAAACAAAGCTAGCCCCAATCAGGAGGAACCCAAAGAGGTCCACTTCAAACACATCATAATTAAAATGGCAAAATTCCATGACAGAGAATATTAAAGGTATCAAGGGAGAAACAGGAAGTAATATACAAGGGACCCCTGATGAGACTAGCAGCTGACTTGTCAATGGAAGTGCTCCAAGCCAGAAGAGAATGGCAGAAATATTCCAAGTAATAAAACCCTGAGGCCTGCAACCAAGACTACTTTATCCAGCAAGGCTCTCAATTAAAATGGGTGGCCAAATAAAGAGCTTCCTAGACAAAAGAAGTCTAAAAGAATCCACCTCCACCAAACCAGCTCTGCAAGAGATGCTAGAGGGTCTGTTTTAAGAAAAGGAAGGAAAGGTGTGAGAGAGAGAAGAACATGGGTACAGAAAAATGGCAATGAGTAAGTACCTATCAATAATAACCTTAAACATAAATGGATTAAAAGTTCAAATCAAAAGACATAGAATAGCTGAATGGATAAGAACTCATGACCTGCACATATGCTGCCTACCAGAAACCCACCTTAAAACAAAAGGCCTACACAGAATGAAAGTGAAGGGCTCAACCAAATATTCCAAGCAAATGGACAGGAAAAAAAAAGTTGGGGTAGCAATACTCATATCAGACAAAATAAACTTTAAAAAAAGGGTCATAAGAAGAGACCTAGAAGGACACTTCATAATACTCAAAGGAAGAATCCATCCAGAAGACATAAACACTGTAAATATATATGCACCCAACGGAACACCCAAATACATAAAGAAGACCTTGGAGGACTTTGAGAAAGATATTGTCAGCAATACAATTATAGTGGGGATTTCAACAGTCCACTGTCAGGAATGGATAGATCTTGCAAACAAAATATCAACAAAGATATTGCAGCATTCAACAATGCCTTGATCAAATAAACTTAACTAATATTATAGAGCCTTTCATACCAAAGAACTAAAAATACACATTCTTGTTAAATGTACATGGAACATTTTCAAGGATAGACCAAATAATAGGACACAAAACGAGCCTCAACAAATTCAAGAAAATTGAAATAATAGCAAGCATTTTCTCTTACTACAAGGGACTGAAACTAGAATCAAACTCAAAAACACTCAAACTCATGGAGATTGAATAGCATGCTACTGAAAATGAATGGGTCAAGAATGACATCAAGGAAGAAATCAAAAAGTTCCTGGAAACATATGAAAATGAATTCATAACAGCCCAAAACTTATGGGACACAGTTGAGGCAGTCCTGAGAGGGAAGTTCATAGCAATAGAGGCCTACTAAAAAATATAGAAACATTTCAAATAAACAACCTAATCCTACATCTACAGGAACTCTAAGAACAGCCCAGAGCAAGTAGAAGGAAGTAAATAACTAAGATCAGAGCAGCATTAAACAACATAGAGACTAAAAGCACAATTCTAAGGATCAATAAATTCAGGGGCTGACTCTTTGAAAAGATAAACAAAATTTAAAATATTCAAGAAGACTCATCAAAAAAAAAAAGAGAGAGAGAGAGAGAGGACCCAAATAAACACAATGAGAAATGAAAAAGGAGAGATTATAACTGATTCCACAGAAAAACAAAAGATTGCAAGAAATTACTACAAAGAACTATATGCCAAGAAATTTGAAAATCTAGGTGAAAAGGACAAATTTCTAAAAAAATATAATCTTCCAAAACTCAATGAAGAAGAAGCAGAAAGCCTGAATGGACCAATAACAGCTGATGAAATTGAAGCAGTAATCAAAAAACTCCCGACACATAAAACCCTCAACCAGACAGTTTCACAGCAGAATTCTACAAAGCATTTAAGGAAGTGTTAACCCCTATCCTTCACAGATTATGACAAAAATTCTAAGAAGATGGAAGACTCCCAAACTCTTTTTATGATGCCAGCATCATCCTAATCCCAAAACCAGATAAGGGCACAACAAAGAAAGAGAACTTCAGGACAATATTGCTGATGAACATAGATGCTAAAATCCTCAGCAAAATATTGGTATACCACATCCAGCAATGCATTAAAAAGATCAAACACCATGATCAAGTGGGATTCATCCCAGGGACGCAAGGAGGGTACAATATTCACAAATCAATAAATGTAAAACATCACATAAACAAAAGCAAAGACAAAAATCACATGATCATATCAACAGATGAGGAAAAAACATTAGATAAAGTACAGCACCCATTTATGATAAAAACACTCAGCAAAGTGGGAGTAGAGGGAGCATTTCTCCACATAATAAAGACCGTATATGAGATACCTACAGCCAACATCATACTCAATGGGCAAAAACTTACAGCTTTCCTAGTAAGATCAGGAACAAGACAAGAATGTCTACTTTCACCACTCCTATTTAACATAGTATTAGAAGTCCTAGCCACAGCAATCATTCAAAAAAAGGAAATAAAAGGCATCCAAATTGGGAAAGAGGAAACAAAACTGTCAGTTTGCAGATGACATGATAGTGTACATAGAAAATCCTATAGACTCTGCAATAAAAAACTACTTGACCTAATAACTGAATTTGCCAAAACAGCGGGATACAAAGTATCCTTCCTTTGATCCAGAAATCAAAGTCATTTTTGTAGACCAGCAATAAAATATCAGAAACAGAAATCAGGGGGGAAAATCCCATTTGATATAGCAACAAGAAAAATAAAATACCTAGGAATAAACCTACCAAGGAGGTAAAAGCCTGTACTGAAAAAACTATACAACATTGAAGAAATAAATTAAGGGATACACAAACAAATGGAAACATATACTGTGTTTATGGATTGAAAGAATTAACATCATCAAAATGTCCATATTACCCAAAGCAATTTATAGATTCAATGCAATCCCTATTAAAGAACCCTTGACATATTTTACAGATATAGAACATACAGTTCAAAAATGTCTTTGGAACCATAAATGACCCCAAATAGCGGCAGCAATTTTGAGAAAGAAGACCAAAGTTGAGGGGATCACAATACCTGGTATCAAACTGTATTACAAGGCCACTGTAATCAAGACAGCCTGGTACTGGTATAAGAACAGACACATGCCAGTGGTTTGTTCTTGTCTATGGTTCAGAAATAAACCCAAGTTTCTATGGTCAATTAATATTCAATAAAGGGGGCAGCAGCATAACATGGAGTAAAAACAGCCTCTTCAACAAGTGGTGTTGGGAGAGCTGGACAGCTACATGCAAAAAAATGAAATTCAAATACCAACTTACACCATAAACAAAAATTCAAGGTGAACAAAAGTTTTAAATATAAGTTGTGACACCATTAAAGTCCTAGAGGAGGACATAGGCAGGAAAATCTCAGATATTCTATGCAGCAATATTTGCACTGATATGTCCCCTACAGCAAGGGACTTAATGGAAAGAAAAAAAAATGGGATCTCATCAAAATAAAAGGTTTCTGCATGGCTAAAGGAAACAGCATTAAAATGAAAAGAGAACAAACTGTATGGGAAAACATATTTGCCTATAATACCTCAGACAAGAGTTTGATCTCCCAAATTTATAAAGAACTCACATGACTCCTCTCTAAGAAGACAAGCAACCCAATTAAAAAATGGTAAAATGGTCAAAGGACTTGAACAGACACTTTTCCAAGGAGGACACACAGAGGGTCTAGAGACGTATCAAAAGATGTTCAGTATCACTAGCCATCAGAGAGATGCAAATTAAAACCACAATGAGATACCAGATCACACCATTGAGAATGGCCATCATAAGCAAAGCAACAAACAAAAAGTGTTGGAAAGGATGTGGAGAAAAGGGAACCCTAGTGCACTGTTGGTGAAATTGCAGACTGGTGTAACCACTATGGAAAATAGTATGGAATTTACTCAGAAAACTAAAAATGGAACTGCCTTTTGACCTGGCAATTCCATTGCTGGGATTATATTGTAAGAATGCTGAAACACCAGTCCAAAAGAAGCTATGAACCCCCATGTTCATAGCACAATTTACAATAGCCAAGTGCTGGAAGCAACCTAAGTGCCCATCAGTAAATGAATGGATCAGAAAACCATGGTACATTTACATGGTACATTCTATGCAGCAGAAAGAAAGAAGGAGCTCCTACCCTTTGCAGCAGCATGGATGAACCTGGAGAGCATTATGCTAAGGAAAATAAGCTAGGCAGTGAAAGACAAATAGCATATGATCTCAACTTTAACAGGGACCTAATCAACAAAATGAAAAAGGAAGCAAAATATAACCAAAGACATTGAAATTGAGAACAGTCTGACAGTGACCAGAGAAGAGAGGGAAGGGGATAATGGGAGAAAAGGGTAAAGGGTTTACAGAAACAATTATAAAAGACACATGGACAATAACAAGGGGCAGTGGAAACAGGGGAAGGAGGTGGGAAGGGCTGGGATGGTGGGAGAGGTGGGGGGAAGAGCAGAAAACTGCACTTGAACAACAATAAAAAATTTTAATACATAAAAATAAATAAAGAAATTCAAATAGAAATGACCCTTTAAAAATTATAAAAGAAATATTTGCTGATTGTTAAAAACAAATTTTTATTATGTACTTTGAAAAGCAGACAAAAAATATATTGTCTTTGTAAAAACATCAATTACAGACTTGGTGGAAACCTGCTTTACTACTACCCCCAAATACCCAAGGAGGCCAGCACTGCCTCATCTCCAGTTCCAGAGGGTTCTGTAGTTGGGGTCACAAACAGTACCCAGTTAAGATGGCTGTCTCATTCCAGACTTTTGTCTGCATATGGGTAGCCTTGGATACCTCGTAAACCATCACTGAGACTAGGATTTGAGTAGAATGTTTTATTTGAGAAGTAAGGTGACCAACAGTCCTGGTCTGTCTGAAACTAGGGGTATCCCATGATGAGTTGGTCACCCGATAATGAGAGGTGATGCCAGGATAGAAGAGTGACAGGGGAGTGGGGACTGAGATGGGCAATGGAGGAGCAGGTAATAAACAAGTTACCCTGTGGATAACTGGGACGTGGGCCTGTGTGGAACTTCTGGGGAGCACTGTAGACTATCTTTAGTTATTCCACCCATGGGGTTTTTAGCCATCAATGTCCTCTGATACTGGAAAGACCTGGGGCAGAGAGACATGGGAGAAAGGAAGGTGAGGAGTAGGGGCAGAGCATCAGAGATCTGCTATGTGATTATATCTGGGCATATATTTCTTATAAGTAAAACTACAATTACTCCATTCTTGATTCACTGGCACCTTGAATTAGGTGTCTAAAAGAAAGCCATTATAGGCCACAAATCTAGTACTGCAGTCACTTCATGGAATCAGGCTGAGAACTGCTCTGAGGTTAATGATATCACAAGGCCCATGTAAACAACTAGCATTGGAACCAGATATAATAATAATAACAAAATACCTGAGATGAACTGGCACTGCTACCTAGGCATGTTAGCAAGTGTGTGTGCCAGACTCCTGCTTCTGCACTCAGCTTCTTGATTGCTCTAAACAAGGGAGCAAGGATTAAGTTCCTCTTGTCACTGTGTCTTCTGTGGTTATTTAACACATGATTGCCTTTTTGGAGATCTTAGCAAAACCAGTGGTGGGTTTGACTATGATACTCCAGTCTATAAAGGACACAGGGATGGAATGATTCTTTTGGCCAGCCTCAGGCAGTTTCCTGAAACAATATGCCAGGTACAAACTCAAACACTCATGTATCAAATTGGATACTGCTAAAAAAATTGAAGACTGATAGGATTTTTGATGACATTAAGGAAACATCTTTAGTTTTTTGAAGTCATGATAACAATTTTTGTTTTAAAAGAGCATGGTGAGGCTTTAGAAACACATACTGATATTTACAGATGAAATGATACGATTTCTAAGGTTTACTTCAAAATATATGGGAAGGGATAGATATAGCCAAACTGGTTGAGAATAAGTACATGGGAATTTCTCATTCTCCTAGGTTCAATTTTGTATATGTTTGAAGTTTTCCATAATGAAAAAAAAAAAAGAGAGAGAGAGAAAGGAAAAATTTAGCAGAATTAGATTATGGGAGCAATACCTTCACAAGTGAGACATGTGGCTAATAAAATATGCATGTCAGAATTTCATTCTAATCTGTATACACCCCTCTGTAAAGTGGGAAACTTTGTCAAGTGGATAACCAAATCTGCTCTTCTTTGTTTTTAAAGGTTATAAGGATCCAATGAATGTATATGCCTGGAAGATAAACTCAGTGAGTTGTAGTAATTTTATATGCCAGAGAATTCTACTCTGTAGACAGTGATGGTGGAGGTAGTGTTTGGTGTGTGCAGGGAGGATGTGTAGGAACTGCAGAGTTATTGCAGAGCAGCTCAGAGGATCTCAAACAGAACTGACTACCTATGGCTGGGTTGGGTGGTATTTTCAGATACTGACCACAGCCCATTTTCAAACTCTCTCATTTGTGAAGCCAAACAATTTTCCTGTAGTATCTAAGAAAAGAAAGGATGCCACAGAATCTAAGGAATAAAAGGGCTAAAGTTTTGGCATTTTGGGGTTTCAAAGCTATTTTCCAGGCATAAAAAAAAGACTTGATTAGTGAGAACTATCATTTTCCTTCCTTCAACCCCTAAATAATGACAGTTAACTTTAGTCAAGCATTTATGATATGCTACACACTGGTCTAAGCATTTCACAATTATTCTCTAATCCTCTGGCAAACCCATATAACCATTGACTTTATAGATAGGGAAACTGAGGCACATACTGATTAAGAAATTTGCCCAGAATTACATAACTAATCTGACTCCAGAGTCCATGTCCCTACACATACCCTGCTTGGATAGATGACATGGATTAGTTGGGTGGAGATGGTTGATCAGGAAGTTTAGGCAGAAAGAGCCTGAGAAAGTCAGGATGGCAGCAGGGCATGAACAGAGCATGAAAGCCTCAAGGAGGCTGGAACCATTTCCCATGCATTGGTACTCCTGGGAGCCCCTAGAACTTGAACTCAACCTAGGGAGAGTCAGAGAATTCCTAAATGAGTGTAATTTTGTTTCTACCACCTCTAGGATTAGGGACCTAACAAAGAAATTAATTTTAGTTGTCAGAAAAATAAAGAAATATTCCTTCATGACTAAGGTTGCAGCCTGTAATTCTACTTGCATAACAGTGGGGTCTAGTTTCTGCTGTCATGATTAGTAAGGCAGTCTGAAGAAGTTAGGGTCCTGGTTACAATACTAAACTTTCAAGTCTCACTAAGTACCCTGAGTTTGAATCCTAACTCTGTCATTTATTTGCTGTGTGCCCTTGGTGTGAGCCTCCATTTCTTCAGCAAAACAGAGATGGAAGTACTGACTGCCCCTATCATACAAGCTAGTATAAGAATGAGATAAAACCATACATGCAAAGGTACAGCTCAGTACCTGGCACAAGGCTGCTCTTCAGTGCAGTGTAACCTGTTTTTTTTTCAAATGTCTCAATTCATGGGTGAGATAAATAAGAAATAGCTTTATTGTTTCTAATAATTGTCCCTAACCTGGCCACATGACATTTGAGATCAGGAAACATATCCTTAGTAGAAGTTCAGTTGGATTTTATAATTTATAAAATTCTTTACTAAAACCATCACTTTAGATTTTAGGCTCTTATTTTAAAATTTCACTGTCATATCGGATTCAAAGCCCTTTCCTGCTCTTGCTGTGGGTCAGCCTCAAACTATTATTTCAAGGGAAACAAGGCTGTTTTCTCATACCATTTGTCCTCCACATCCCCCATTTTGCATTGGCTCATGTAGGAGGAGGGGGATATTTAAGATGGTGGAGGAGTAGTGGAAGCTACACTGACCTCCTCCCAGAACCAAACTGGACTTATAACTAAATTAAAGAAAAAGCATCATGAATAAACAACTGAACACTAGCTGGAGAGAAGCTTTATTACCAAGCACAGATGGAAGAAACCACATCACCACAATGAGACATGTAGGAAGAGTGGAGTCATTAGAGCATTTTCTGGGCTCCTGCAGATGGTAGCTGAAGTTCTGGAGGGATATTTCAGAAGCTGTGGCGTTCCCCCTGAGAAGTGTGAGGTCTAAACCCCAAGCTTGGCTCCCCAGCCTATAGCACCAGAACTGGGAAAGGAACCCAAATAACATATGGTTGTGAAAAGCAGAAGGGTTTCTGTCCACCAGGGAGAGACAGCTAGAGATGCAGAGCCTCTTAATGGACCAATGCACAAAATCTCATTTACGGCCACTTACCCTGGGCTCTGGCAGAGAGAGGGAAGAGTGGACTAGAGATACATGAGGATGTAACTGGGCAGCCTGGGTCTAGCTGCTTGTTGCCATGTATTAACGTAATGCAAAGATTTGTGGGAAAAGAAAGTTTTTATTAACAGCATACACACTATGAGGGGGCTGGAAGAATTCCTGCTCTGAGCCAACCCCTTCTATAAAACACAGAAATTTCCTTGTTCCCAAAATGACTAAAGTCCAAACCCATGCCCAGAAGTTCCCCATTATTGCTTATCTATCCTTTTAGAGTCCCAAAATGGCTACACAAACAGGTCTCCATCCTCAGTCCCTCTCTCTGGTGCACATTTGTGGTTTTCAGCCTCGCCATCACCTTCCACAGCTTTCTCCTAAGATCTGGGTGTGTTGCCAAATCACTCCAGACAGTTGTGCAGGGGAAGCTCCATCCATGGAATACCAGCACCTGAGCCTGCCTCTACCCCTGGAGCCAAGGAGTGTTCCCAGCTCATGCCTCTGTATGATGCTTCCACCCTCTGTGCACTGCTCTCAGGGTGAGAGAATGGAAGCAGTCCCGGACCCGTATACCTGCACAGGGTCACAGCATCCCAACAACTGGTGCCCTCTGAGGCACGTCCAGCATGGGACTCTGCATCTGTGTGCTGGCTTTCAACCATGCAAGGCCTAAGCCCTGAGTGCTCCTGTCCATGTGGGCAATAAAAGAGAGAAGCTTCTGCCTGAGTTCTGTTTTAAAGTCCCCTCCCAAAATCCCACAGGCTGTGGGAGTGTCCAGATTTTCAACCAATGTGGACCAGTGTCAGCCATGTTTGTGTCACAGTTGTCTTTGCCCCTCTTCTGGCCATCATTTTGTGCAAAGAGGCAAGGTCTCCAGCCACACACAGGTACACAAGCACATTAGCTTGGGGTAGGGTGTCCAACCCCAGCTGTGGCTTGATGACCCCCACTATACATGTGTGTTTTGACCTTTTCAGCCCCATATAGCCTCAGTAGAAGCTCCTTCTGGCTGGGTCACAAACTGCTTGGTTTCCAGGGCAACACACCTTGATTTGTTTACTATTGCTTCAAGGCAACCTCCTCCTGATTCAGCTATTTCAATCTGCTGCCTCATTGTTTTTCCCCACTCTTTCTGGGGAGAGGCGTTGGCTCTGGTGCCACTTCTGGGGCCCTTCCTCTGGTCCCCAGTGATTTGCCTGACTTTCCAGGTCTACCTAATACATAGAAACATATACAAAGAAGTAGCCAAAATGGGAAGACAAAGAAACAGGTCCTAGATGAAAGAACAATTGAATCCTCCAAAAAAACTCAATGAAATGGAGGCAAGGAGGAGTATATGTAGAATGGAAATAAAGCATGGCCCATGCCTCCTGGCTGGACCTGGTAAGATCAAAACTTCTGTCTGTTTGCCCAGAGCTGTTGATGTCCCAGGATTGTGAGCTTTGGGTAGTTGGCTTTGTGGGAGAATCATTTCCAGCACCTTCCTGGGCACTGTTGGTCCCTACCTGGATCTCATCACATCAGATGAGCCTACCATAATCTGCATGGATAACTCTTGGTCATCTTGTAACAGGGTGCAACCAAGACAGGGTGGGGCAAACAGGGATTTGGAATGGGGTCCAGAACTCAAGGTGTCCAGGAAAGATTAGGATGTCCTCACCCCTTCCCCCCACAGGAGTGAGTTGGGGGAAGGGACACTTGGAGCAGGAACATGCAAGGCTGTTTTGTATAGCAACAGCTTTGCAGCTAATCTCTGGCACAGTCACTTAACATATCTATAACCTTTAACTGGTTTCATAGATATGCTAAACAGCTGTGGCCATGCTTTGAGCCAGGGGGAGGGAAGTGACTTCCACCCAAGGTGTAACTGGGAAGCAACTCCCCTTGGTTACAACACCAGTGTGAGAGCTTGGAGATGACTGGCTCCATGACATGGGGACACGCCTGCTCAGACTCACTATGGCAGCCCAGTAAAGCTGGAACGATAGGGGAATGCTGGCAAGTGTACCTGATTGTGGGAGGAGGTGGAAATAGGGCTGCAGAAGAAGATTGGTGCGGGTATTTAAACCAAGATGTGGCAGCCATTAAAGAGAGGACCACGTGGCTGTGGCAGTGCAGAGAGTACATGTGGCTGTGGCAATAGAAAAAGGAGAGCCATGTGCTTCTAGCAGAGTGGGGACCCCCGTAGCCATGTAAGGGGGAGATCCATGTGGTTTCACCAGAGTGCAGACCTCTGCAGCCCTGTGAGGGAGAAACACTATGTGGCTTTAGCAGAGAACTGCCACTCACTCGGCTTTGGCAGAGTGGTGACCCCCCTTCCCCACAGCTTTGCTGAGAAGAACCATGCAGTTTTGGCCAGAGTGGGGACCCCTGCAGCTTTGGTAGAAGTGGACCACGTGGTTTTGGGGTGCTCCCTTTGGCCACATGGCCTGGGAAGCAGGAGAGACTTTGCCTGGAAAATGGGTACAAAGAACTCTTGCCAGTAGGCCATGAGAAGGTACCACATAGCTTTGGATTAATTGGAGATCCTGCCTGGACAGCAACACAGCTGATGGTGTCAGGAGCCTGAATCATGAACGTTTGCTTCTTTTCCTGAGTATGGTACCCCAAATTAGGGCAGGGGGAGAAGGAAGCACTGTGGGTATCTGTGGGTATCCAAAAGGACTTTGATATTTTAATGAAGACATTAGGTCACTACTTTAAGTTTGTATAGCTTTAAATAAACATTTCTTCTCCTTTCCACAAATCTCTGGCATTAAGAGATGTCTTTCCTCTGGCAGCAAACATAACGAACTGTGGGTTTTTTTTTTTTTCAGTAATAGAGTGAATAGTAACCCCCCTTGGTCCTGTGTGTGGGTGTGTTCTGTAACAATCTGGTGAAGTGTCCTTACTCATTCACTGCCCATGACCAACTCAGAGCCTCTGGGCATGTATGAGATCCAACTTCTGTACCTTTCAAGAAGTAGGTACTTAGAGTACGGGTGTTCCTCACCCCCTTTCTTCCTGGTGAACTCCACCAGCCAACCTACCTCAATTTTAAAGGACAGAGGAAAGTCAGCATGCCTTCTAGTTAGAAAGTGGAATTCCAGTCTCTTTTGCCTACAGGTACGCCCAGTCATTAGGAAGTATTCTCTCTGGGCCTCCTTCTCCTGACTTTGGAGCTGGGAACACACTTTTCCATGAAGGGGAAAGAAAAAAGGAAAGGAAAGGGCTTTTCTGTGGAAATGCTGCATTTCCCCAAAAAGTTACTTTCTCTCTACACAGTGGTGGTAATAATGGTGGTGGTGGCAGTGGCAATGGAGTTGGTGGCACTGGTGATAGTAGTAGAGATGTTGATGGTAGTAGGGGTGATGATGATATTGAGGGTGATGGTGTGGTGGTAATTATGGTGTTGGAATTAGTGGTGATGATGGTAATGGTAGTAGTAGTGGTGATAGTGATGATAGAGGTGATAGTGATGTTGAAGGTGATGGTGATATTGGAGATGATGGTGGTATTGGTGATTGTGATCACTGAGGTGATGATGGTGATTGTAGTTGTGGTGTTGGAGGTAGTGGTGGTGATGACAGTGGTGGTAGTGGAGGTGAGGGTAATGATAGAAGTGGTAGTTGTGGTTGGTGGTGGATGTGATGATTATGGTGAGGTGATACTGATAATGATGGTAATAATAGTAACAGAGGAAGTGGTGGTGAAGGAAGTGTGGGGGAGGTGATGGTAGAAGTGATGGTAACAATAGAGATGGTGATTTTCCTGAACAATTACCCCAAAGACAGCTCTGAGGGGAGGTGGTGGGTCCTTTTGATTTTCAATGGGAAGATCTCTAAACATGTAAAATGGGCTTTAATGTCCCTTTTTTCAGCTTTGGCCCTTAGCAGCAATTTCAGGAAAAATTCTACTAATCATTAACACCATCTATTACATTAAGCATAGTGCTATCAATAAAAAATGGTTTAAAAGGAGTACTGAAAATAAGGTAGTTTCTTGTGTTTCCTGAACCAATAAAAGCTAAAAGTACAATGACTAAGATGTAAGGATCTGTAAAAATGCTTTAAGTTAAAAGGGGTTCTTTGTATTTGAAAACTTTGAAACCAGGTCCCTGACTGTGCTGCTCACAGCCTCTTCTTGTGGTGGGGAAGAGGTCTGTTGAGCTGGGGTAGAGGCTGTGATCTCAGAGAGAACACAGACAAATTTTCATAAAAAGGCTGAACCAAGACATCTGGCCTTCTTAATACCAGTCTGGTCAACAAAGTAAAGCAAGCTGAAGGTGATTTAGCTATAAGGAATTCAACCTTTTTTTTTTTTCTTTTTTTACCTAGTGTCACCTTATGATAGATTACTTTCTATACAATTGGGTTTTCCTATAGTATAGGGTTTTTAACCTTGGCACTTTTGACATTTGGGGCCAGATAATTCTCTGTGGTGGGGACTATCATGTGCATTGTATAATGGTTAGCAGCTTTCCTTGCCTCTACTCACTAGGTGCCAGTACCACCCTCATTGTGACAAACCCAGATATCTCTAGACATCACCAAAAGTCTCCTGGGGAGGCAAGACCCATCCCCAGTTGTGTACCATTGCTTGACCAAGGCCTAGGTTGATCATTCTTCTGGGAGGGTCTAGATACTGATGCAGCAGGCCCAGTGTTTTTGAGCCATGCATTCAAGTTTCATATCAAATTTAACTTATTTTATATTTCTATTCCCCATTCCTGTAACTCATTTCTATATACTTCCCTTTGAACCTTCCTTCTTCCTGATGATGCCTGTGGGGAAATTCCTTTTTTTAAAGCTTAAATTTAGGCAATTCAAGATCCTACATTCTCTTTTCACCTGTATTGATAAAAGATTTAAGTATTTAAATATCATCCTGGGATTGATTAAGGAAGGGTAGGAACCAGTTTCTGTTCTATGCCATATTTTCTGAAATTCTTCTGAAATGTATAATCCTTCTGGATGGTTCATTCATGAGTCACCAATGACTTCATGGGTCACCAGTGACTTCCATTGGTTCCATGAACCAATGGTCATGCCTGTTATCCTATTTTACTTCACCTGAATTCTCCCTCTACCTTTAACAGCTTTGTTCTCCTGGCTTCTATGACCCTCATAGACTCTGGGTTTTCCTCCCACCTCAATACTACTCCTTTTCTGCCTTTGTGGCTAAATTGTCTGCTTCTCTCATCTCCAAATGTCAGAGTACCCTGGGGCTCAGTCAAGAGGGCCCCTTTTCTCATCTATATAAACATTCTCTTCAGATCCATAGCTTCAAGAACCATACTTTCCCATGAAACCCCATACCTTTATAGTCAAATTACCATTTGATATTTCCACTTGAATATCTTATTGATGCCTCAAATTTAGCATGGTTAAGACAACTCTGTTGTCCAAACCTGCTCCCATTCCTCAATCTTCTCCATCTTAGAGAACAGTATAACATCAGCTGAGCTCCTCAAGCCAAAGATCAAACAGTTGTCATCAATCAGTCCCAACACACATTCCATCTAGCAACACCATCAAGACAAGATATTCTTGACCTTATTTTCAAAACAGAACATAAATAGAAAACACTGAATTTCCATTGCCACCACCTTGGGCCAGTTTGCAATTGTCTCTTGCTGGCATTTTCACAATTGTTACATAACTCCTTACTCCCTCTCTCTCTCTCCCTACCCCATTAGTCACCACCACACAATTGCTCTTGACTTTGTTCATTTGTTTAATTACTTATCACTTGTCTCTTTGCACTGGAATAAAATCCCTGTAAGGGCAGGAACCTGTCTGTGTGGTTTACACTGTATCTTTAGCTCCTACAACACCTGGTACAGAGCAGACAAAGGCATCCAGCCAATACATCTTGAATAAATGAGTCCAAGAGGCCTCTTCACTTGTGGAGGTAAAGAACCCATCCTCTGATCACACAGGCCTAGGTTCTGCCCCCTCCTTGTGTGACCATTCAGGAAATTATCTAACTTCTCTGTGCTTCAGTCTCTAACACAGGGTAAGAATTATGGATCCCACCTCATCGTCCCAGGGGAAGTGTAGACTGATGAGAACAATCAGACTTGTCAAAGGGTCTGGCACTAGGGAAGCACTCATTATTATCTTAATGTAAAGTGCAGTTGACTCCTTCCTCTTTACTTCTTTTCCCTGAGCTCCAAAAACTAATAGAGAAAAATTTCACTTTAACTTTAGAAGGCAGGAGTCACATTTCATTACATCCTTAACATGCTTTCACATGGTGCCCACTGGCTCCAGCCAAGAGTATGTCCTTATCTTGTGTTTGGTGGGGGAGCACAGGCCTGTCCAGGTCAGGAGGGAAGGGCCAGAAGGTCTAGAGCCCACTGTATGTTTTCCACAGCAACTCCTGCTGCAAGGTCACTAGACCTCTCTCTGAGGGTTCATTTCAGATTCAGATACTGTGGAAGGCCTTCTGGGACCAGCTTTCTTATTTTCATTAAGCTATTTAGTCTGTCCCAGTTAGAATCTTTTGCAACTACTGCACTCAATTTACCACTTAATTACTCTTATTTGTTTAATGAAGCTTACATAATGATTCTAGTAATTTTTATAAAATGTTAGGTGATTTTACTTTTTATAATTTGTGATTTTTATATCAATGTTTTATAACATTGGGTTCCTAATCAAAAAGTTATAAGGAACTTAATTGATTTAAAACTAACCATGCCCTGAAGTATGAACATGCCAAATTGATTCAAACTGATCCAGTGAGTTTAAATAAATCTTGGAGAGAAAGGTTGGTGTAAGAGGGTACAGCCAGAGGGCCCCCAAAAGAAGGTTTTGTAATGGGGTCCAGAACTCAGGGTGTCCAGGAAATATTAAAAATATGGGATGTCCTCACCCCAGCAAGTCCAAGCTAGGGGATGGGACACATGGAGCAGGACCATTGAGTTGTTTTGCATAGCAATAGTTTTGCAGATAACCTCTAGAACGGTCATTTAACATATGTACAACCTTTAACTGGTTTCATAGATATGTTAAATAACTGTGGCCTTGCTTTGAGCCAGGAGGAGGGAGAAGGGACTGACTTCCACACAGGATGTAACTGGGAGGCAGCTTCCCCTGGTTATGGTGCTTGTGTGAGAGCTTGGAGATGATTGGCTCCACACCACAGGGTCGTGCCTGCCTGTACTTACTATGGCAGCCCAGAAAAGCTGGAAAAATATGAGAATGCTGGCAAGTGTAGCCAGTTGTGGGAGGAGTTGGAAATGGGACTGCAGAGGAAAATTGGCACTGGGATTTAAACCCAGGCATGGCTGCCGTGACAAGAATAGCCATTCAGCTTTAGCAGAGAAGGACCATGCTGCTTTAGCAGAGGAGAACCACATGGCTTTGGGTCTCCCTTTACCACACAGCTTAGGAAGCCAGAAAGCAAGATGTAGCAGTGATGCAGAGCTCTCTCTTAGCAGTTCAAAGAATGCAGGAGGCACACTGCAGGAAGGAAAGAGGTGAAAGGACTCTTCCTGGTGGGCCATGAGAAGGGGCCATGTGATTTTGGAATAAGAACTGGAGATCCCAGTGACACAGCTGATGGTTCCAGGAGCCAAGGGAGGCCTACCAGCTGATTACTGGAAAGAGTCAGGGGCTATCTGAACCACAGACTTCTATTTCTTTTCCTGAGATATGGGTACCCCAGACTGGGCAAAGGTGGGAAGGAAGAACAGTGTGTGTTTGTGGGCATTTTAAGGGTCTTTGGGATTTTAATGAAGACATTAAGTCATTACTCTTAAGTCTGTATAACTTTTGAATAAATAAGTCCCATCCTTTTCACCTATCTTTAACATAGAGATTTATAATTCTCTGGCAAGGGTCAAGGCATACCTAGTACAGGGGATGCCAGGAGAAGGGGAGGTTCATTCGGTAACATTGTGGGACTCCCTTCCCTGGTGGCCAATCAGGGAAAATCTTAGGAGACCGCATGTACAGTAGCTTTAAAGTAATACAACTACTTGCACATGCACAGTAAAAGCCCTCTAAAACTAGCGAGGAAGGATCCACCCTATAAGAATAGAATCCCTCCAGCCCATGAGATCAATCTCTGCTTGGAGTTGGCTTCCTCTCATGTTCTCTGCTATAAACTCTGGGTGTTTGGTTCAATTCTTTGCCCCGATCAACAAGAACCTGGTTACCTGTGCCCACCTGTGACAATGGTACCTGATGGAAATTTTCCTAAAGTCTTTGCCTGAGGTAACTCAGTTATGCTGCCATCTTGGCACAGTAAATTATTGGACAAATACATTTTTTTGCATTTCTCACAGACTTCAAAGATAGGAGAATTTCTTTTAAAAGTTTAGAAAAAGTTAGCTAAGTGAAAAATGTTCTATTTATAATTTTTCCTTCTGGAAAGCTGCAGAGAACACACATTTGAGGGCAGACTGATTTGCAATGTACAAGGTGGGGCAAAAGTGGATTTATAGTTGTGAGTATGCAAAGCACAGAGTTTTTCTTGTATTATTATTTACAATTATTGTATGACGGTATTTTCCATATGAACAATTGTAAACCTACTTTTGCCCCACCCTGTATATATGTTTTGTTTTTTTAAGAGAGTGAGAGAAATGACAATGTATGGTTGCCTCCTAAGCGCCCCTCTACTGGGGACTAGGCCCAGAAACCCAGGCATGTGCTCTGACTGGGAATCAACCGGTGACCCTTTGGTTTGCAGGCCAGTGCTCAGTCCACTGAGCCACAGCAGCCAGGGCTACACATATGTTTTGATTCGGAGCCTGGAAGTCAACATCACCATCCTAATATGAAAATGTTTGGAAATTAAGTACTGATAGTACTGCAAATACATTGGCAAAATACAGTAATTTGGGATGAGTTCATTTTTAAAATTTTTTTCTGAAGTAATGATCATACAAGCACTTTTCCATAAGAACTTCCTCTGAGCAAATGAACTCACAGGAGAAAGCCTCAGCTTTCTAGAACAGCAGGAGTTCCGTTATGCATTATTGGTAAATGACAGGTCAATTTAGTTCTAACTGACTCTGAATGGCACCCATTTGCCCCAGAGGCTATATTTCTCTACCTGTCTCCCGAATGATGTGAAATCATTTCCTGTCTTTGAAAAATATCAGAAATCATACCCCAGTGGATCTCTCTAAACCAAATGAAATGATTGCTGGGGACAGGGAAATAAGCCTGACTCCAGAAAGGATGCAATTCCCAGGATGCAGGGTTCCCTGAGGAATGTCAGTGTGGACAGTCAGGTGGTCTTCCTGAAATTGATCTTTCCAAAAGAATTTTCCTTTGTAAGCAGTTTCAATGGTTTCTGAGTTGCTTTTCTACCTGTAGTTCCCATTTCTTGCAAGTCAGTTGTTTTTCTCTGTTCTATGTTTTCAACAGCCTTTGTCTAATTGTTTCTTGGACTTGACTGCCTGAAGTCTCACACAACTCAGGCTCACTGCCACTAACCTCCCCAGCAGTGATAATGCACCTCCCTGTCTTGGTCTTGTGTTCCAGACCTTACTCCTGCTACATGCTCCTTGGGGACAGCATCCCTGTCAGGCTTTAGGTCCCCCTGTTTGCCCAGGGCTAAGCACTCAGTCAGCAAATACTTCTTAATTTTTTCTATGGAGGTACACAAAGTGATGGAGGTACATCAAATCTTACATGATGTCTTGAAAGATTTTTATCCACCTTACGTCACTGCCTCAAGCAAGATAAACAACCCAATTAAAAAATGAACAAAGGACCTGAACAGACACTTCCTCAAAGAGGACATACAGATGGCCAACAGACATATGAGAAGTTCCCCAGTGTCACTAATCATCAGAGAAATGCAGATTAAAACCACAATGATGTATCATTTTACACCTGTCAGAATGACCATCATCAATAAATAAACAAACAAACAACAAAACATTTAAAATCTCAACATCACTAATCACCAGGGAAATACAAATTAAAACCACAATGAGATATCACTATTACCAATGTTACCAAACAACAAGGGGGGCCTGGGACAATATACTATTATCTGAAAGAAAACCCCAGGTCCGTTATGTCTGCCATCTATAGGAAAGATGTCTCTCAATGCCAGAGATTCATGAAAAGGAAAGAAAATGTTTATTTAATGCTATACAAACTTAAAGTAGTGACCTAATGTCTTCATCAAAATCCCAAAGTCCCTTAAAACACCCACAAACACACATAATCCTTCCTTCCCCCTTTGCTCAGTCTGGGGTACCGTATCTCAGGAAAAGAAATAGAAGTCTGTGGCTCAGGCAGCCCCTGCTTCTTCCCAGTAATCTGTCTCGGCTGGTAGGCCTCCCTTGGTTCCCGGCACCATCAGCTGTGTCGCTGGGATCTCTGTTAAAGCCAGGTGGTGGTTCCCCCTACTAATACTGTTGTTACAGAACCAAAACCAAGGGGGCCTGGAATGATAATACTCTTACGGAAAGAGAGTCAGGTCCATCTTGTCCTCCACCTTAAAGGAAAGATATCTCTCAATGCCAGAGATTTGTGAAAAGGAAAGGAAAACGTTTATTTAGTGCTATACAAACTTAAGGTAGTGACCTAATGTCTTTATCAAAATCTTAAAGTCCCTTAAAACACCCACAAATGCACACAGTCCTTCCTTC
>PVIA01001803.1:0-19350 GCA_004024845.1 Tonatia bakeri
GCCTTCCAAGTCCCAGAAAAACACTAAGTCATATATTATGATTATCCCTACTCTGCAGATTGGAAACAGGAAATTTGCAAGTCTGACTTCCAAAAGCCTGAGGTATCAACCATCTACCTGGTTCACAGACTAGTTGACAGGCTTTATAATTTCATATATGGAGTGAGAGTTGGTCAGCAGGGTTTCTTTAATCAGAAGAGAGGTCATATGGAACGCTTACTCACCTCCACGAGTAAGGAACACAAAATGCTTATTATACGCAGACACTCGGCTGAACAACCTTCAAAACCTGTCTCCACTTTGCAGCTAAGACAGAGTTCAACCAATCTGCCCAAGCTTTCACTCATAACAAATTTTTCTATGCAATCCATTTCCTAGTCAAACTGAACTATTTTGAGTTTCCCGAACCCACCATGTTTTTTTATGTTTCTGTCATATTGGACAAGTTTTCCTTTCTTTTTGCTACCTTCTTCGCTTCTCCAACTGACTTTTTCCTTAAAGACTCAATTGAAAGGCCCCTAGGAAGTCTTCCTGACTTCTTTCTCAACCTGTTAAGTGCCCACCCCTTTTGTTTCCTTTCCTCTATATAGCACTTACTGTATTATATTTTCATTGTCAGTCAACTTATTGGTGAATCTCTAGAGGCTCAGAATTTGTCTTTTATTTCCATTCTTCCCATACATGGCACTATGATAAGTATGCATTAAATGCTGGCTGGTTAAATGAATGAAATGAATAACACAGTGAATTAAAAAAAAGAGCAATGCCTGAAAACTAAAAAAGCACATGTAGCCTAAATGAATTAAAGTAAAAATTTAAACTCCTATGCAGGTACTGTTCAAAAAATGGTACCTGATGAAAAACCCTCCCTCAATAAAAATTTCTAACAGTGACCCTAACCTTGACCAATCAATCTCCAAGATAATGCCAACACCAGGTTTAGCTGAGCAGGTAGTAAAAAATACAGTATTAAAGAACAACAGTAAAATAAAAGAACACTAAAATTGGTCCCAAGGAGGATATATATTGTTGCTACATAAAATATCAAAAGCAGAAGGAATATAAAATTCTGCAAATCAATGCTGCTCATTATCATGTGTAGAATTTTATGGACTGCTTGGATAAAAGTTAAACATAAAAAAAGAGAAGTTTAAGGAAAAAAAGTTCTACTTAGAGATTCCACTGAATGACTTTCAACAATTATTTTTAAAAATTAAAAGAAATGTATTTCCCTAGCAACATGCAAGTACAATTTTAAAGATGATATTGGTCCTTTCTTGAGTACAATGCCTAGGAATATGCACTATGGTAAAGAGCTCCAGAATCACCAGAATGACAGATATGTTTTCTAAAACAAAATTATACACTTCACACTTTATGCTTGATTTCAAGTTATTTTTAATTGTAAAAACTCATTGAAGAGTGAGTGAATGTCTGCCATCTACTCTCAGAGGGAGTTCTGGCACTTTGTGACATGCATGACAGGTGGTGACCATGTCATCTCCACAGCTGTGGGGAATACTTCTGCTGTAGATACCAATAAAATGTTAGTCTCCTTTCCCTTTGTGACAATTTTGATCATATAAGATGCCTGTGAACATGAAGACAAAAGATAGCATTTGACTCTAGCAATGCTCTTGTGTTGCAAGTAAAATGAAATAACTCTTACAGTTCCAGTATTAGGGTTGAGTGGGTTTTCCATCAATCTTCAAAGGAAAATAGATTATAAGCTAGAGTGAACAACAACTTCCATGACAATCTAGATGGGCAGAGGTGTGATGTAAATTGATGTTGGTCTGGCAAAAGCTACAGTCCAGAACATGATTTGCTCACTCACTGTCTGTGACTCTCCAGTTCTAGGATGAGCCTCTGGGAGGTTTGTTTGATAATAGCATCTGGAGAATCACAAAAAAAAATTATGCACATATTTCTCTTAAAAATTTAATAGCTTTATTGAAGTAAAATTGACATACCAGAAAAGTATCCCATTATAAACGCACAATTCAGTGATTTTTAGTAAACTTACAGAGCTGTGTGACCACTGTGAAGTCCAGTGTTAGAACATTTCCATCACCTCCAGGAAATCCTTCCTGCCCATGTGCAATTAGTCTCCATTGGAGCCACCAGGCAATTGTCTATTTCCTTTCTATACATTTTATATCAATGGAATTCTATAATCTGTAATCTTTGCCATCTGGCTACCTGCCCTTAGCATAATGTTTCTGAGGTTCACCCATTTTGCGGCATGTATCAGTAAGTCATTACTTTTTATTACCAAATAATATTCTGCTGTATGGCCACACAACATGTGCTTATTCATCACACTGGAGAACATTTGGATTGTTTCCACTTTTTGATAACTGTGAATAATGTTTCTATGAACAGTCATGTACAAGTACAGACTTTCATTTTCATAATTTACGTTTCTCTTAGATAGATAGATGCCTCTAAGTAGAAATGCTGGGTGATACGGTAAATTTATATTCACACTTTAAAGAAACTGCAAAACTTTTCTCCAAAGTAGTTAAACTATTTTATGATTCCACCAGTAATGTATGAGAGTACCCTTTTCTGCACATCCATTCAAACATGCACTATTATCTGCCTTTTTTTAGTATAATCATTCTGATCTACATATTCTTAAAGGATTTCCCCCTAAGTATTTCCCTGTATTCTAAATCCTGCAGTATGTATTACAGCCTATTTCTCTAGGATACAATGAAATAAACACCCCACTGCCTCTAAATTGATTTAGGGAATGGAGTACAATAAGCACAAGAGGTTTCACAGCAAGAAAATGAAAAGACCTTATTCCAAATACATCCTTTCATGGATAATCCAAATTATGAAATGGTTTACTTAGGCTTTGGTTTTACTAAAAGTGCACAGATAACAGAGGAGTTATGACCCCACCGTATTCTCGGTACATCATTGCTCATTTGGAATATAATGTGCAGTTTTATGGATGAAAAAAGAAGCACATATTCATTGTAGAAAAACAAAATAATGAGGAGAAAAGATAAAAAGCCCACTTTAATCCCACTGCCATCTTTATTTTGATAAATTTCATTGTCTTTTTTAACATGTAAGTATATTTTACATATATTTTATCACAACTAAGATTATGCTTACATGTTAGTGAGTATCCTGAGTTTTAACATAATTCAAACACTTTTATGGTCAGAATGTTCTGAAACATAATGACTGCAGAACATTCTGTCATGAGGATGTACATATGTCACCTTTTCTTTTGTTCCATGTGTTCCAATTATTCACCCATGTGTGTGACGCTCTGAGGAACATCTTTGTACCCACCACTGTGTCCCAGATCCCATTCGCAGAGAGACACAGAATGTCAGAGCTGCTCCAGAAAGGACAATAACTGGTCACCCTGAGAGTGTTCAGCTGAAAAAGAAAAGACTTGAAAGATTACGCCTGATAGAAAGATTTGAAGTGGTGACAAGAAAGAGGTATTAGATCCTCAGAAGCATTAGAGATAAGAAGTCAAAACAACAGCATTCAGTATGAGAAGGCAGATTTCTGTTCACTGGAGAGACCAAAACAACAACAAAACAAATGGAAGCAACAGAGCGAGCAACCTAATCGAGTAGCTTCCTTCTTTCTCAGCTTTAAAGATATTTAGTACACAACAGGGTCTTTTCTCACACCATGAATCCTGAAAGAACACTTCTATCCAAGTCACTTCATGAGAGCAATTGGCGTAGGAGGCAGGTATCATCAATCAGCACTGCGAGCCTGCGGGCACATGTTCTTCCATCTTCAGGGCTGTGATCCTCTCAGACAGAATGAAACCTCAAATATATTACAAGCAAAAAAAACAGACTTTCCAACATATGACAGGCCAGGCTTGATACAGTTAGGGAGACACTTTTTATGTCATTTCATGCCAGGTTAGGGGAAAACTAAGAATGTTTGATCGACATTCATCTCACTTTTAAAAAGTTTCTGGATAACTCATCATTTATAGAGGCTCATGGTTGGTGGAACAAAATTTAAGATATATTTGTAAGGAGAAGAAAGCATGCATAAGAACAATAGAAACTGTATAATAATCTTTGCATTTTCAGGGAAACCGAAACAAAAGATGGCAAAACACAACCTGAGCACCATCTGGTAGCACAGTCACCAGTTTCAGGGATGAGAAGATATGTGCAAACTCTGTAGAAAGAAAGATGTAGGAGAGGAGTGGAGAGGCTTAGGTGATGTGCTTGTGAGAATGAACTTAAAATATAAGCAACTCTTGATGAAATGTTTCCACTTGCCTTCTCTTTCTTTTGACTTTTCTCCAGCAACAGAATGTTTGGCATATGTCACAATTCCGTGGAGCTTCTTCCTTCTTAAAAACTGAGGTTCTATCAACTATAGCTAGCAAACATGCCATCTGAGATATCTGATTAACCAAAAGTTTGCTTCTGGAGCTGAAATTGTTCAGCTATACTGTGTTTAAAGCAAACTTTTCTCCTTTCTCTGTCTTCACATAGCTTTTTGAGACACCTACAATATTCAGACAGATTTCGATGTGATCTGTCAGACTTTTTATAGGTGTGGAGATATTTGTAAATGTTCACACACAAGGCTGACAACTAAAATGTTTCTACTGATTAGGATGTGCTGTTTTCGGCATTTTTAACTGAGAGATAATTGAGTAATTGCCATTACAGGGCCAATCATGTGACTCAACTCTTTCATACAGCAATTTTGCTCTGAAGGAAACATTTCATTTTCTAGTGATGGATGAAAAGAATCTCAGCCATGTGAGTTAAGTGGGGCAATAAAATTACATTGAATAACCAAAGATATTGTGCATTCAATATCAAGTAGTTTGGGAAAGTGAAGCCCAAAATAAATATTTTTCTCAAAAAGATTTGGCTGACTTTCTTTTTTTCCCCTGTTTTTTACATTCCAATTATGGATTAAATTTTTTTTTGATTTAAAATGTTTCTTCTTGATTGAATATATTAAAGTGACATTGGTTAATAAAACCACAGAGGTATCAAGTGTACAACTCAATAAACATCTATATCACACAAAGTCAAATCTCTTTTTGCCACCATATATTCCTTCCTTTCCCTCTTCCATCTTCCTCCTCCTCCCTTTCCCTCTGGCAATCACTACACTGCTGTCTGTGTCTATGTGTTTTTTCTTAATCCTTTCAAATCTTTCACCTCGAAATCCACTCTCCTCTGAGAGCTGTGAGTCTGTTCTCTGTAACTATGAGTCTGTTTATGTTTTGTGTGTCAGATTATTTTGTTCATTAGATTCTGCATATGAGTGAAATCATATAGTATCTGTCTTTCTCTGACTGGCTTATTTCACTTAACACAATGCTCTCCAGGTCCATCTATGCTGTTGCAAAAGGTGTTCTGATACAAGTCAGACAGCTAGTAAGCAATGCCCTCACACCCATCTTTCATCAATTGCGTACATTCAAATTTTCTATTTATAACTCTCTGGGGAAGAAAATACTGTATATTTTTAGTGAAAAGTCTAATATTAAACTCTGGCACTTATTAATATCTCATCTTATTTGTAAATGATTTGTCTCAGATATTGAAAAAAATATCTCCTTTCCATGACAAGTTTTAATTAATGACTATGCCTATAATAGCCAAGTAATTCTAGTATAGAGTCCCTGGGGTTGTCATTGAAAACTGAACATTTTAAAAATGTTTTTAGAAGATTTTATTTATTTATTTTTAGAGAAAGGGGAAGGAGGAGAGAATGAGAGGGAAAGAAACATCATTGTGAAGAAACTCATTGATGGGTTGAGTTTCTCATGTCCCCAACTGGGGACCTGGCTGAAAACCCAGGTATGTGCCTTGATGGGGGGAACAGAACCAGCAACCTTTGGGTTTTCAGGCCAGTGCTCAATCCACTGAGCCACACCAGACAGGGGTTTTAATTTTTTTTTAAAGAGTAAATTCCATTCATTGTGTATAAATTCCTCTATTCATGTTATTTTTTACCATATAAAAATTTTTAATTGTATTTTTTCCATTGCCATTTAGTACTCTACCTTCACAATCACTACACTGTCGTCCATGATCGTGAGTCCTTTTTCCTTACTGATCAATCCTTCCACCTGATAACCTCCCCTCACCCTACCTTAGCTGTCAGCCTGCTCTCTATGCATCTGTTTCTACTTTGCTTGTTAGTTCAGTTTGTTCAGTAGATTACATATATGAGTGAAAACATATGGTATTTGTCTTTCTCTGACTGGCTTATTTCACTTAGCATAATGTTCTCCAGGTCCATCCATACTGTTGCAAGGGTAAAATTTTCTTTTTCACAACTGAGTAGTATTGCATTGTGTAAACATCCCATAGTTGTTTTATCTATTCGTCTACTGATGCACACTTGGGCTACATCAAACTAAAAAGGTTTTACAGAGCAAAGGAAAACATCAACAAAATTAAAAGACAACCCACTGGATGGGAGATCATATTCTCCAATACATCAGATAAGGGGTTAATATCCAAAATTTATAAAGAACTTACAAAACTCAACTCCAAAAAACAATCAAACAACCCAATTAAAAATGGGCAAAGGGATTGAATAGATACCTCTCCAAAGAGAACCTACAGATGTCCAAAACATATGAAAAAGAGGCTCCATGTCACTAATCATCAGGGAACTACAAATTAAAACCACAATGAGATATAATCTCATACCCATCAGAATGGATATCATCAATAAATCAACAAACAACCAGTGCTGATAAGGATGTGGAGAAAGGGGAACCCTTTTGCACTGTTGGTGGGAATGCAGGTTAATGTAGGCACTGTGGAAAGCTGTATGGAGATACCTCAAAAAAATAGAAATGGATCTGCATTTTGACCCAACCACCCCACTTCTGGGAATTTATCTGAAGGAACCCAAAACACTAACTTGAAAGAACATAAGTACTCCTATGTTCACTGTAGCATTATATATAATCACCAAGATATTAAAATTTTTTAAAGATTTTATTTTATTTATTTGAAAACTGAAAGTTTTGATAACTATTCATGTTCAAATACCTGCCAGAGAGTTTCTGTGGTCTATTAAGTTGGTAGGAACATGAGATCTGCTAGGAATTTAAAGGCACTTTCTTAGTATCTGGTTGGGATTCATTGCTATTTGACAGTTCTGGATAGCATACTTTCTCAGAGAAGATAAAGGAGTCTAAAGGTTAAGAATTTTAAAAGACACAGGATCCAGGCCTCCGGTTTCTGCCTTGTTACTAATTTAAGTTCTGCAGGGTGACCTGAATTTTGGGACCAGGGCTCATTCTTATTTTCAAACTGATATGGCATAGTATGTAGCAAAAAGGAGCATGGCATATATGCCTAAATATATTTTGTATATTGTCTGTAAGAGAGCATATACACCTTAAAGTATTGACTTATACTTTTGAGACAGCCAAATGGCATCAGATTCGGCATATGACAAATAGTTGGAATCTAAGCAAATCCAATTAATAGAGATTGAGAAGAAATGGGAAGGAATATTCAGGGCTGATGCCAAGGGAAGTCACATTTCAAAAATCACCTTTAATTTTGGTTCCTAAACAGTAAACCAAATCAAGAGTGCAAGTTTGCCTTAGAAACCTGTTGTTAATAATGAGTGTCAGTTAAAGCACTATTCTACCTTTCTCACAAACAGACTGCAAAAGGAAAAACAGGTGTACCAGGTTTTAAGAAGTATAAATGAACTGAACCTGAAAATTATTCATCAGTGTAGCTTATTGATATAGGAATCAAATGAAATTAAACAGGTATAAAGAACATTCAAAGCAGTGGATCAAACTGACAGAATTGTAGAACAAAATGAGGGTAACATTATGAATCAGTTGATTTAAAAAGAGAGAGAGGATTTGGATATTCCCTTACTTCAAAGAGAGATCTGGGTCTCTGAAGGGATGAAAACTTGGCACGATACTTGCATTGACAATGAGCAATACAAACGAGGTGATTCTCCAGACTTAGCCAGCCAGTATTGCATCCTTCTGTCCCTCAGATTTTCAAATTCCTTCTCAAGACAATGCATCAGGGGAGAAGATGTAATTGCATAGGTAAAATAAAGACACAGATGTAAAGAAAGATGTTCTACACAGTGATACCCACAACACCAAAACTTAAAAAAAAAAAAAAAGATTTTATTTATTTATTCTTCAAGAGAGGGGAAGGGAGGGAGAAAAAGAGTGAGAGAAACATGGATAGGTTGTCTCTCACAAGCGCCCTGATCTGGGACAAGACCTGGGACCAGACCCTCAACAAGGCATGTGCCCTGACCAGGAATCGAACCAGCAACCTTTCCTTTTGCGGGACAACACCCAACCAACTGAGACACACTGGTCAGGGCAACACCAAAAGCTTTTATCTGTCTTCAAAAGCTTTGTACAGTGTAAAGGGATCCAAAAGTTTGCAAACTGCTTACCTATAATTTCAAAACTCCCTGATCTCTGATTTCACCTACCCTAGAGATAAAGTAATTGAACTTAAGGAGCGACCAACCTGATAACAGCTGAGCACCCTTGAGAAACAACTAACAAAGCAGCAAAGGGTGTCAAGGCAAAGTTTTGCGCCATTCAAGGTAGAATTTCAGCCAATATGAAAGGCAGGTAGGAGTCAGGTTAGTGTAAGAGTTAAGAGCAGTCACAGGAGTTGGAGTGGACTCTATCCTGGGTCTTAATGTCACAAAGAAGGATACTGGGTTATTTCCCCTGTCTTACTGATGACAGTCAGCCACACTGATCTAATCTCTGACCCACTGCTTGCAGTGTAGCTCTGAAAAAGGTGTGTAACTTCTTCATGCTTCACTTTCTCATAGGTCAAATTAGGGTAATAACAACACCTAACTCTTAAAGTCACTGGGAGGATTGACCCTTTATGATATGAAAGGCTCAAGAGCAGTACCTAATAAATATAAGCAATGGGAAGATTAAAATTAAAAGTCACAAAGAAAGAAATGATTGGATCTGACACAGTCCTGGAAACTATGGCCTGAGAAACACAGGCCTTTAAGCCTAAAATGGCCTAAAGTCAGACAGATGATGGCTGCCCATCACTCTGCTTTTCCATCGAACACTACACCAGAAATGGGACAGGGAGCAGTCTTCCTCCTGCACAAGGAAGTGGTCTCTGGCTTTGTGCTTTTAACATGTGTAAGTGGACTGAGAGCTCATGGCCACAGACTTAAAGTTTTTTATTTTGTTTTCACTTTTATGTTCAAAGCTATTTTAGATGTTAACGAGAGATTCATTGGGTTATTTTGCAAGACTTTCTACAACCTTCACTTCAGTGTTACAAATATTCATGGAACATCTATTATGCCAGATATTATGCTAAAATTTAGGAAACAAATTTCCCTAGAGCCTGAGCAGCTTCAAGTGATGATCTACTCAAATCAAATTAAGTGTGTTTGTTGAGACATAAAGAGGAAAACAGTTTCTCCTAAACATAGCTATTATTCAGATAAATATTCTGCTAGTTTGCCAACTTACTTGAGCCATGAAAAGACTTCAACTAGTCACAATGAGTTTGAAGTAGAAATCCAGCCTGAAAGAAATGTGGGAGTTAAAGAAGCAACTACAGATAGTGCTCATAGGCAGGAAGAAAACTCAAGGGATACTTTTAGAGTATCCCCAATGCCACTTTCCTGCTTAAAACACTCAATGGCTCTCTTTGGCCCATAAATCCAAAGCTCTATATCACTCATAAGCATAGGGTTGTTGCTAGATGACGTGTGTTTCTTCCCTCCCCTCTCCTCGGAAGCACTCTAAATGAGGGACTGGAAATGACCCACTTGCACATCCAGGAATGTGCTTGAGGCGAGTCCTGATAGCAAATAGCAAGTTATCTATTTTCTCTAAAATCCTTTCAAGCTTGATCGGAAAGAATATGTAAATAGTTTCTTTCTCCCTGCTTTGAGGGGTTTAGCTGTTCTGTCTGTGATGATAATGTAATCATCTGAGGAAAACATAAATTCCTTAATTAACATGAGAGCCCTGGGAAACTTTGTGCTTTAAAGGCAAACACAGGTACATCCCCACACAGCTATCAAAACAAGAGGGACTGGTTCGAAAGATTTGATTGGCTCTTAGTTAAGTGCCTTATTTCCTCTTCTTTATTTCTTATTTGCAGAGTCTTCAAGGCAAAGTCTCCTCATTGTCTTTCGGAGAATCTTCCTCAGCTTGGCTTTAATCAAATGGAACATGGAAAGTTATAGTCAGGTTCAAACATCCTTCACTGGGCAGGCTGGCACAGTAATGGCAGGGCATTCATAAGAATGAGCATTACTATATGCTGGCTTTCTATTCTATACATACACTTAATTCACTCAGAGCATTGATCTTTTGACTTCTCCCTTTTCCCCAAACCAAATTACCCAATATGGTTAATTTATACAAATTATTTATAGAACTGATCCTTTTATTTTCTCTTTTCCTGTACCATTTCCTCTGGAATTCTTATCACATCTAACCTGTTTTCACTTCCTCTAGACTCCTCAAGATTTTAAACGCTTAAATGATTTAAAATGCAGACAATGCGGCTCCCTTGCTTAAAACATTCAATGGCTCTATTTTGCCCATAAATCCAAAGCTATATATCACTCAAAAGCCTAATCTCTCTTATGTTTTTTTATCTGTGAATACTATAGTACTCATTCATAGGGTTGTTGCTAGTACTACAATGAGTTAATTAGTACATGTAAAATGTGTAGAATAGTGGTTGGTATAAATTAACTAAAAAAGTTTGTCTGCTATGATGATGAAGATGACAATGATGAGATTGATCTTGAAGGCAAGGCTATGGGCCCTGAAGATGGCACTTCCTCTCCATTCTTCACCTCCTTTAAGCCATTGTATTTTGTTCAGAAGCACTTCAAATAGCCAAGGTTAGCTTATAAGACCAAAAAAATAATCTGTAATAACTCTGAGCCATGGAGATTCCCAGCGTTATTACAAAGTTCAGAAAATGAAGCATTAGAGTCCTGGTTTTAAGTTCAGGACAGAAGAGGCATAAACCCCAAGTGGAAAAACAAACTTTCTGTTATTTCACTCCTTGCCAGCAACTTCCAAACTTTCTGAACCTCCGGAGCCAAGGTAGAAGTCTCAGGTTTGAGCAGTGCTGGCCAATTCACTTTGATAAAGCTGCAATAATCAGACACCATGGACCAAGAAAAGATAACTCTTGGGACAGATGTGATAGCAAAGAGGACAGAAAGGTCATTGATTCAGCTACAGAAAATCCTGGATTATCAGACACTGCTGAAATGATGATCCTTTTCCCTGACATTAGAATATTCTGTATGTGCTCTGACCCATTGTCTGGATGGAGGTTTAACTTCTTGCTCTTTTACCTGGATGCTTTTCTAGTGTGCAAAGCATAAATGCTACTTTGCTTGATTAAAAGAAAAAGTAGGCTGAATGCAGAGGAACAGACACTTTCTTGTTACACAGGTTTCAAAATGTGTGGACCAAGCCACCATAAGTCTCAAGTTCTGGCATTAAAATGTGATCAGAACATTAAAATTGTGATGCATTTAGTGGATATCAAACATGGGGTGGAAGTGGATTTTGAAAAACTCAAAATGAAAATACATTCCAAAGCATACAGGACAATGTTATCTGAATTTATTATTAATTGAGTCCATCACTACAAAACATTATTTAGATAAGGAAACAAGAAAGTGATATTATAGCTGCTGAGTAACATCAGTACATTATGGATAGTTACTAATGACACACATGGAATGATTCTAAAATTTTTTCTATATCAATTATTTGGATTTAGAATTCTCCATCTTTTTTTTTTCTCCCCAACTATTGTAGAATGATGGACTGGAATACAAAGACCAATGCACATTGTTACCAGAGCAAAATGTAGTCCTAATTTCAGCAGGGATATGACATTTCTCTCTCTTTTGCCTTCCACCTCATGGGCAGGGGGTAGGGATCCACTGGGCTCAGAACTACCAGGGTAGCTCCTGCTGCCTGCAATGGGAGTATTACCCATCAGCAGTTTACAGAAAGACCGTGGCGGAGGTAGGGGGTGAGACAGGCTGTGGAAATGAGAGCCCCTGGCCAGGCTCTGCAACTGAGCACCACCATCAGCCTTTTTTGTTCCCACTTAGGTGCCTCTGTGAGAGCCCATAGCTTCCAGGCAAACAGGGAAGGGCCATTTTCCTTCCTGTTTTATGAGTACATTCAGCATATCTTCAGTTTTGCCTCTTGGCCCACAAAGTCTGAAATATTTACTATCTGGCCCTTTCTAGAAAAAGTATGTCCAACCTTGTTCTAGATCAAGCTTGGAAAGGACAGTAAAAATCCACTACCTCTCTTCCTATACATTCCTGCAAATAAGAAAAAGCTGTTTAAATATCAATACAAAATTAGTGAAGCAGAAGCTCCTACTATCACTAAAGCATTTCATTGAAGGTCTACTATTTGGATATGCCTATTTGAAGACCATTTTTATTATATAATGCCTATGGCAAAATTGGTTTCAGGTCACTTTTAGGATTGCTGGACTTTTCATCAGTAAAGCACAAAGGGAAATGCCACACCTACCAGGGTTCTCTGAGAAATCTGTTATACTATCCTCCTAACAGTAATTTAGCCTCATCCAGTTACAAGAGCTATGCTGTGCGGCAACTGAGAAAACTGGCAATCAGCGGACTAGAAAGAGGCATCCTACCACTTCTACCGGTTTGCAGCTAAGCTACTATGTGTTAGTTACAGTCATTCTCTTTTGATCATTTTCTTCTGAACGTAGGATCTCATCCAGAAACAATTATTTCCCTAGGAACACATGCAGAAAGAACCTACTTTACAGTCACTCATTTAAGAAATAATGGTGGAAGAGTGTGCTTTACTCACGTAAAACACCTCTTTCTAGCGTGTTGTCAAAGGCTATAAAATTTTTAAACTACTAAGCAGACATACTTCGATTTACATTCTAAATTCTGAGTATTGTAATATCCTCTTTTATCCAGATGTCTCCCCTAGCTTCTGATTTATCCTTTATAGATGAGGCTAATGTGTCACAATTGAACACTTCAGCCGAATTTCCTATATCAAAACATAAATGGGAAGATACAATTAGTTCCTTACAAGGTATAATTACTTTGTCTTCATTTGGAACCTTCACTACCATGTTAGCCAGAATAAAATAAAGTAGAATAAACACGATACAATATTTCTTGTATATTTCCACAGCAAAAGACAACACTAAAACAAGGATGCATGTAGCAACTTTTTCAAATCTCACAGAGTTACCAGTTTCATTACCAGGCTTACATTAATCAAAAATCCTTAAAATTCATCAGCTGTCTTTATGCAATTATTAGTTATCCAATAGTCTGAAAGATAGAAAGGAAAGTGTTGAAAATACTTTTTAAAATGAGAAGACATAGGTATGATAAATATTGAAAAAAGCCAATAATGGATTATTTATTTTAAAAATTTATTTAAAAATTACTAAGTATAGCTCTGAAAAATTATAATATCAAAAATAAACCAAGATGACATCAATATTTACAATGGTAAAAAAATCTGAAAGCCCCATGTGCCAGATCTTATACTAGACACCTCACATGTGTGGATGCATCTAGTCTTTAGAGCAATCTATGAGGCAGGTGCTGTTCACCCTTCACAGATATGTAAAGAGAGGTGCAAGGCATTAAGTGACTTACTTGTCCAAGATGACAAAACTAGCAAGCACATGAGCAATGCACTGAACTTGGATATATGGCCAAGCATTTTAGCGAATTACTCTATTGATTCCCACAGAATTGTATACCTGGATTTTTAGTTATAAGTCTAAGAATAAAAAGAATAAAAAGATGGAACTTGATTAAGTTGACACAGACTTCAAATGTTTACTGAAGGCTGACTCTATTATCATTCTAACCTCTAAAACATTTAGCGATTATTTTGCAAGACAGCGTTTTGATGAGAAAGAAACATTCTCTTGTGCCCATAGCAGTGTATGTTAAGTTTTTTTGGGATGGAAAGGAAGCTAAATGTGAGTCAATTATTGTTTGGTTTCTTTTTTGTTTCCTATTCAATGTGTGTATAGTCCCTACACTAAAACATAAACTCCATGAAGGCAGGGACTTGCTTTTCTTACCCATGGTTGTGTCCTATCACCTCCGGTATTCTAAGAACTAGTCAGGCACACCATAGGCTGTCACACATATTTGTTGAAGGAACTGGTGAATGAATGAATGAAAAGGCCTAACTGACCAGGCTTTCAGGCAGAGCTGCCTGACACTGAACAAATCACTGACTTTCTTACACCTTATTGGTAAGTGAACAGAGTTAGAGTTGGTCTGCAGCTCTCCCATTGAACACCGAGCATCCCAGGGAAAGAATTATATTTCTTCATCCCTCTCATGCCCCTCCCTTCTTCTTTTGTTCTTTGTTGTGTTTTAAGCCTCAGGGTACACTTCCTTTTGAGGAAAGAATTTTCCAGACAAAAAGTTTGAAAATTGCAGGACTAGTTGATTTCTAATCTTTAAACAGTCTAATAAGTAAACATTTGCATTCTTGCAGTCTAAAGGTTAAAGGTAGTTTGAAACAGACCAAAAAGTAATCTTAAAAGGTTTTTTCTTTTTCCCCTCAAAGGAATCCACTTTTAAAGTTCTACCTGGGAATAAAAATGCAAATGATTATAAATATAATCTCTCTCAAACTTTTAACCAGTGTCAATTAGCAATAACAAAGCTAACATAATTATCCTTCCCTGCCTATTTACCAATAAAAAATAAAAATAATCAGAAAAATATATGTAAAGTCTAAAAATATACAGAAAAAATAAAATGAACAATTCACATATGGTCAACAGACAAACATGAACTTGTGGTGGATAACTTGAAGGGTTTCCAAGACATTTCTTTTAGTTCTCAGAATTATCCTATATAATCTGTGTTCAGTGTAAACCAACCCCCTTAAAGTAGCAATAGTTTTATTTTCCAGTGTAGGCAGAAATTATGTGATCATAGATACCTAAGGTTGTTTCTACCTCAAGTGTATTCTAATGTCTGTGTTGAGCAACCCCCTCAGCGTAATGCAGAGAGCTCACTCACCATGAAACTCTGTCACAAGGATTCATCTTTAACTCTGAAAGCGAAATGTGTGGAATATAATTCCAACTCACAAAGGCCACAGAGATATGAAATAGCAGACATTATTTGGTATGACTGAACAGAGGTATAAAAGAGAAAACAATCTGTGACAATTGATGGGAGCCGGTTAAAACGTTTTGCAATGGGAAGACCTGTCAGTATCAAACATTTTAAGTTACAACTCAGGTTAATATCGGCAGCCCAGTTTGGGAATCTGCCCAAATTGTAACATTGTTCTCTTATTTCTAAATCAGATTAGATCATCCAAACCTCTGCATTCCAGGCAAACCAGCTCAACTTCAAAAACCATCTAATAAGCCACTTTATTTTTGAAATAATGGTAATAAAAAATGACACATGATTAAAAAGAAATTGGAAACTTCCTTCACAGAGCAGCCAAGAGTCACATGGCTCGCTTTGGTTTGACTTTTTCCAAATGAGAAAAGGCAGGAGAGGAATAAAGAAGCAACAGTGTGATAAAGGATCTGGACACATCCCTGATGTCCTGGCAAAGTAACCAGCAGTGTGGCACCGAAATAATTTAAAGCAATTGTATGCTTCTTCTTGATTACTTTAGACAAAAATCTTTAAACAGCAAGAAAAACAACCTACAGAGAAAGAAGAGCAATCTTTCTCACGATATCCCTTAATTTTAGATTTCTAGCCACCCTTCTTTTTATTTTCCAAAAATATTTGTGTATGGTTGAATTTTTTCTGATTAATTAAAATCTCCCCTCGACAATAATATATATATTTAATTTTGGATTCAATGCTGTATTTTGGCAGGAAACAATGTTCACTTCAAAAATATATGGGTTGCACTTAACCTGTGAAATTATTCCCCAAGTAGCTGGGGACAGAATCATGAATAAGTCACACAAAATTAACAGGAAACTGCTTACTTTATTCCAATATTTTGTAATTGCCACAAAAGAAAATTGGGTTATGGATGATAGCACATAATAGCTGGAAAGGATTTAGAGAATCTGCATCTACCTTTCCTTCCTTCCTTCCTTCCTTTCCTTCCTTCCTTCCTCCCCCTCCTCCATCCCACTTCTTTTTCTCCTTTTCCTTGTCTTCCTCCTCTCCCACTCTCTTTCTCTATCTCTCTTCCTTTTTCTTGTTATAAACCAAGAAAAATTTTCCTAATCACCTATATATTCTTAAGATTTTGCAAAGGACCTAGACTCTAGTAAGTGACCAATAAACAGGAAATACTGCTGGGTGACCAAATCTGATGACAATATATAATGCTAAATGTGTCCATGTTATTTCTATTGGACAGCACTCCTCCAGAGAGAGAGGGTGGTGCTCAGATGCTCCTATAATAATGGTGACAGTTAATAACAACCAAGGTGTCCTAACTTCCAGCTTCAGGGTTTTTTTTTTTTTCAAAATTTGAATGAGAGAAACTCTTAGCAATAGGAATCTCGTTATCATCTATGACAAAAAGAAGACTATGAGCAGCAGTGTTGTAAAATAGATTCCATCCATAATTATGAACATATTAGGAAACAATAGCGTTTCACAGTCTTCAAATTCAAATGACCCATCCAAAGCCAAGACATACATACATTGGAAACAGGGAGTGGTTATAAAGAGAAGGGCATGAGGGTCCATCACTAAGCAGGTATGTAATTGGAAGGAGTAAAAAGCATCTCTAATGTAAGCTCATCTAACACTATGAAAATCAATTTAAGAATAACAGTGTGCACTTAAATAAATTGCCACCTTACCTCTAGTGATTTTAGACATTGTTTTTACTACAGTGTAGACTTCCAGAAGGCATACGAATAGAAGTACACAAATATGCATGCATGTACACATACATATTTGAAAGCAAAATTACAAGGGGAAGAAAAGCTTGCTGAAAATAAAGCGGTTTTTGTAGTCATAGCAACCCTAACTTTTTAAAAGCAACATTAAGGCAAGAAGAGCTCATCAAGAGCTACATCAAGTTGTTATAGCAACCAAAATATGGCTTTACAGAAACAAGTTTGCATTAAAATAGCCAGAGGGTTATAATGGTAAAAGACTATTATAAAAATAAGTCTTTGGAGACCAAAGGTTTGATTTTTACTGTGTTCTAATCAGGACTTGTGTTCTCTGCTTCATTAGAACAAGACATTTCTTTAGGCAAAGCTCCTAACAAACATACAGCTGCTGTAGCAACCAGAAATTATCCAGTTTTGTAATACCTGATAACCATCAGCAGGGCCAAAATTAGTTCATCAGTATTCAGATGGGGTTGTCTGGGCAGACAGAGGAAGAACAGGTCTAGAACAGGGTTTCTCAACTTTGGCATCACTAACATTTTGGATCAGTTGGTTCTTTGTTGTGAGTGTTTGTCCTGTACATCATAAGATGTTTAGTGGCATCGCTGGCCTCTACTACGAGATTAGTAGTACCGCCCCTCCCCCCACAAGTTGTGACAACCCAAAATGTCTCTAGACATTGCCCAGTGTTCTCTGGGAAAGAAGATGGTAGCCAAATCAGCCATTGCCAACAACCTTTGATCTAGAAATGTATCATCCATATTGTCCTGAAACATGTGGAAATTCAACAAATGTAGAAGCACGTAAGCTAGTAAGACAATCATACTCTCCTATGAGGGCAAACCTTTCAAAAATCTTTAAGTCTCTGGATCAATACATTACCTGGCTTATCATGCTGGATCAAACATTTTATTCTTTACTTCAACTTTTAACAGTTCTGGCACGTGATGTTGTTTATCTTCTGAAAACTCTCCACCTCCTCCTGTTTCAGAAGCACATTCAAGAAAAGCCTATGTGCACCTCTGGGCACGCAAGACAGGAAATGTTTCAGTGGGCCCATTCCTCTACCTCTCACCCTTTTTATTTTTCACAGGTCTTTTCTCTCATTCATCCTAAGGTTTTATTTGGAAAAAAATTATAGTCCCCTAAATGTTCAACTCTCATTTGAGTCAACTGCACAAATTCTTCCCAAGTGATCTTCACTTATTGACTTCAATGTCACTTAGGTGCTACTGAGAACTTAATGCTCTCCTCACATTAAACATTATGTATTTCAAGATTTTATTAAAACTCAATGAATTGAAACAGTGAGAACACATTGGGTCAAACTTTACTGACTAACTAATTAAATAAAAATCTTGGTCAAAGTGATTTAAAAAGTAGAAGAATGCAGATACAACTCCTTGTCAAAGCAGTTGTCAGTATAGTTAGTAGATGGGAGCTCCAAATGGTAAGTTCCTTGAAAGCAAAGACTATTTTTGTGTCCTTGGAGGTACCTGACCCAAAGTGGACCATAATGATTGGTGTCAGCCTGTTTGATTTTAAGGCCTATGCAGCTATGTAAGCTCAGTTTTTTTGAGTTGTATCAATTGAAGTTATTGTTATTAGCATGAATGGCATGTGGCTATTAAGATTTTAGTGGTGTGGTTCCAGTCAAGATGGTGGCATAGGCAGAAACACTTTCCTTCCTTGCATAACCAAAAGAAGAGCAACAACCAATTTAAATACAAAGAACAACCAGAACTGACAGAAAAAGATTTGCATGGAAGTCAAACAACCAAGGAGTTAAAGAAACATTCATCCAGATGGTACACGGAGACAAAGAAATATGGCCCAAATGAAAGAACAGATCAAAGCTCCAGAAAAAGAACTAAGGGATGAGGAGGTAGACAACCTGTCTCATGCAGAGTTCAAAACACTGGTAATTAGGGTGCTCAGAGAATTGATTGAGCTCATTCACAAAATGATGGAAGAAATGAAGGCTACACAAGGTGAAATAAAGAAAAATGTACAGGGAGCCAAAAGCAAAGGGAAGGAAACTGGGACTCAAATCAATGATTTAGAACAAAAGGAAGAAATCAGCATCCAACCAGAACAGAGTGAAGAAACAAGAATTCAAAAAATGAGGAGGGGCTTAGGAACCTCTGGGACAACTTTAAGCATTCCAACATCCAAATCATGGGAGTGCCAGAAGGAGAAGAGGAAGAGCAAGATACTGAAAACTTATTTGAACAAATAATGAAGGAAAACTGCCCCAATCTGGCAAAGCAAATAGACTTCCAGGAAATCTGGGAAGCCCAGAGAGTCCCAAAGAAGTTGGAACCAAGGAGGAACACACCAAAACACATCATAATTAAGTTACCCAAGATTAAAGACAAGAAGAGAATCTTAAAAGAAGCAAGAGAAAAGGAGACAGTTACCTATAAAGAGTTCCCATAAGACT
>PVIA01001803.1:19450-248224 GCA_004024845.1 Tonatia bakeri
AGGGGAATAAAGAGGAAAAAAAATTGGGACAACTCTAATAGCATAGTCAAAAATATATACCTAAAAAAGATTTTAGTGGTATATTTTTCTAGCTCTTTCCATCAACTTTATTTTAATCTTTTCTCTTGCGTATCTAAATAATTTCACAAAGCAATTTTAGAGAGATCTACTTTTTTGAAATTTTCATTTTTAATGTATTATGTTTTATACCCGTTTTCCACAAAAGCTTATTCCTTTGAAAAATCTAAGATTGAGTCATTGGATTTATATAGGATTTATAAGATATACATATATATCTTATCTATTATGTTTTCCAATACAATTCTCACTGTCACTTTCTGGAGTATCATTCATACTGCCACAGACCCTTGTGTTTTCCTGTGTGTATCCATTATTGGTTTATATCCCATAGGACCCTGAGACACTTGATTACAGTCTGTATAAAAAGCTTTTGAAAAATAGTTAATTTATGTTTGTTTTTTCCCACCAACCAGAATCTTTATTTATACCACTTGAAGAAATGAGATATGAAGAAATAGGAAATATGTCAAGGGATCAGGGTATTTAGTACTCTTAAATATTCCATTTAAAACAGATCAGTTGACCCTAGCCAGGTGGCTCAGTTGGTTGGAACATCACCCCATACACTAAAATGTTGCAGGTTTGATTTCCCATTCAGGGTGCATGCAGTAGACAACTAATCAATGTTTCTCCTTCACATATCTCTTTTCCCCTCCCCCTCTTATTCTTTCTAAAATCAATAAAAAAATCATCATATCCTTAGGTGAGAATTAGGAATAAATAAGTAAAAAAACAAGGGATCGTTTCTTCACATTGCAAATGTTATTCTTAACAGCACTTAAATAAATGTGTTCTTAAGAACTAAGTAGCCACATAAAGTTGTCAAGGGTGACTGATGTTAGAACCTCATGTGATTGGTAAGTGGGTATGAATAAAATCAGACAGTATACAAACATTCTCTGATTAATGGTTTGCTAATAATGAACTGAAGAGCAATTTTAAAAGGGGAGTGTAGGGATAAATACTTTTGATTTTATTCTTCCAAATAAAATTATGATTTTCTTTGAACTCTACAAGGTTAGTTTAACTTTCTAGCAAAAAGAAAGCATATACCGGCTAGGACAAGAGTGAATTTGAGAGGAAATTGAAAAATCACACTTTTGCTTTGGCCAAGTCCAATTAAAGAAGGCTGATTCACTCCAAGCTTGATCCAGGGACAACAAACACTCTTTCTGCCACCAGACAAAGTAAGTCATCAGCCCTACTGCATAAGCAGTCATTTTTTCATACGTTAAACATACCAAGTAGAGAGATTGGTAGCTAGAGCCTGGTTCTGTTGATGACATGGCACTGACTACTGCTAATTATAAATGTAGTTTGAATAGTACTGTAGGGCCTCCTTTGTAAAAGGGCATTTGAGAAGCAATTTTAAAAACTAGCTGGTGGTGTTCACTTTTCTCTCTTCTGTAGCTTTCAAATCACTAAATTGATGATTGCCAGAAAGTGTATTTCCAGCTTAGAAAACTAAGAACAACACTGTTCAGAACAGCCAAATGGGAGAAAAGCTACTGCACTGGACAACATGTTAAATATTTTAACAATATTCCACAAATCTATTAAAAGTAAAGATGTGGACTAAAATGATAAGTAAACAAAGGCAGACTGAGCTGTTGGAAGGAGGGAAAGACGGAGGAAAGGGGATTCTTGGTTGCTTTCTGCACTCTTCCCAATGGTCCTCCAAATAGAGTTGTTGGAAGACTACTGAGCTAATATAATCTAAATTATTATGCCCTTTGTTTCTATTCCATTTCGGGTTACTTGTAATGAAAGAAGAAGTGAGTTCCTGAGACCCACAGTGACCAAATCGGTGACAGAAGAAGAGAAGAGTCTCTGGAGAGGAACATAACACTACAAGTAAAAGTTTTTGAATTCACTGAAAATTGTGTTCATTTACTTGTAATCCATTCAAATCAACTAGTAACAACCTCATGCCAAATAATGTGCTTGATACAAGGGGTAAAACATTCACTAAAAAGGTATATGGTCCCTGTCTTTGAAGATTTTATAACTTAGTAAAGGGGCAGACATCAGTCAAATAATCACAAATAAAGGTGAATGTTGTAAGTACTAATGGTAGGAGTATGTGTTCCCATGAGGGTAGAAAATTGGGTGAATTTGACCTGGCCAAGGAGTTTAGAGAAGGCTTACCTGGGAAAGTGATGATTGAGCTGCAATCTAAGAGAGGTGAGATGGGCTGGACCCTTTATAAAAACGACTTGCCAGAATTAATTGGGATCACCAGTAGGGTCTATGGGATGTAAGAAATTCCAGGTCCACACATCCAGGAACACAGACTCATTTCATAGTTCCAAATCACTGCATAACTGAAATACACTTAAAAATCAGATCAGCCTACCTTTATATATTTTTCCTATCCAAGTTTCATAATTCCGCAGCCTATGCACTTTCATTAAGTCTAAAGCAAGAGCCCAAGGCAGTAGTCCTGTAATGACTCCAGCTCTGTTGTTCACTCTTCAGTGTGCACATATAGTCTAAAACATGCCATGTTTGACCACTCACATGATCACATGCTATCCCATTTTCCAGGGTGGGGAAGTCATCGAAGTAGCTCCAAGAGCATGGCACACACCATCCATCTAAGCCAGGTGGTATTGGAATTGCTGAACAATAATTTGCAAAACTGAATTACATACCTGGGCAGTGTGGATTAGACTGAAGGCCTAGTTGTTGTTCTTGTTGCTGGTGGTGGTATGTGTGTGTGTGAGAGAGAGAAATCTCAGGGGACACATCATTGAAGTAACTCAGATGCATGTGCAGAGATGGGTGAAAATGCAGTGCTAATGCATCATGTTCACTGGAATTTTGACACAGCATATTACTACGTGCTACTAATATGGGAAAACAAGTCAAATATAACGTGTTGTGATATAATATTGATACTCCACTTGTTACGTACATTCAACTGTTTCTAGGCTTTATAGCCACCTGCAGAACATATTCCAGAGTTAGATTTCACATGTCTTTAGTGGTGAAACTGACTTTTTTTGGCACCATATTTTCCTGGTAACATGCCATAGATATCAGTGTAATTTACCTTGTCTAACTCAAATGTAAATAAATGGGTAAACTCTGATGTGATCATCATGTTGAACAATACTTTTCAAAGAAGGCTCCCTGGCCAACTGCACTTGAATTATTTAATGTGTTGGTTAAAAATGTAGATTTCAGAGCCCTATTCCAAATCTACTCAACCAGCAGTTTGAGAGTCATGTATGCACACAGTTCTAGCTAGTTTCATGATCAGGACTGGCCATGGCTGGCTGGCAGGTGATGAGGTAAATCAGCTGGCAGAATCTGACATCAGACTTGCTGACATACATCTAGTGTCCAGGACCCCTGTCTTCCCCCTGAGTTGCTTTTTTGCCCACTTTTAAGAACAGAGCTTCTGCCTTGATTACTGACTGATTTTCCAGTTCTGCTGCTAGAAGCAGGGCTTTAGCCCGACATTCTGGAAGAATGTTTGGTTCCCAGATAACCAACCTAATGCTTGACCACTCCATTTCCTTGAACTTTTACCCTGTCCCTTATGTCCCCTGTTACTATGTGACTTTATTTCAAAATGAGCACAATTCTTCTCTGAAACAGATAGATAAATGATTTTCAACTTTTTCATCATGGTACACAAACCAATTGCTAAAATTCTGTGGCACACCAAAATATATATTTTTTGTCAATCTGACAAAAATAGGTATAATTTTGATTCACTCATACCAGATGGCTATTGTTGTGTTGGCTACTGTCATTTTTTACTTTACAATCTAAGGAAAAAGAAGTCAGTGCCCCTGACTAAATCGTCAGGTATTGCATGATACAAAATTTTTTGCAGCACACTGGCTGAAAATCATTGAGATAGATCATGATGAACATCATAGATTTATAAGCAGTTGCTTGCTAAATGAAATGTTATACACAGACCAGCATCATTATCGTCATCTGGGAAGATGAGTCTAGAAATTCAGACTCTTAATCCTCAACCAAGTCCACTTGGTAGGCTGGTAATCCCTGAAATCTGGGAATGCTACTTTATATGGTAAAGATTTTACAGAAGTGATTAAGGGTTTTGAAATTACACAACATTATTTGGATGGGCCCTAATCCAATCACAAGTATACTTATACCAAAGAGGCAGAAGAGAGCAGTGATTTGGATACAAATAAAAGGTTGCCAGCAGCCACCAGAACCTGGAAGGTAAGGAATAGATTCTCCCTAGAGATTCCACAGGGAGTACAGCTCAACTGACCACTGGATTTTAGCCCAGTGAAACTAATATTGAACTTGTATCTCACATTTAAAGCTGTACAGTTTGTGGCAATTTGTTACAGCAGCTGTAGGAAACTAATACACTAGTGAATCAGATTTCAATAAAACCCACAAGAGATTGATATTTACATTGAAATTTGAGAATCAGGGACCTAAACACACCAGAACCCCAGTCAAGTCCATGTTTGCCCCTGCCTCTTTGGCCCATTATTTTGAAAGCCAGCCTCTTTCTTTAAGGTCAACCTATGGCTGGGTCAGTTTACTGGCTCAGCTATGTCAGGTCACTGTCAACTCCAATTCCCACTTGACCCCTTGTGTGCAAACATGATTGAAGCTAATCTCACCTAAGACACAAGAAAGGAAATATTTAATAACCAATTATCTGTTACCAATTAGAGCTTGAAATTAGGTCCAGTTTTGGCCTCACTCTAGGGTATTACCTTCTTAAATGAAAGTAGCATTTTTAAGACAATCTACCCCACAAACGAAGAATGCATTATCAAAAAATTTCATTATTTTATAATGTATAGACCATTTTAATGGTACTACTATACCAAAATAGGATAAATGGCATAAGAAGTGATGTTCAATTTCCTAGAATGTTCTCTGGAAATTGTACATATTTTTAAGTGGAATTTTGGCATTCTCCTGTTTAAATTATTCTTAGACTTTGTTAAACTAAAGCAGTAATTTTCTGACAGAGTAAAAGTATAATTTCCTAATCTAAATTTGCATAATGTTGATATCAATATCAGTTATAAATAGTGATGACTTAACATTAAAAACTTTAGAAGGCTAAAATGAGGAGCAAAGCCATCACACTTTAGAACAAGGGTTGCCCACTTTCCAAGTAGCAGTATCCAAAGTTGGAGGCCCTACTTTCTGAGAGTTGTTATGCAGTATTTGTCAGGAGCATCTGAAACACACATGTGTCCTCCATGAGGCAAAATACACAAACAGATCAGAATATTTGAATTGGATGATATTCAAGGTTAACAAACATTAAAAAAAAAAAAACAGTTCTCTTTGACAACAATGACTATACATCCCAAAAAATCGATACACATTTTCCAATAAGCCAACAAAGATTGAAACTCTGGGTGGGAAGAAAGGAAGGCAGCCTGGACCTATTATGAATGTATGGTGTCTGGTGTTCTTGATTAATCCTAGAAACAGACAGTGGCCGTGGAACCCTCCCATAGAACCCCAATCAATAATTCTGAATCCTGGAAGGCAGGAGATGGGCTTCTTAGCAACTCTGTCAATAGGTAGGTATTGATCATGGGACTATGATACAGTTAGCAGGTCTGAACTCTGGAAGTCGGCACAAGCAATGAAAAAGTGTGTAGTCCTGCTCCCAGAGATCCTATCCTTTAGGCTGGAACCTACAATTATATACCCAGAAATGAGAAGAGAACTAGTAGGTCCCACCTAGGCACTGTGGCAGTGGTAAATACGGGTCATTAACTGTAGTGACTCACCAAATCATTCAAAAGCAAAGGTCAGAGGCCTTTACTTCAGTTTCATGTTATCATTCAATCTTTTCAGCAATTCTTAATAGAGAAAGGGCAGCCACTTTTATTTGTTCAACCTTATTTTATTTCACCTCTAACTTTTAATCAAATGAGAAAAGGTCTCTATTCGATTTTTCCCAGTCTGAGTCCTTTCCCAAGAGCCTTAAGCTAAAGAAATATGTTTCTTTACAGACTAGCCTCTTGGTAGAACTGTCCAGCAGCTCACACTATCCTAATTACCACTAGCAAGGCAAATCAGAAGCTACATTGGAATGCATTTTCCTCCTAATAGGGGGAGTAGAGGCTGTGGGGTTGCTGTTTTTTAATTTGTATATGATCTTAAAAGGGGCTGATGGTGGGAAATGAAAGCATGTACCTATCCCAATGCAATGCAATCTCATCTGATTTTCTGGGAATGTTTAAATGCTGGACTCCCTAATTACAAAACAGGAAATGTTTTTCACAAGTGCAAATTTCTGGGTCTATTTTTTTTCTAATCAAAAGTCAGGCTACTCGTGCAACTGTGCATCTAAATAAATATTTAAATGGGAAGGAAAGGTGACCTCAGACGAGTTCTCACTGGAAGAGGCTTTGTGATCAGCCCTATCAACCCGCATTCTAGTTGGGACATTAGATCGCTGCACATGCTCAGTTACTAGGTAAAAGCTCCTTCCCCCAGCTGGTCCAAACACCTCCTGCAGGGCTGGTGGCAACTTACTCTTCCCTGTTTTCTCTAGTTCTCACAAAGTGCTAAACGCAGTCACTGCTTAACGGATGTTTACCAGTTAGATGGATATCTATGAGAAAGTCTTAAAAAATCAAGTTTAATCTCAAGTGTGCTAGTTAAAGAAATTTGTCTTTGTTCAATGACAGAATTGACATTGAATTTCTTGACAGATTATAGTGAGGTGATTTGCTCTGTGGTAATGTAGAAGTTTTGCATGAATAGGGATCAATTAGTAATGAGCAAGTTTTACATCTGAGACAAGACTGTGGGTTTCCTCTTTAAAAGTCTTTTCTTGGAATCCAGGTAACATAAAATTGTTTCCCTCTCTTGCATACACACCTTCACACACACGCTTTTCCTTACAAACTCCTACCTGTGATCAAACCATTCTGATGCAATTTTTTGACCATCCCTTCCACATGCTTGGAGAACACCCCATCCATGTCCATCTGTGTCAAACTATTCAACATTCTGAATTTTTTAAAAAATCAATATGCAGTACAGACTGGCAATTGCATGTGTCCACATTCCTGGTACCCACCCACATTTGGCACAGAGTTTCAACAAAATTTTGAGGAAATGAACAAAGGTACCTCATTTCCTTTCCCTTTCTCTCATTCCTACTGAGGAGTTATACTGCCTCACCCCTCATGTGTCATGTTACATTACAGAAGGGGACAGAAGGAAAGCACAATGTCTAGAGAGCTCAAAATCAGCCCTAAAATTAACACACACAGCCAGGCTTTATAAACCTCTGTGCTCGGTGACACAGCTTCAGATTTCAGCTTCACACTCAGAGTGCTGACTGATGCAGTTGCTTAACGGTATTGTGGAGAGGAGAATTGATTTTACTAATGCATGAAACAAGTGCAGCTTTTTTTATGCTATGCAATTAGTTTTTGGCAACAAAATCTCCATGTGTAGACAGAGAAACGTTTTTTGTTTTTTCCTGGTGACAGAACAATCTTCTTCACTGGAGTAAAATATTCTTTTCACAATCTCAGTGTCTGGAGAATGTATGAAAGTAAAAAGAATGATAATATTCTCCTTAGGTGACATGTGACACCACAATAGACAACACATGGAAGGGAATGAAAATTAGCCAGAGAGTCGCAAGGTTTTGATTCTAGTTCTACTCATGCTGTCTAATGTCTAAGTGTAAATAGTATATGCAGGGGTGGGGAGATGATCTCCCCAAGTCTGGGTTTTCTCTCATGAAAACAGAGAAGGAAGCTCATTGCTAGTTGATGTTTCTCTGCTCTCCTACTAAAACCTAGATTTTCAAGTTTGACCTCCTGCATGTGTTTGTGACAGATACTGAAAATAAAACTATTTCTCAAAAGCAGTCAGTCAGTCATGGTTTGGTCACCACCAAGCAGGAAAACACCCACAAAACAGAGCTCTTAACGGCCTGGAGAATTTATCTAACCTAACCTCATCAGTAAGTTGGGCTGCGCCTCACCATTCCTTGACAATCTTAGTTTTCTCCTATTTTTTTAAATCTTCACCAAAAGATGTGCGTATTGATATTAGAGAGGGGGAAGGGAGGGATAGAGAGGGAGAGAAACATCAATGTGAGACAGAAACACAGATCAGTTGCCTCTTGTACACTCCCCACCTGGGGACCAAATCCTCAATGCAGGTGTGTGCTCTGACTGGGAGTCGAACCTGTGACCTTTTGGTCTATGAGACAACTCTCTAACCAATTGGGCCACTCCAGCCAGTACTATTCTATTTCGAAGTAAATCCAAATATATCTCACAACTCTACAGCATTTCTACTCATAGAAAATTTCCTTCTCGAATTTAAATGTGATAACTTTAAGTTCTATGGTTTTCTCTACTAATGGTAAATAATACAATTTTTCACTCTTTTACCATTTAACCTTCATTTTGATTTCCTGACTCCCTTACTAGTTTTGCACTGGAATGTACAATAATATTTCCAAAGGAAAAAGAAAAAGCAGGGTGCCTAGCCTGGTAAATGCTATATATATATGTATTTCACAAAAATAAAATAAAATGTTGTATTATAACTTCAGGTTACTCAAATCTTTTGCTGTGTATGCTGACTCACAGGAGGGTTTGGGTTTTTTTTTCTTCCTTCTTTGTCCCGTAGCCTTCACAGGAGTAGCTAGCAAAGTGGTAAAGCACATAGCGTTCGAGCAACACGTTCTTGACAGTTTCCTGTTCAGGAATATCCAGTTAACCACCTGACAAAAAGTAGCATTACTATCCAGCCTGTCTCAGGACAGATTTGAGACAAAACAATACTTCATCTAGATGTGCTTAGATTAAGTTCATATGTATGTAGCTAACAAAAAAACACAAAAATATATTATTTTTTTTAGAATTTATTCAAAAGTTTTTGTACATTTAAAATATTCATAATATCATTGAAAACAAAGATAAATTACTATGTTCTTGGGCTACTATTAAAGATGATTGTTATTACTCATGTTATGGATTTCTTAGCTTCTGAACTGAGAGGTCATGTCACATTTATTTAGTTCAATTGTAGTTTATATGACACAAAAAAGGAAACCTTTCTGATTATCTTCCTACTAACCAACTGCTATAGAGCTAATCACTTGGATCCCAACCCTCTGTTGATTTTCTAATTATAGATTGGCTTATTTCAACCAAATAGTGGAACATACGTTCTTTTAGAAGTCCAATTACAATCACAAGTTTTGTTTTTCCCCAGAAGAAATCACCTATAAATCCTACAAGCAGTTCCCTTGCTAAAATAGGAGATCCATTTAGATAAGAATACTTTGGATACATAAACACCTTGAGAAAAACCAGGAAATACAGATGTAGACTAGCTTGATGATCAGAATCTTCTGAGCACATGGTTGTCAGGCCTATTTTGGGATCTCACTTTAGAACTTGAATTATTCTCTATCAGGCTAAGTCTCAGAAATACCACAGGTGATTCTTACATTTAAATTTAAAAATTTCTCTCTCCTTTTTAAAAAAGATTTTATTTATTTTATAGAGAGAGGAGAGGGGAAGGCTAAAGAGAGGGAGAGAAACATTAATCAGTTGCCTCTCACACTCCCCCAACTGGGGACCTGGCCTGCAATGCAAGCATGTGCCCTGACTGGTAACTGAACCCATGACCTTTCAGTTCACAGGTTGGCACCCAACCCATTGAGCCACACCAGCCAGGGCACAAATCTGTTCTAGAATGAAAGATTCAAGATGCTTTGACCCAGAGGGAAAAAGATGAAATTGATAGAATTAAGCCAAAGGAGTGGATCAGAGTGTTTTCTAAGATGCACCAAAAATGAGGTATGATGATAAGGAAAATGTACACACTGTATACTCAATGCATAGGGTAATGGTCAGAGAACACTAGGACTCAAAGATGTTTTCTGATTGAGTGAATGGACATGTTCTAGTCTTTGATAAGTGTGTTAAGAAACAGTCCCTCTAGGATATGACCAGAATACCTTGCGGTTAATTCAATCAGCATCTTGGAATCATTCTGTCTTTGACTTCCTAGTGGTGGTTACCTTGGAGAAATTATGACAGTTCAGCAATCATATACAAGGGAATATTCAAGGAAATGTCTGGATCTGTATGAAGCCATATGTATTTTGTTCAATTAGGATTATACATGAAGGGTACCAACAGGGTATGAGTACTTTTTTGATTTCTTTTTTTTTCTTTTTTCTCTTGGTTTCTTATGTCCATGGTCTCTCAAGTAATCCTCAAAAATAATTCTTTGAAGTAGAATATATTATAATTCTCACTTTCAAATGACGAGAGTGAGGCTGAGATGTTCTGAAACTTATCTAGATCAAACCCAAAGTTTGTGGAGCCAGGATTAGTGGATTCAAGGTACTTCAAAGCCATTTCTCTTGGACCATGCTGACAGTTGAATGGTATTTAATGAGAAGCAAGTTATGTATGTGGAAATCTCTTATGTGAGAGTAATCTTACCACCCTAAATTGTATATTGCTCCACACTAAAGCAACAGTATACAGTTATTCATAACTGTTCAATGTTTACATATTGGAATTCAAGGCAGGTAAGCTGCTCCAAACTTTCCCTACTTTATCTTTTGATAAGAATACCTTAGAAATATGGATTCTCTGTGGACTTGCTTTAATGTATACTTGGCTTCAGGTAAGGAGCTAAAACCCAGACACAGAATGGGGATTCGGTATTTGAAATGGGCCATTCACTTCTCACAAACCATAGAAGTACACCTTAAGCAAGATTCAAACTGCTGTGGCTATTCATCACAGTTTTGATTCAGAAAGTTCCTTTTCTTCAGTTCAAGTCTTTATTTTTCTTTTTGGAAATGAAACTCATGGTTTTTACATTTGGAAAAAGTAGATTTAAATTATAGAAATTTTTCAACTAGAAGGAGCCAGCTCCCACATTTCTCAGGTGATAAAAATGAAGCCTGTGCAATCATATTATTTATAAAAAAGACTTAATCAGTGAGTGCTGAAGGACAAAAAAAGACCCTTTTTAGTGATACCTCAATTCAGGGTTTGTGCATTAATCAAAGAGTTGACTCTCATACTTATACTTATAAAACATCATCACATCTAAATAACTGTATTTCTCTGGATAAATACTTAGTCTGCCTTGGGACTTCAGTAATAATATAGGTCAAGAACAGGGAATACAGGTATATCCTCTTATTCATGCTTAACAGTTGCTAGCAATTTGAATATATTCATTGAATTTTCCTAATGTTAGGAATACACACACATGCACACACACATATATATGTGCAATCACCTATCTCTACTTTGTTAGTAATATTTAAATTGACTAGAGAATATGAACATAATTTGGGTATGAGACAGTGGGAAAAATAGTGTATGTACTATCTATTAACAGTAAGACTATCTGTTAGTTTCTTCTAAACTTGTGCTCAGAAATGATTTCAAGGAGCTCCTTTTAACATTGACAGCTCTGAAGCAAGCATGGACAGAAACACTTTTCCTGAGGGGTGTTCACACGCCTGCAGAAAGCAAACACTTTAAGAAGGCTTCTTTAAATATGAAGGGAAAACAAAAAGAAAATTCTATCATTGCAGGACACACCATATACACACACAGGATAAATCTGCTACTTAGAAGGCGTCCATTTTAGGCCTCAGTATAATGAAATACCCTATGAACACCTGTTTTATCAATTTCTTCCATTCTTATTCTACCGTCTTACTTACTATGGGACCTAAAGTCCTTTTACCTGAAAGTCTATAGAAGTATTCTCATTAGTTTCTTGCAATTCTAATCCATATGTCATTGTTTTATACTTACTCTTTAAAACTATAGTTTTGATATGTCTATAAGCCTTCAGTGACCCCCGCCCCCCATAGCTTAACACATTAAAGACAAATGTTCTATGGCCTTGGCATTCAAGGCTCCCACAATGCAATCACCATCTGTACCGTCTACTTGTTTTTTAGTTCTCTATTCTTCACTCTTACTTGAATGACTTTTCCACTGTTCAGGTTTGCTTATACTCTTCCCTCTGGATAGAGCTTCTACCTCTAACCAAAGTTTATATCCTTAAATCCTTAAATGAGGCTTTTTGGTTTATTTTTGTTGTTGTTTTTTCCTTTCTTAATGTCATAAGGTAGTTTACCTACTCATCATGCCATGAATTACCGTTAAGTGGATGCTTGTCCTGCCTAACCTGGGCACCCAGATGGACAGGAGCTCTGTCTTTTCACCTCTGTGCTTCTGGGAGAATGACACATAGATGGCACATGTGGTAAGTGAGTTGAGATGACTCGGCTAAAGGTATAATCTCACTTGGTGTGTTTTTCATGTCATGGGCTTGAATTCCAAAACTGCAGGCAATAAGAATCAATATTTAGATATGGAAAGAATTTCCATGACCTTTTGCCCCTTCATTTAGATAGATAATTTCTGTCCAGTGTGAGTCATATATATATATATGTAATTTTATAGATATATATGTAATTTTACACATACATGTAAGTTTAAATTTTCTAGTAGACATTTTAAGGAAAAGTTAAATAAAACATAAGGTTGAAATTAAATATATATTTTCTTTAACCCTATTTGTCGAAAGTATTTTCATATAAACATGTAATCAATATAAAAATATTCATAAGATGCCACATATATAAATATAGTTTAAGTCTTTGAAATCTAGTGTGTATTTTGTACTTATAGAAGAATGTGGACTAGCCACATTGCAAGTGCTCAGTAGTCACAGGTGGCTGGTGGCCACTGTGTTGGATGGTACAGAGCAAGTATAGATGACCATACCACTGATAAATCAATTTCTCATTTTAAAAGAGATTGTATTCTTTTTCTTCCTCAGACTACTCCTCTTCATTGTGTGTGTGTGTGTATATAAAAATATGAATAAATTTTCCTAGATACTTGCTGATGTATGTAAGTAAATGACTATAGAGGAATTCCCAGAAAGTGGGCAATGTACATGATACAGGTATCACAAAGCTTCCTTAAACAGCCTTAAACCACTTTTAGGCCATATTAAAACTAACACTATTAGTTTAGTTTTGAATAAATGAAACAAAGCATCAAATTGGTGCTCCTTGAGAAAATTCAACATGCAGAAAGATCCACATTGAACAGAGTTTCTTTTTGGAGTGTTGTAACACTTCACCAAAATATTTTAACAATCTGAAAGGTGCATAATCCTATTTTAATAATTTTAACTTCATTTTCTTTAACATACTGTTCTTCAGAGAGAGAATTTAAGTGATAATAAAGAAGAAGAGATTAGTCATGAAAAAAATGGCTCATTGCTTGAATTTCACTGTTGACAGACCTTGTTTTTATAATTGTTGATGCTTACATGCATTCCTCTTTGCTTTGTATACTTCTTGAAGGTGGAGACCATGAGTCTTGACAAATGGAGATTTGATTTCTTCATTTTAAAATGTGCTTGCTCAGAAGGAAAAAGGACTCAGGGACATGGACAATAGTGTGGTGATTGCCAGGGGTGGGGGGGTGGGGGAAGATAATGGGATTAAATGGTAATGAAAAAATGCAACGTACTCAAAAAATACATTCTATCGTGTGTATTCTTAGGGTCACTGGGGTATGTCACTCAACAAAAGAAAGTAATTAATGGAAACTAATCAATTTCTCCCCATATGCCTAAATAGCTCCTCTTTGTATCAGATGACTTTTACAGATTTTTAAAACAGCAGATTATATGATGCTTTGGAAAGAGATGTCTAGGTTTTGCCTTAGTCATTTCCTTAATCAGCTATCTGACATCACTTCTTTTCCCCTTCTCTGAGCGTGTTTCATCTGTCAAATGTGCATAAGGAAATCTATTTTGCAGGACAATGCTAAGGTCTAAATAAGAAAGTGTGCGGATATATAGCATTGAAATTTATCAGGCACTCATTGGAGATTCATTCCCTATTCATCAGTCTGCCCATTCCCTTTTCCCCTGACACGCCACAAATGTTGACTTGGGTGAGTGTTGCCATTCCTGGAACTACTATGGTTTAACAGGATCTCCTGAAGACCAAGAAATATTCAGACTTAGGGACAAAATAACCCAGAGTAGACTTTCTGGCATGTTGATATACATGCAAGTAACTTCAGACTCTGTGGGAACTGTGAGACTGGAGACTGCAGGGCTACGGGGATGGAGCTCTGTTGGACTTGGGTACCAGTTACTCTAGGACTTTTTGTATCACTTCTATTCACACCATGTATTGTGAAGGCTTAATTACACACTACATTCACTTCAGATGGTCTTGTAAATTAGTCCTTTCTTCCCAACTACATTTTAAAGTTTTTGAATGTAACAACCTAGTAATCTACTCTTGGAGTCCCAATGGGCCCTGGGCACAAAGTAGCTCACAAGGTAGGCATTTATAAACCACTGTAGTTAATTGACTGACATCAGCAGAAGAATTCTAGTCAAACAAAGGCTATTGTATTGTACTTGGCAAACAAGATGTGCACTATTACAATGAGTTACTCAGATGCTCCGAAGAGTTATTAAAGCAATAATGGAAACAAATTAACTAATGGAAACTAATTAATTCTTCAAAAATACCTAAAAATATTACTTCTCAGTGGCAAAAAAAGGAAATGGAAGAATTTGATGACAAATGTCTGATTAAGTGCTAGCATTAGGAATAGAATGTGCTCTGTAGTATTTCAGGTTTTTTGAAGATTTTATTTATTTATTTTTAGAAAGAGGGGAAGGAAGGGAGACAGAGAGGGAGAGAGACATTGATATGTGAAAGAAACATGGAACATCTGCCTCTCACACGCCCCTAGCTGGGAACCTGTCTCACAGCCCAGGTATGTGCCCTGATCAGGAATCGAACTGGCGACCCTTGGGTCCACAGGCCAGCACTCAGTCCACTGAGCCACACCAAGTAGGGCTCCAGTTCTTATGCTAACTATAATTTATATCTCATTAAGAGCCTAAAAGTCCTAAATAGGACTTTTAAAACAGGATTCTCATTTCAAACAAGAGAATGAGAAAAAGTTCCCATAAATGTTATATGATATGCCACACCATTAAATATTGTGAATTAATCCTTCAAAATATGAAATCTTTATAGTAAAATTTAGTTTGCCTATGCTGCATTATAGTATATATATAAACCTAAAGAATAATTTATCTTATTTTGCATTAAAACAATTTTCTGCTTCAGTTCAGAGTGTTCTAGTAATTGTTTCAAAGTTAACTTGACTTTTGCTCATGTCATTTTAAGCCATTAAAGATAAATGACATACCTGTACAGTATATGAAAAACCAATTTTATTACCCTCTATGCTGCTCTTTCTGCATCTCTCTTTTGTTCTTAGTTGAAAGTTTGCTATGTATGCATATTTAGTTCCTCTTTCGTGCCAGAAGATTGTCAATGCTCCTATTGTTGTCTGACCAACTTTGTCACATCCATAACAAATCACACAGTTACTTGGAAACACACACAGTGACATTTATGGAAAACTATTATCGTGTGGCAATGATTTCCACAATTATATATTGAGGCACCAAGCACTGTTCTGGGTGCTCCAGATATAGCACGGACAAGACTAACACAATTCCTGCTTTCATGGTACTAATTTTCTTATTTTTACTAGGCAGGTAATGCTGCTTGAAATAGAAAATAAATTAATAGTGATAAAATTAAGAACACATTTTTGGTTCTTGATAAACGCTACAAGGAAAGAGAGAGAGGAGGACATGTTACAGAGTGCGGTGCACTGGGGTAGGGTGCTTTGTACCAGGTGGTTAAGAAAGACCTCTTTGAAGCCAAGATAAACTCAGACATGAATGATGAGAAGGTCCCGAGAAAGACCATTTCAGATGGTAGAAGTGTTTTGTGTGGAGGCCTTGAGGCAAGGGACCTGGGAAGATGCTGTAGTGCCATACATAAAATGGCTTAGTGTTTGCATGTAACTTAAGCAATCCTCTCTTAAACTTTAAATCATCTCCAGATTACTCATAACACTTAATGCAATTTAAATAGCTGCCATACTGTATTGTTTATGGACACACAAACAAAAAGCCTATGCATACTCAGGTCCGAGGCAACCATTTTCTGGCCTATCTGCATTGTACACTTCAGCAATAGCATAACATTTTCATTTTCAAGTAGTTTTGATCTACAGTTGGTTGAATCTATGGTTGCAGAAACCACACACACACAAAGTCAATTATCTAGAGAATAGGATATAACACATATTCCTTAAGAGGATCGTGCTTGTTTAAAATATAGAATGAAATATACGACCTTTATCATACTGTACCTCTATGCTTTTCACACACAGAAAGAAGCCACACATTGTGTGTGGCTTCAACACACTATTGAACAAAAGTGGTTTACATAACAACCCGTATAAGATGTTATTTATATAAAATTTTATACCAATATACATGAGCCTGCATATAAATATAGTATCTTGAAGGATACATATAAAAGTTATAAATTTGGGTTGATTTTGTAAAATATAGTGGTCAAGAATTACAGTTCTGAAATCAGACATCTAAGTTTAAATTTATACTACCTACAAAATGTTTCATTGTGGGAAAGTTATTTAACTTCTTGAAGTTGCCATTTTTTAATCTGTAATATAAAAATAACAATACTGACCTTATGTTGTAAAATTATAGCTAAATTTTACTATTATTAAATAATAAAACATTTCTGAGCACATAGCAATACCTAAGTAAATATTTGTGTTTATAATGCTTCATTATTATATTATTTTCTTAACAGTGAACATCTATTATTTTATATGACCTATCTTAAAATTTTTAAAATATACATTTAATGAAAAATTACAGACTAAATATATAATTAACCATCTAACATTTAATATAGCCATTTTGAACATTATTCTTATGACTATTATTAGTATATTAGAATTAATACTTTTTCCTCAATAGTCAGCAGCACCAAGCGGCACCCAGCAGCACGTGGGCCAGGCCTGCAGCACCCACACCCTGCCCACCAGCCCTTCCAGCAGCGTTTCCCACTCCTGGTCTGCACTTCTTCCAGGACCCAAGCCACTCTCTGAAATGGCCCCATCCTCAAAGTGTGCAGTTCCTTAGAAGCTGAAGAACAGTCCTGGGTCAGGAATTAGGAGGCCACGGCTAGGCTCAAATAGAAAAGTGGGGAGTTACACACATGTAAATGTGCTTGTTGGTTATGGCCCAAATAGTTTTTATATTTTCACTTTAGTGTAGTTTTCCTGATAGCTAAGCATAAATGAAACTAGTTACAATGAGTTATATACATTGCCAATAAAAAGAATTAAGTCTTCCTACTGACCAAATTAAAGTTAAAATACTTCAGGCCAAATATGAAACTTTTTTTCTGTGGTGTTCTGGAAAGAATTATCTCCATCCAAGAAGTGACTCCTATGGTAGAGATTTCATTTATTGGAGCAAGCTGTTGAGTAATTAAAAATCAGCAACAAAACACTGGCAGAGCCATGGAGGACAAGTCAAATTCCACACTCTGCTCCTGGGTCGTGTTGGTTTTATCTGATTCTTATTCCAGAGTAGTACTTTATAGAGACACCTAAATAACAGGCCAGCTTTGTATTGAATAAAAGCAAATAAAAATGCAAAGGGAAGGCCAAAAGAAGCACTTTAATCTTGGATCGTGATCCCTCTTGTCACTTTGAAAAGAAGCATAAACCTTTGTGAGCCCACAGTCATTGGAGGCTCTGCAGACAGACCGGCAGCCTGCACTTCAGTAAACGTTGAAGCACTGCTTGGTGTCTCGGGACTGCATGTGCCCTGTGCACAGTGCTCCTGCAGGGCCCCCAGCTCTCACACTCAGCCAGGAGTAGCAGGAGTTTAACGAACCACCAGCTTCTAAAATAAAGTATCAAGACAGAACAACCTGTTCCCTGTAAGTGTTTATGGCATCTATAATGTTATCAAAAGATCAGAGGAAGTGTATGACAGTTAGGTGTCCCTCCTGCCTTCACCATTCACTCCTCTCAAAATGTCAATTCCTACAGCACTGGTCTCCACTCTTTTGCTACCCAAATGTGGAACAAGTATAGGCAAGAGGTACTGATATTCTTGACCCAGAACACCCCCCTTGTGATCTCATGCACACAAAAATGTGCTTCAGATTTCTTAACTGAGAAAGTTATAAAGTCTACTTTGTAATTTTGTTTTTTACTGCCTCAGTCAACCATGGTCTGAAAATATTAAAAGTTCCAGAAATAAAAAAGAATTCCTATTTCAAATGGGACCCGTGGGACCTGTTCGCCCTTCTGAGTAGCATGATGAAACCTCACACAGTCCTGCTCCGTCTGGCCCAGGACATGAGTCATCCCTTTGTCCAGCGTATCCACACTGTCCATGCTTCCCAGCTGACAGTCACTTAGTATCTATTTCACTGGTCAGATCGACTGTCGCCATGTGGCAGCACTTGAGTTCCAGTAACCTTATAGTAGTCTAACACTTCATCACAGAGCCTACTACATCCTTCCCCTCACTATATCTCATCCTGAAAGGCATTACATCATCTCCCATCATCACAAGAAGAATGAGGGAGAACACAGTACAACAAGCTATTATGAGATAGACCACATTTACATAACTTTTATACAGTGTTTTGTTATACTTGTTCTATGCTGGTGTTACTGTTGTTAATCTCTTATTATGCCAAATTTATAAATTAAACTTTATCATAAGTATGTATATATAGGTGTAAACATAGTAGATTTAGGGTCTGATACTATCCGTGGTTTCAAACATCCACTGTAGCTACTGGAATGTATCCCCTGGGGAAAAGGTGGACTACTGGATTTTTAATATTTAACTATCAGCTGAGTGCTAGACACCATCCCACAAATTTAACAAAGAAATTAAGGCTCAGAGAGATTAATTAATTTGGACAAGATGACAACTTGTTAACAATAAAAATGAAGCACTTGGGAATAAGTCTAAATCCCTAAACAAAATGAGTAAAATCTCTATATGTGACACATACAAAGTCTATTAGAATGTTAAATGTTACCATCACTGCTGCTACGATTTAGAGGTACTACATGGTTTGTCTTTCCCTCATCTCTCCCCTTCTTTAGCAGTGAGTGATTTAAAGCTCTGTTGGCAATATTTCAGCTTTTAAAATGCCAACCAAAAAGACCGTAGTAATCATGTACCTTCCCAAAGGGAATTTTAAAATGAATTATAAGATCTAAACCTACTTAAACTGGGTCATACTTACAATTGAATCATTTTTGTCTCCTTCAACAATGAAAAACACTTTTGAACCAAAATGGAATGTAAATCACACTGTCCTTCCAGAGCATCAGGATGTAAGCCACACAAACAAATCATACAGGTATCTATTCAATAAGCAGTTGGCACTGACTTCAGCTATGAATCAACACGCTTTCTTCAAAAATTTTAACTGAAAAGTGTTTTAAATTCCTGGGACCAGAATTGACCAAAAGTAAAGTTGCCCTGCTTTTGAAAACATTTAGACTTACATTTATAAGCATGTGAATACACACTCCATTGCCTAATATCTCAGCAAGCTGTTAAGTGCTTCTTGTCTATTGCTATTCAAGAGAAAGGAAATCTAAAATGCTAAAGGAGCGATCACAATCCGGCTTAATGCTAATCCAAAACCAGTAGTAACTGTCAAGGCAGTTACACAGAAACAGTTTCTATCTGCTTTAAAACTGACATGGGTGCTCATTTTTGTTCAATGTTCACTGAGCATAAATAAAAAGGCTTTTACCGAGTTCAACATGTAAAGCATTTCTGCCCATTAACGGAGTACTTAACACGCCCTAGCCAAAGAAGGATCTAGATTTTGTGGGACCTGAAGCTTCTACAACTTGGAGGATGCTCTTCTAGTAAAAGAATACAAAATTAAAGTCCCAGATCACACACTGGACTTTGGAGGTGCCTGTGTGAGCGAGGGGCTCTGAGTGTGTTTTATTTGCTTCATGGAAAATTGGCTTTTGTCTCCAGCAAAAGATTTTTTTTCCATCCTCTTGCATTCACTGATGAAAAACATGTACCTGATTTGTTTGCAAGAGAACCATCACAATTATTTTATGCGAGAATTATAATGAATCTTAGTAAACCAATTTCAGTCAATCAAGAAGACAATTTATATATTATTCAGAGTTCAATAATGACATTCTCCTTTTAGTTATTAAATACAATGTTTATCAATTTTTATTTGTTCCATACTTAGCTTTCTAAGACTGCATTAAGAATTCAGAGCAACAGCCCTGGCTGGTGTAGCTCAGTGAATTGAGTGCTGGCCTGCGAACCAAAGGGTCACCAGTTCAATGCCCAGTCAGGGCACATGCCTTTGTTGCTGGCCAGGTCAGGTCTCCAGTAGGGGGCACGTGAGAGACAACCACACACTGATGTCTCTCTCTCTCTCTTTCTCTCTCCCTCCCCCTCTGTCTAAAGTAAATAAATAAAATAAAATAAAAAAGAATTCAGAGCAATATACCTAAGTTTATGGTGTAGTGAAGGGTGTGTTTGTATTTACTGGCTAGCAGAAAAAATCTGAGGGATGCTTTGTCAACCAGGCTCAGCAGTTTATTAATTAGGATGTAAGACATGTAAAGGAATACAGGATTGACTCATTTAATCAAATTATTTGGGCTCTTTATAAATAGTAGGAGACTAGAGTAATATCCCTAAAAACCTCCTAAATATTCTAGGAGAATCAGAGTCCTATGAATTAGGGAAATGAAGCTATTGCTTGCATTTTTAAAGTCTTAAGAATTCTACATTGTCTATAAAGTTTCAAGTCATGCAAAAGAGTCTTTCCATGTAAATTACAGAATAATACCATCAACTCTCCCATTGTGCTTGGTGCATTTTTACACAGTTGCCTTGCGTCTTCCATTGCAAAGAGAAAGAGAAGAGAAACAGCATGTTGCAATGGAAAAAACACTAGGACAGGCATTAGAAAAATTAAAATATAGTTCTGTGGCTCCCAAACTATAGCACATATCACAATCAGCTGGAGAACTTGTTAGAGTGCAGATCGCTGAGCCCCACCCACAGATTCTGTGGGCCAGGGGCAGGGGTGCCAAACTCATTTTCACCAGGACCTCATCAGCCTCGAGGTTGCCTTCAAAGGGCTGAATGTAATTTTAGGGTTGTATAAATGTAACTGCTCCCTAACTGTTAAGGAGTTGAAATCACATTTGGCCCTTCAACCTTGAAGCTGATGTGGCCCCCGGTGAAAATGAGATTGACACCCCTGTTCTAGGGTACAGGACCCACAAATATGCATTTCGATTGTGTTCACAGGCGATACTGATGATGCTGCAGGAGCTACACTCTGAGAACCACTGGTGTGGTCCATTGCGTGGCTCCATTCTCTCAGATGCAAATTGCCATGTTGACCTGGATAAAGTTGAAGGTACCTTTAAGCTTTACATTTTATAATTCTCTGATTCCAACACATCGTCTAGGCCTAGACAGACCTAGGAATCCCATTCTTTTGTGTTTACTAAAATTCGTAGTGCCCTCTTAGAATTTTATAAAATTAGAAAAATATAAAAGGCCACTTAATCTTAAGCTATAATTCCCCACTCTATAAGAATGACAGCACACTAATATATTTTTGTTGTTGAGAGGCTCAGTGTGCATGCGAGCTTTCACGCAGACTGTGCACTTCCGGTGGGGCGGTGTCTGACCGATAGCTCGGGTCTGAAATGTGGAAGGGCTGTCAGGAAACATTCGAAGGAACAGGCTTTACTCAGAAATGTACAGAAGTAAAATGGAAACCATCAATATGATAAATTGCTTTTGGAAAATTGAAGAAAAATGTATATGCTCAGACCAGATCAGGCGCGTTCAGGGTGGTGTGGCCATAGACAAAACTTTGTGTGTTCAAATTTGACAATTCCAAATTGTCTTGTACTGCTTTTCCTTTTGTCATAAAACAGCAACTATTAAATGTGATGTCCTCTTTTTCTCTTTCTTTCTCCCTGTTTTTTCCTCCCTCCTCCCCTAAAGAATTCCCTATGCCTTCTGGTAAGCAGATATGACGTTTTATGCCTGTAAGTTTTCTCAGTGCTTTCAGTGTATGCCGAACTGATTTGCACATCTCTCTGAAAGGTGAAAGTTCATAATAACATATATACACACACACACACACACACATACACAAATATATGTGTGTGTATGTATATATACATTACTTCATTCGATAAAGTACCAGTGAAAATTCAAGATCTGCTGTACAGAAAATTAGAAATCCTCCCCCACTATAAACTATAATCTTCATGATATCCACCATGTTTGTCTGTCAAAAGTATTTTTATATGCCTTAGGTCGGTGTAAAAATAAATCTCTCCTACCAATATGGTCCTTTTAAAAAATATGCCCTAATTTTCAGGATGAGCCCCAAATTTCTACCTGCCTACATCCATGACCTCCTGAAAATATCCTTCCATTTCCCTTAAAGTGGACTGCCCCTCCCTTGTAGGAAACATCCGTCCTCTCTTTCTCCTAGACTCAATCTTTGATATAACATCAACATCACTATTTACATAGTACTTGGTGATTGTCACATAGTCTTCACTAGTGGCATTTCTTTAGATTCGCAGAAGCATCCAATGGATAAGCAGTACAAGTATTATTGTTCCTATTTTCTTCATGATAAAATTATAATTTTGAGATTTTCACACATTTAGATATCCCAAATATATGATTTAGTTGTCTTCTAATCCTGTTCTTTTCAATAAATTTCCCATATTTTTAAAAAGTGAGAATGAGAATAACAATTTTTATAACAATTATAAACAGCAGCTAATATTGCTTGAAGATTGTTACATGCCAGGCACATAAACTCTGACTCTCATAACAACCTTAGTTATTTATAGGGGACTGATTACAGGTGAGCAAAGCAAGGGCAGAGAATCTAAGCTGACCAAGAGTATGTGCTAGTAAGAGGTGAAGCCAGATTCAAACTCGGGCGCTGTCACCCCAGAACTTGTCCTAGGGGTGCTAGTGGCATGATCTACTCTATAAATGTATTTACACATATATTATCTCACAAATAGAAGTGTACACACAATTTTGCAAAGCTGAGGGATCCAAATTTGGTGGGTTCAATTTCTGTTAGAAACCTACCCAACTTCAAAACCATACAGGGACTGTAGCATAGCCTAGTGTAAAAGAAAACAAAGTAGAATGTATTCTTTTAAGTAGTCATATTTCTTTCATCTGGCTCCATTTTGACACCCCATACATCAATTTTGAAAGGAAATCCATAACACAATCTATTTCCGGGGTAATCAGGGATTTTTTAAAAATGTCTCCTCACATAGAGACTTAAGAGTACATTCAATCAGCCAAAGCAACAATGGTCTCAGTACATAACTTGGCCTCCGCAACAAGAAAAAGTACACACACATATATATACACACTATTCACTATACCTCCTGTGTGTCCCATACTGTTATAACATATATATTCCAGTTCGGGTGACTGTATCAGGACCAGAGTCTTAGTTATCACATCACTTTATCAGATTCAGATTTATCTATCAAGTAAAAAATCAAAATAATCTGGAAAAATCAAAGCTATAGAGGAACAGACGGCAATTAAATGACTTGTAGTGTAAATGTATCCTACTAGCTAGAGTTACTTGCCTGCTCTGTGCCAGACAGACCTGGCAGTATTTATATGCATTATTTCATTCAATACAGCAACCATCAGGGAAGCATATTTTAAAACAAAACTAGTGAAATAAATGCAAAGAAATTTTGTGGCTTGTCTAAGGCCACATGACTATAGTTTGGGTGGGTTTCTGAAGCTCAAACTGCTTTGGTCTGAAAACTGGACCTTCCATTTACTAGCTGGGTGACCCTGGCAAGTTGCCATACTATTTGACATAAGGTTTCCTCGTCTTAAATAATAGCACCTGCCGCAAGCATTGCAATTCAGATTAAATGAGTTCGAATATATTAAATATGTAAAGCACTCAGCAAAGTGCCCAGTACACAGAACGTATTTTGCAAAGGGCAGATTTATGACTGCTACTATAAATTTATGGTTAATGATGTAGCCTGTCACAGAAAGTAGATTGCCTTCATCATTCATGTACTCAACAAATCGTCCAAAGTCGAGCATGTTTTCCCCTGTGCTTTGCTGGCTTAGGAAATTAAGACTAAGCGCAGCAAACATTCATTTGTAAGAGGTCATCCTAGAGAGGCCAGTTTTCTTAATTTTGTCAGTGGAAACACCACTTCAGTTTGGCTTTTAGCCCCTACTGTCTTCCAGTCTTAGAAAACAGTAATTGGTCATGCTCTCCAAATATTTTGTTAACGCCTGGCATAATAAAATATGCATGAGTTTGAACAAGGAGAAAGTTCAACATAAAATTAAGACTCCTTTAAGAATACAGGTATTAGGTACATGGCTAGGAAGGTCTTATTACTTTGTAAATGGCTTCTGAATTACACCGTTTTATCTCCTTGCCTGTAGATCTGCACCTGGAATAGTCTTGTCAGCCCAGCTGGCACACCCAGCATCCCTACCTCCCTACCCTATAGCCACTACTTTCTTAGCACGTCTTGCTAACTTCACCCCTTACAACAATGTGGTTGCCATGTCTACCTCCACACCACCCCTGATTATTATGAGGTGACCAAATGTTTCATAATTATGAGATACACTAACTGCTTGAAATCTTCATTTTTCTTGTTGTCGATGGAGTATAAGAAAGAATAAGACAAGAAGTAAGGATGCTGTTAAGAATGATTATACTGCTCTGAACAATGTTCATTTGTTTTGTGTTGGGGAAGGGGACTCTAAGATAAAAATCACTTGCTGTACATTTTGTAGTTAAATATTACTATTCAATACTTGCTTTACAGTTATTGAAATAGAAAGACTCCCTTTTTCTAGCCAAAAAGTCAGTAATTGTGCAAGCTAAGTTTATTGTTGAAAAAATATGAGGAAGTAGTATTAAAATAGTTTCCGTGGTGCTCTACTCCACAGAGAACCAGTTTTTCCCCAGAGGAGACAGTGAGTCATGGGATCCTCTTCCATCAAATTAAGGAATATTTTTCTTATACATGTACACACATTTGAATCAGAAAAAGCTGCAAATAAAATGAACTATCATCTTGTTCCACTAATTAGGATAGTACCCTGATTATCCACAAGACAAGGGTGAAGACTGTTCATCAAAGGGAAGATATGAAAATATCTAATTTCACTTTGCAACTTCAGTGAAGTGTTCCCCCCCCCCCTTGGGAAGACAAATCATGACTCAGCTTCTAACTAAATCATACATTTTCTCTCCAGATTAGCAGGTCTTGTCATTTTCCTGTGCAGAGAGAGAAAAATTCTGCAACAATGATGCCACCAATAAACTGAAAGTCAGGAGAGCAGCCCAGAAGAACTTCTCTCCATCAAAGTTAGGCTCTAGTATTTGCCAGTCCTGGGGAAACTGCAGACAAAATGCTTTAAGATACCAGTGTGGCGAATAGGATGACACCTGCCAGAGGTGAAGGAGACTGGAGATTGGGTGGAAAAGGTGGAGGGATGAAGAAGTACAACTTGGCATCGACAGAGTACTCAAGGGGATGTAGAGTGCAACACAGAGAATACAGTCAATAATATTCTAATAACCATGTATGGTGCCAGGTGGGCACTGGAAATACCAGGAGAAAGACTGTAAACTGTATGACTATCTAATCACTATGATATATACCTGAAAGTCTAAAACTAATACAACATAATATGGAATGTAAACTATAACTAAGTTCATTGCAGCCCAACTGGCCATCAGCAGATGAGTGGATAAAAAAAAGCTGTGGTACATTTACACAATGGAATACTACTCAGCTATAAAAAAGAAGGGAATTGTATACTTTATGACACCATGGATGGACCTGGAGAGCATTATGATAAATGAAGTGAGTCAGTCAGAGAAAGACAAGTACCATATGATTTCACTCATATGTGGAATCTAATGAACAAAAAAACCCAATAAACAAAATAGAAACAGACATAGACAGTGAACAGATTGACAGCTGTCACAGGGGAGGAGAGTTTCGGGGCTGAGTGAAAAGGGTGAAGGGATTAAGCAAAAACCAAAACAAAACACAGATGCAGATCACAGTATGATTACCAGAGGTAAAGGGGGTTGGGGGGAGGCTACAGAAGAGGCTATAAATGGTGATGGAAGGAGACTTGACATGGGGTGGTGAAGACACAGTGCATATCTATTATATGTATTATAGGATTGTACATCTGAAACCTATATGATTTTATTAACCAATGTCACCCCAATAAATTCAATAAAAATGTAAAAAAAAACCTCCTGGAACTTATAAATGAAATTTAAAAAAAGAAAGAAAAGATAAGTGATTTTTGGTTTTTGTTTTTATTTTTTTAATTATTTTATTGTTGTTATTGTTGTTCAAGTACAGTTGTCTGCATTTGCCCCCAACCCTGTTTTTGTTTTTAATAAGTTAATGGTATTTTGCACTACATCTGGCTAAATCTTGAAATGTAAAACTCTTAGTTCCTCTTACAGGAGGCTATACCATGGCAAGTAAAACCCCCCAGGGTACTGTGGTTTTCCCTGATGGCTCTGATGTACAAAATTTAATCCAGCGATGTAAGCACTGCCTGGAAATCAGCCTTGCTTACTCAGAAAAGGGTCCAGGAAGGCAGAGGAGCTTGAATAGGAAAAGGTCCCGGAGGCCTGTGGTCGGCAGCCTGACACAGTGCTCCCAGGTGGCTGTCTTTTGCTTTCAGTGCTGCGTGTCGGAGCATCAAGTTGTGGCTCATCTCTCCCTCTACAACCATGAGCCCAGGAAATGTCTCACACTTCAAGTAAGAAGGGAGGGACATATATGTTCAAAACATGAACAGACTGGCACATTTTAGTACAAATAAACAACTAAATTTTAATAATTAAGCTGGATTGGATCTGATTCACAAAACCCTTTCCTAAAATTGCTTATACTGTCCACAATTTGTGTGTGTGTGTGTGTGTCCAACAGAATGTTCTTTCCCAAATTAAGGTATCCATTTACATCAGAAGAACAAGAAGTCCGCAAAGCAATGCCTAAATCCTAACTCCATACCTTTGTTTAAACAATTGTCCGAATGCCATCTCCCCACACCTGTCTCCAAATCCTGCTCATTCTTATACTGCTGGTGCCACCCGATCTCAGCTCTTATCACGCTCCCCTTTTCTCACTCTGTGTGCTGCCAGTCTGCCCCTCCTGCTGTTTCTCCATCTAATCAAGCTTTCCTTCCTCAGAGAGTTTGATCCTCTGCTCTCTCTGCCGGCAATGTTCTCCAGCCCATATGAGCTCTTTATGATTTGGTTCTCCATGCACATGGCCACTCTCTAGAGATCTCTGCACTATCTTACCTGCACACTCCCAATCCATTACCCTGTTGCCTTTCAGAAAAAAATTATTCTTAAAAATATAAACTTACTATGTTCATCATCTACTAAAATGCTCTTTCCCCTTTGTCAGTGGATTGTGTGAATTTTGCCCACAGCTTGGTTCCCAACATTCAGAGCAGTGCCTGGAACATATACTCAAAATGACTGTATGGTAAGCCCACAACTGAGCAAAGCAAGAGAGGCAGGAATTACTTTGAATTGACCTTAGGCGTCTCACTGCAATTGGGCCCATTAACTTGCAGTTTTATGGGTCTGTGTAATTCTCCACAGCTGAGCAACGAAAAGCTGGACCATCTCTATGTTCTGTTCTACCTTTGACATTCAGGAGTCAAGTCCCCTATCTGGAGAGAGAAATTTCTAGGAGTTCTCAGTCATAATCTCTCCTCTTCTTGAGACTCAAAATTATATTTTCTACATTTGGCACTAAGCATTGTTTCCAGTTTCTGGTGATAATTAATCACCCTTAAATCTCTCTCATAATAGGTCTTATATGCCCATGCTGCACTTTTGGAAAGATGTCTGTGGCGTCTTTTTTTTTTAAATGTCTCCTAATGCCAGATACATAACAAATAAGCTGAGTGTCCAGGGGAAAGGACACAGGACATTGTCAACCACACTCGTACTTCACTTTGTCAGACAGGCAACATCATTCGCCGCCCAATGCCCTAAATAATTTGTACAAGTTTGGAGTCAGTATTCCAATCCATGGATTCTGATTTTATAGCTGAGGAATTTTGCATTAAACAAAAGCAAATGTCCTAGCATATAACCAGAAGTTCTGTGAGGTTTATCCCTTTCTAGTCTGAACAGTGACTATTTCATAAAATTTTGTAGGAACAATATGTTCATTTTCAAAGGTAGTTATAAAATCTGCTAGATAATGTGGCTACAATTAGTTTACATGCTGGATATACTCTAGCTCAAGTTCATATCCACTTACATGTTTAAATTGCTGGCTAACTGCACTCATCCGAATCCAACAGGACAATTCACCTTCAGGCTTCTAAATCCAAGGGCGATCACTGTACAGATTGAAGGGGGCAGGGTGGCACTTGTGCACTTTCAGAGCTGACTGTCCTGCTTGGTGTGCTTTACCTGTTCTGTGCTGTTCACAAAGAACACTGCCACCACATCTCCTGGTACAGCAATCTGAGGAGCAGGTGCCAGGCCTGTGCTCTGTCTCCTTAACCACTTGGAAAGGGGGTCTCCACTCGCCAGAGCTCCTTCCCCAGCATGAGAGGACTGTCAAAACAAGGAGCTCATCTCCACAGCTGCAAGACTGAGAGCTTTGGATGAGAAATGCTTTGGGGTTTTAGATTCAGAAGAAAGAAAATGTATACTCATTTGAAAGGGCAGTATTAGGTTATTATTTGAAAGAATTCAGTATCTATTTTCTTTGGTGTTTCAATTATCAGTGATTATTTTGCAGGGGGGATTGGGCCTTCAAGTACTCACTGAGCTTTTATCAGTGAGCTGGCAATGGGAAAAATGACCTTTCGTGTAACTGTTTTCAGGAAATTTTCTCTTCCTTTTCTGGGTGAAACTCTTCAGCACAGCAAAAAAATGATGGAAAAAGAATTGTGAATGCTTTTCTCCACAAAGCATGAAGAGAATTTTAAAAAAGGAATTTCACGAACAATTACACTCCTAGCAAAATCAATTCACTACTAATTATGAGAGAAACTTACAACCCTTTTCAGCATCAGTGTGAAGAACTAAGAAAAAAACAGGGCTTGACATGATAAGGAGCCCTACACGCTGAGCACACTGTTTGCTTTCAGTGTGCTCTGTTACAGAGTGGTCTGTTAATATTCTTGTCGTATTCAAACACTATACCTGCAGGGGAAAATAAAGTAATTGAATTAAACCATAACATTATGGGAAAAAACCTTAAATCTATTGAAGTCTGATGTTACTGATTTAATCAATCTGTTTTATGATCCTTCTGTGTTCAAAGCCATGTGCCATGTTTTAAATTGCCAACATGTGCCATTTCAGGGCCCTCGAACCTGTGGTCTCCGAGCCTTTGCATGTGCTTAGTTGCCCCTGGAGATTCTCGTCCTCTGAGTCCACCTGATCTGTGTCTCGCCACCTTGAAACCTTTGTCCAGCTGTCCCTCTTCCTTAAGAACTGCAACCTTCATCCCTGCCCTCAAACTTGGTCCCTTGTACTTCTCTCTTTAGCACTTACCACTCTCTAAAAGAGATGGCACCTCCTTATTTTATCTGTTGTTTATCGCTTGCAATAGCATGGAAGTGACCCAAGGGTTGTTTTATCTGTTTTGTTTTCATTGCTATGTTCTTTGTACATAAAGCTATTCCCAAGGTGTCCCTTATTTATATTACCTTTGCAGATTTCAATTCAGTAGCTGGTAATAGTATGTATTTGGGTTCTTTTGAGAATCATCCATATTCTTCAAATATTATTGAGAAGAATATAAAGACCTTTATAAAATTATGACTTCTGTCACCCAAACATTCATTACCACTATTGCAACTATTAATTACTTTTGAACTTTGGGGAAGGAGTGAGTAACATCAATAGACAAAGAAACTTTTTGCCATCATTGTTACAGCTACAGTACAACAAACCTTAACTTAATGTTATTGTGTGTCATTAGGCCTAAATATAAAAATCTCAAGCTAGATACCTGGTGATTAAGAAGAAAAACAACTCTGAATCTGAAAGCAACTAGATCTTTCAGAAATCTCATTTAGAATTAACCTTAGTGTATTCTTTGGCTTAGAAATATACTTTTTACTTGACAAGCAGTGCAGGAATTAAAAAAAAACTCTCTGAAGATTTTATTCAAAGTATAATCCTTACATTTAAAAATAACTCTGATTAAGCCTGGATTACTCTCTACATTTCAGAATAGGCAATAGTGCACTGTTGGAGCCCCCAAATTCCACAGACTCCAGCTACGGCAATCAGACAGAGAAAGTACTGTAACTAAAGAGGGAAAATACACTTTCAGATGTATTCAGATGCCTGCAGATGTATTTATTTTGTCAGTCCGTAATCAAGAAAGAAATTCAGGGTCAGGAGTGTAGCAGAACCCAAATATACACAGACACACACAATACTAAACTGATAGGAGATTTCCCACTATTCCTTAGAAGTCTTTGTTTAGGGCAACTCATAGCTATGCTATGTAACAACATAGTTAAATTTCAGATGTCTGGCATGGGCATTCAGTTGGGTATAATTTTCACTTCTCAACCTCATTATAAATAACCACCAAAAACATCTTATAAAAGATGAAAGCCTGTGACATAAACTTCATTAATATTTTACATACTTTACAGTGATCTTTGCTACTAAACCAGGCATATAACATTTCCCTAATATAAACTTGCTGGTGGCACTCTTTTGAAAATAGCCTAACTTTTAAAATGGCAATATGGACCAATCTCTTTTGCTTACATAATACAAAGATGGCAAAAGCCTCCAAGCTACTTCTCAGGATTAGGATTTAAATATTAAATATCTTAGCTGTTATTATTTGAGATGCCTCTTTAATTGTGCCTGAGGAGATTGTTTTCCCACATCCTTTTCTTTTTAAAAAAATTTGCATCTCTCACTGGTTGTTTAACCTTAAGCTAATTGCTTCAGCTTGCTGAGTTTCAATTTCCACGTATGTAAGATAAGGGATAATGCCATCGACTTTGCAAGGCCATTGACAGGATCAAAGATAATGTTTGTCCAGAACCTGGTAAAGTATCTGATACACTGTAGGTCCTCAGTAAAGGACTGCTACTACTGAGACAATCGATCTTGCAATCTGATGCTTAATTTTTTTTTAAAGTCAAACGAGACATTGTTTTCCAGTTAAGGTTTTTTAAACACACAATGGCCCTGCCCAGGTTCAATCCCCTGTCAGGGCACATAGCTAGGTGAAAGGTTTGACTCCTGGTCACAGTGTGAACAGGAGGCAACCGATAAATGTTTCTCTCTCACATCGATGTTCCTCTCTCTATTGCTCACTCTCTGCCTCTCCCTCTCAAATCAATAAACATGTCTTTGGGTGAGGATTCACAGAAAAAGAAACAAAGTTTTTTCAAGTATTTATTTTAGAAGTGATACTTTAATGTATAAATATAGTATTGAAATGAGTTGGAATACAAGAACATCAAAAGTTGTTTATCAGAACAAACAAAACAAACATATAAATTCACAGACACAGACAATAGTATGGTGGTTACCAGAGGGGAAGCAGGGTGGGGAGAGGGTGAAGAGGGTAAAGGAGGTCAAGTATATGGTGATGAATGGAGGCCAGACTTTGGGTAGTAAACACAAAACACATTATATAGATGATGAGTTGTAGAATTGTACACTTGAAACATGTAACCTTATTAACCAATCTCAGATCAACAAATTGATTTTAAAGAATAACCAGGCATTTAAAATCAATTGTGACTTAGAATTAAAGAATGGCTTTACTGGCTTTTACTAAATGTATTTTAGCCAAAAAATTGTTTATCTGTTATATACTACTATTTAGTCATCTATATTGATTCACAAGATCATTCTTTATGAGTTGATATGGCATACTATTCTTGGTCTTCTAACTGACCTTTATTTTAAAACTGATACACAAAGATTTAATGACTTACATGTAAGCTATTTTTTCACTCTAATGTATTTTTAAATCTTCACAATTAGACTTTAGTTAACAATAATGTACCAGCATTGATTCATTCATTGTGACAATTGTACATAGTTATGTAAGATATTATCAACAGGGGAAACTGGGCATGGAGCATATGGAAACTCTGGAATTTCTTTGCAACTTTTTCTGTAAAGTTAAACTATCCTGAATTGAAAAGTTTATTTTAAAAATTCAGAACTGAGAACTTCTGGTCAAGATGGTGGTGTAGGCACACATGTCTTGCCTGTTCATATAACCACATCAAAATTACAACTAAAATACAGAACAAGCATCACTCCAAACCATCAGAAATCAAGTTGAATGGAAGTCTAAAAACTATAGAATAAAGAAACCACACCCATCCAGACTGGCAGGAGGGGCGTAGAATGGGCTGGTCCAACACCTACCTAGATAAAAATTCAGGAGGGATATCCTGGGAGAAAGGAGTCACAGCCCCACACCAGGGTCCCCAGCCAAGGGTTCCAGTAATTGAAAGATAAGTTCCCACAACTTCTGGCTGCAAAATCCAGCAGGGATTGAGTCAGTGGAAGAGACTGCTGGAGCCCCAAGCAGTTCCTCTTAAAGAACCCACATATGGACTCACCTAATGAGACTCACTCCTTCTGAGCTCCAGCACTTGGGTAGCAGCTTGAAAGGCACCATTAGCATACTGGAAAAAACTGAAGTGTCTGGCATCAAAGAGAGCAGAGGCCATTGTCCCTTTTCTAAATCCTCCCCCCACAGAGCAGGCAAGCTGGTACCATATCTGAGACTCCTTCAACCTGGCTAACACTGTTTGACCCACTTTGGAGATACCCAGAGACTCTGGTTCACCAATTTACAGCCCCACCCAAGCTGCCTTTCCATATGGCTGGTCTTGGCTCATGCTTCATAACTGCCCAAATCCTATCAAACAAGCAATAGCTGATCTCGGGGGGCCCCAGGTCCAGCACTGGCAGCAGCCAGCTTGGATTCACAGCTTGGCTTCACCTGGGAATCTCCAAGCCCAGCACAAGTAGCAGCCATCTCAGAGTGCTTTATAGTTCAGGCAGAGTGGCCCCAGGAGAAACACAGGTCAGTGCTGGTCTTTTCCTGCACTACCCGGGATTCCCCAGGACCAGCATACACAGTGGAAAGGTATAGACCATATCGGAGCCCCACCACCCTGCCCCTGCACAGCTGATCCACAGAGAGAGAAGGTTGATGATAAGGGGTCACAGCCAACCCTTGTACCCCACTGGCCTAGGTAAATCACTCCCACTGATCTGCCAAAAGCAACCAAGACTCAACTACAAGAGGAGGGTGTACTCAGCCCACATGAAGGAAGCATCTCAAGTACCCAGCTTGGGTGCTAGGGGAGGTTGTGCCACTGGATCCTACAGGACACCTATTACATTAGGCCACACTACCAAGACATGGAGTCAACGTAACTCTACCTAATACTTAGAAACAAACACAGAGAGGCAGTCAAAATGAGGAGACAAACAAACACAGTTCAAATGAAAGAAGAGATCAAAACTCCAGAAAAAGTGCTAAACAAAAAAGAGATAATCAGTCTATCAGATGCAGAGTTCAAAACACTGGTTATAAGGATGCACAGAGAACTAAGTGAGGACCTCAACAGCATAAAAAAGATCCAGTCAGAAATGAAGAATACACTAATTGTAATAAAGAAGAATTTATAGGGAGATAATAGTAGAGTGGATGAAAACAAGAATCAAGTCAATCATACGGAACATAAGGAAGCAAAAAACAACCAATAGAATAACAAGAATGCAAAAAAGAATAAGGATAGTGTAAGCATCCTCTGGAACAATTTCAAGAAGTCCAACATTTGCATAATAGGGGTGCCAGGAGAAGAGAAAGAGCAAGGAATTAAAATTCTATTTGAAAAAACAATGAGAGTAAACCTGCCTAATTTGGTGAAGGAAATAGACATGCAAGTCCAGGAAGCACAGAAAGTCCCAAACAAAGAGACCCACTCTAAGACACATCCTAATTCAAATTCCAAAGGTTAAAGATAAAGAGAGAATCTTAAAAGCAGCAAGAGAAAAGAAGTTAGTTTCCTACAAGGGAGCTCCCATAAGACTGTCATAAAGATTTCTCAAAAGAAACTTTGCAGGTTAGAAGGGATTGGCAAGAAATATTCAAAGTCATGAAAAACAGAGACCTACAGCCAAGTTTGTTCTACCCCAGACAGATATCATTTAGAATAAAAGGAGAGATAAAGAACTTCCCAGAGAAGAAAAAACTAAAGGAGTTCATCATCACCAAACCATTATTATATGAAATGTTAAAAGGACTTACTTAAGAGAAATATCAAAATTGTTAATAATAAAATGGCAAAAAAACACATATCTATCAACAATTTACTCTGAAAAATAAACTAAGCAAACAAGAAGAACAAAGACAAAATCATGGATACAGAGAATGTTTTGATGATTGTCAGATGGGAGAGAGGTGTGGGGGAATGAGTGAAAAGGGGACAGGATTAAGAAGTACAAATAGGTAGTTACAGAATAGCCATGGGGATGTAAAGTACAGAATAGGAATAAGTAGCCAAAGGACTTATATGCATTACCCATGGACATGAACAGTGGTGGAGGGATTGCCTGAGGGAATCGGAGGTGTTGGATGGAGGGCGGCAAAGGGGAAAAATCAGGATGGCTGTAATAGCATACTCAATAAAATACCATTTTAAAAAAATAACTAAAAATTCAGAACTCTAATCCTATTAAACTTCAAGATTCGAAGTCTGTGAAAGTGTCAGTGAAATTTAATACATATTTTTTTTAACAGAAGTAACATGTTTCTATCTATAAATCAAATGTTTACCTTTTCTTACAATTCCTAGGAATTAGCTTGGCTTTTGTATAGAGGCATGGATTTCAAGGTCATCAACTTTCCATTTATAAATCCCATACATCCCTTTGTCTTAACCAATGACTTAATCAGTGCTCGGTGCTTCTGGACAGATCTCATGCAGAGGAAAGGAAAGGAACAGAACCTACACACCAAGATGGACTGAGTATGCTTCATCATTGAAATGCTCACTAAAGCCAGACATTGAACATAATATAGGAGGCTGTGGGATACACAAAGGCTGCAGAAAAAGATCATGTAAGGACCAGAGGCCCTAAAATTAAATTAATCACTCCCCTGTTGTGATAAAGTCAAAGAGTGGTTCTAGTGAAGGTTCTATTAGGAGGAAAAAACAGCTCAATTAACATTTGTTAGAGTACATACAAGTGCATGACCAAGGGGATGATACTTTCAGTTATTTATCAGTAAGATGGAATTACATAAAAGATAATCTTGTTACTCAGTGGTTAAGCAATGGAAGATACAATGATGAATTAAGGTATATAGTCCTTCTCCAAACTAAACAAATTGTTGAGATAATAACATATGGCTTGTAACATCAGTTTGTTTATAATTATCTTGTCTAGGTTAAAATTATCACAGATTTTAGAAGTATCATAGGGACAGTTTAATATCCTTTTATGAACCTTTTGATGTCTTTCCTGATTTAGTACAAACTTCATACATTATAAAAATTTTGCTTTCTCCATAAACTTTTTTTCCATTATTTTTATGATGCAAAGTAAGGCATTTCATGAGATAAGCTATAAAGGTGGTTTTGTTTGGTCTCTGGCTGTTGAATTTCTCATTTATGCCAGTCATTAGGCAAAGAGACCATGTAATCTGGAACTGTTCCTCAGTATCTGATGGGCTAATAATGCCTTTTGACTTATGCATGAAATAAGGATAAAATCACCTCTAATGCAATCTGTTGCATGCATTATTTACACCCTCACGTGCATTAGTAAGGAATATGAAGATCCAGGGAATAATCAGTGGGGTCTGCTTGCTTTTCTGTCCTATTGGTATCATTGTTGCATGTTATAGCATATCTAAGGCATTTCCCCTGATGAAATAATATATGCTGTGCTCTCAAACACTAAATGTATATATTCAGTTCACTCACTTCACACATCTAGTTCACTGATCTGTCCAAAATGCAATGCTAAAGACAAGATAGAAGTTTTTAACTGCTCTTTTGTCCAGAGGTCAGATTAAAAACCATCACTCCATTGCAGTGACTTTCTTTACCAATTCCTTTTCATCTCACCTGACATTTCTTCAAATAATAACAACTACTTGTTTTCCTTAAACCAAACACAATTCTATCATTAAACCATTTGTTTGAACCATGGAGATTTTTTAATAGCTCTAATTTAACTGAAGTGAAATGTGCTCTTATTCTATTGTGCATTTAACTGCTGATGTCAACCAATGCTTCCTCACTGGCAAAGAATGAGAAACACAAGTCTGCCTGGCAAGGACCTAATAGTGGGATCACCCTGGGGGTCATGTAGATGGATCACAGCTGATGGAATGAGAATGAATGAATATATAAATAAACATTTTTTACTAAGTATGACCCTCATTTGATAACAAAACTTGACTATTTGAATAGAACATTGGGACTTGATTTGAAAATTTTCCTTGTTTCTTGGTCAAGTGTAGCTCTTTATTCTAACCACAAGTTAGATAGGGCAAAGTATATTTGGTAAAAAATGACTTTAAATACTTACACAGTTATGACACAAAATTATTTTTATTTCCTTTATTATCTCAATTTGAAAATATCCCATACTTTGGGGGTGATTAGAACAATGCCATGCTTAAATTGAATGTCTGTGAATGATTAGGCACTGTGAATACAGAAATTCAAAGATTTGATCTTTTGGTAATCTTTATTCAAAAGTTAACGATTAAGAAACAGTTCTTAAAACTATGTCTACATTAAAATACATAATTTTTAGTATAAATGTACACAAGATAAATGAAACTATTTTTGAAAGTACAAAATAGAAAACTTGGTAGGACTGAAAACTGCTGACTGAATCTAATATTTCTACTGTTATTTACTTTAAGTACCTGAGGCAGTGTTTCTTGGACATCGTGGTGCATGTAGCTAAAGACCACACTCTGAGAAGCATGGTCTAAGGGGGTCATTGATACCATTTTCACATGTCTAAATGAACAGAAAATGTACTGTGCTATGCTACAGTATTTTATATAATCCTCACAAAATGAGACAGCACAGTGCATTCACCATCATGCTTTGCTACATGAGGTCTCTGAAGTCCCAATGATATGTATAGTTTGCCCAAGTTCACACAGCTAATTGAGGGACAGAACTGGAATTTTAGGGGTGTGTGGCAGTAACATCCATACTCAGAACCACTTTCTAAGCTTTTTCTACTACTCCAGAAGAGATAAAAACCTCTGACTCTCTGTTTCTTTTTTTTAAAGATTTTTATTTATTTATTTTTAGAGAGTGGGGAAGGGAGAGAGAGAGAGAGAGAGGGAGGAAACATTGCCTTGAGAGAGAAACATCAGCCAGATGCTTGATGTACCCAGCCCGATTAGGGACCAAAATAGAAACCCAGGCATATGCCCTGACCAGGAATCAAACGGGCAACCTTTGCTTTGTGGGATGACTCCCAACCAACGGAGCTACACCAGTGAGGTCTCTCTCCCTTACTCAGAATTAATGAAAACAGGAAGAGGCAGTAAAAAGAGGAGTACTATCATGAAACCTATTTTTTGTAGGTATTCTGATGCCCAGAATATTATTAAGATCAGTGCGCACATTATAAGGATCCTTCCTGACTAATCTCTCTCATTGCCCCTTACAAGTTACACTTGTGTATACCAGCAGCATTTCTTTATCTGTACAATTAGCAATATAATAAAGTTTCTTGTCCTGACTTAGCAGCTAATGTGGCAAAAAAAATAAAGAGAAGAGGAAGAAGAAGAGGAAGTTGGGGGAAACAGAATGTGAACGTGATTGTTTCTGTGAGTTGGTTTGTGTTGGGGAGGGGCAGGGGAGAAGTGTGTGATACTGTCTGATACTGGAGCATGAAAGGAATAGAAAGAAAGTGAATTGTTCAAGTGACAAATTCAAAATATGAAAGACAAGAGATTAAAAATTTCCTAAAGGTCTATATAACTGAACATATATCATTATTTTTGCGCTGTCTAGCAATACTGTACATGTAAAAATGATGGTAAAAAACTTCAGGGAACAAACCCTGTAAGATGGTAGTTTGTGTGGCCTTCCCAAGTAGGTAACTTGACTTCCTGCTTTATAACATAGTTAAAGCCATTTTTTCTATTTACTTTTATTTCTACATGTTTACTTCAATAAAGGCAGTCTCTAGTTGACTTTTTCTCAAGTTTGGTTTTCCAAGTGAACTGAACATCCCCAAACAATAAATTTTCACTCTATCATATAATGAAAAAATAGCTAATGCCAAAAAACATTTCAAAAATTGGAATGTGTTCTGTTCAGGATGTTATTTTTTAGACAGCTAATCAAATTGATTAGCAACTTTGATTTGAAAACGTTACTCTGCTTATGGTAAGGGAGTCATCTCCTACTCAGCACTGGGAACTACAGAGCTATAAAGTATAAAAAGAAAAATATGACAACCCCCTTGTGTTTCTATAGCAACAGAGAACTCCTAGGGAACTCAGAAAAGCACAAAAAAGAGAAGCTATATAAACTCCACTTTATTCTCTCCTAGCTACTTTCACACAATCGTGAACTTTAACAAATACCTTTGCTGCAGAAAGAATACCTGTGTAACACTAATAATATTTTCCCTTATCTTTGTATCTTTTTTAACAGTTCAAGTTATATTTATACATAACAGTTATGACAAGCCCACATAAGGCAAGATTCTCTCTTGTTACATTTGAAAAACCACTGGAGCTGTGGGGTATTTAAAGAGAATACTAACGATCATACAGTCAGGTACTGCCAGACTTTGTTTGAAAATAGAACTCCTCACCATTCATAGATTCAACAAAGGTTTGCTCACTGAGGATCTGACTTTGTTCAATCTCAGGACCGCCCTGGGCACCTGGAATGCAGTAATAAATATAATATTCTTCTTTAAAACACACAGAGTCTAATGGAGAAAAATACAAGTGAACCAATGATTGCAGAAATGTATGAAAAATGCATCAGGTGCTACTGGGTCACAGAGGAGGGATCAAGATGGTGTCTCTTGAAAGTCCTCTTAGAAGAGATATCTCATGAGTGAACCTTACAAACGTATTCAGTAAATAAGTGATCAGGGTTTAGTCAAGCAGAGAGAACAAAGAAGATTTGAAAGAAGGAAATTAGTGCACACAGGTGCCGAAACAAGAGGGAGCATGTCTTCAGGGACAGCAAGTCAGTCAGTGAGACCAGAGCAGAGCGTGTGAGCTTGGGCAGATAATGGGTCTGCAGACTCAAGGATGAAGGACTTTGTGTTCAGAACCAAGGAGTTTGCACATTTCCCTAATAGCCATAGAAAACCAAACGAAGATTTTAAGAAGGGAATGGTGTGGTTAGATTGACATTTTCCTAAGATCATTTGGCTACCTTTTGAGGAGAGAATGAAATGGGGCAGGGTTTGAATGAATCCATTTTTAGGAGGCTAATATAGGAATCTAGATGATCAATGATACTGATTAGACTATCTGTTTATAGAGTACAGTTTATCCCTAAGACATTAAACTCTAACCAATTATTCTTCGAATCAGCTTAATTTTGATAGTTGGCACATGGAAGAATGGAAGCCACCTAGATTACTTTTCATTGGTCAAATAAAACAATTATATAACTAACCCCAGCAGTTGTGCTGTTTTCTGTTAAAGCAGAAGACTTAATGAGGTTTTGTCTGTAGACTTATAGCTTTTATCACCCATTATTCCTTCTCCTTCTTGTGATTCCTATATAATTAAGTGAAATCTCCAAATACAATAAATAACAGTTAAGCAAAAAAGATTTAAATGTCAAAAGTGGTTTACAAACAAACCAACTTTAAGCAAGGTCCAAATGCAATTAGACACTAAATAATCTGATACCATATTAATTAAATGTGACATCAAGTGAAAATATAAGGTGAAATTTAAAAAAATATTTAATCAAGTTAGTCTTTACTGTCCTCATTGTGTCATTTTATGTTCATAATTTGTTGGTTTTTAGCTATACATACCTCTTTGGTAGATTCAGACTAACCCAACTTTATATAATTTTGGATGGAGCTAAATTGTGTTTTTCAGTGTCTGCACTCTGCTTGCTGACAGGAGCCACACTTACAATACTTATATTTCTACCAGAACAAATACTGCAGGAGAAACTTTATGGTGAATAATTGATGATATTTTCATGATGCTAAAGTTTTTCAAGGCAGAGAATAACTGATTCCAGAAGAGCCTGGATTACATGAAACATTTCATACCAGTTTCTAAATAATGACCTAGATTGAGTGAAAATTAATTGGTGTTTTATTTTGTTTCTTGTGAGCTAAGGGAGTATGATCACAATAAATGGGGGAGAGTTGACTTGATTAGCCAAAGCAACTTACAGGCAATTTTCTTAAATAAGAGACTTATTTGTTTTTGTGGATATAGTATTTGCAAATATGGTGATCTAGATTGAATGACCTTAAGGATTATGTCTATGAATAGACATTTCTCCAAAAAGGACATATAGATGGCTGATAGATACATGAAAAGATATTCAACATCACTAATTTTCAGGAAAGGACAAGTTAAAGCCACAATGAGATACTACTTCACACCTGTCAGAATGTCTATCATCAATAAGTCAACAAACAGCAAGTGTTGGTGAAGATGGTGGTGGTGTATGTTCATTCAGCATTATTTGCCATAACCAAGATATGGAAGCAACCTAATTGTCCATCAATAGACAAATGAATAAAGAGGATATGGTACATATACAATGGAATATTACTCAGCCACAAAAAGTAATGAAGTCTTCCCATTCGTAATGACATTGATGGACCTAGAGGATATTATGCTAAGCAAAATAAGTCAGACAGAGAAAGACAAATATCATATGATTTCACTTATATATGAAATCTAAAATATCAAAATAAATGAACAAACAGAAACAAACTCATACATACAGAGAATAAATGGATGTTTGCCAGGTGGAAGGGGAAGTTGGGAGAATCAGTGAAAAGGGGGAAAGGAATAAGATGTAAAATGGCCAGAAATAAAAACAGTCATGGGGATACAAAGTACAGCACAGGAAACATAGTCAACAAGATTGTAGTAAGTGTGTACGGTGTCACCTGGGTACTAGACTTAGCAGAGTGATCACTTTGTAAGTTATATAAATGTCTAATCACTATGTTGTACACCTGAAACTAATATAATATTGTATGTCAACTGTAATCAAAAAACAAAATAATTTTAAAAATAAAGGCAATGCTTTCCCTAAAAGAAAACAAAATTATAGTCCAGCTATTAGATGTGACCCAGAGAGCTGAAGGAGTCCACCCTTGTTAAAACCAGTATGCCCAGAGAAGGCATGCTGGCATGAACACTACCACCACCAAAGTATCAAGATGTGCCTCCCTTTATTACCTAGTCCAAGGGTTTGGGCATTCTTATTACTTACTACATTACTTATTACTTATTATGTGTATGAAATAAAAATAAAGTAAAACAGACACTTTAGAGATAATTCAATTCACATTGTTTTGAAATTTAAGAAGACATATTGTTGGACTGGATGGAGGCCATTCCAAATGACTGAAGGATTCCCTAGAATGTGTACAGAATGTGTATAGATCTTTAGCATAATCGCCATCTGAGACGAAATTGGCAGTCTTTTCTTCTTTGTAAAGTAAGAATCACTGGGTTTCTGGGGTATGTATATCAGGATATAAAATAAATGATTTCTAAGGTCAGTCTAAGGTGAGGAAAATGAAATCTGGCCAAATAGTAACAATGATTGGCTTATGCACAGATATATTACTTCTCCATTGTTAATACAGTTAAAATTGGTCCTCAAATCATTGCCAAGGGAAGAATAAAATATATGATGACTAATTTAAAAGCTGAAGCCAAGGCGCCATCTTGAAAAGTGAACTAAGGCTCTTACTATGGTTAATTGCCACAGAGGAAAAAGAGAAGTACTTCAAACAGCACCTTAGAATATTTCAATATTTAATGTGAAAAACTATCCATGATACAGTTGAAAGGTCCTCACATTTATTATTTTTTCAGTGATAGAGAAGATTGTAAATAAAGACATCAATAGCTCACATGTGTGAATAGCACCCTCTCCCAGTCTCTAAAATTTCTCAACTTTGATTCCTTACATAATGAATCATATTTAAATATTTATCTACTTTGGCAGATAGAAAAAATTCTCCCCATCTAATAATTGAACCACACAAATATATATAGTTTATTCACTTAGATTAACAATTTCATTTTCTTTCTTACAAATTGTTTATGAAAAATTCTTAATATTATATGTTATCCTTATATTTCAATAACTATATTAAATTGTCAGCTCATAACAATAAATAATAGTAATTTAATAAAAGTTTTAGCAGAAAGTAATATATAATTTTAGAGTTCCAATAATAATTTTCCACAATTTTAATTACTATCATGACTAAAATACATTTAAATTTCTTCACAAATAACCTTTGCACATTTAATCACAAGAGAGATCCATTTATTTGAGGTTCATGTAAATAATCCTTGGAGAATGGTATGTAGAGTTTTCAATGAGAAATGTATACTGGCTGCAAGCTAAGTATGTATAATGTGGGTGTATGTCTTTGTGGTAAATTAGTGATAGCCACAGTAAAAGGGATGCTCACTGTGAACTCCAAACTTTTTAAAATGAAGGGATAGCAGAGTAGTAGGTATTTATTGGTATCTAAGGAGCACTTGCCAAAATATAGTTATAAATCATGATACTGTATTTCATATGTTTGAATTTGGATGTTTCTTCATTCGTAAAGGTTTTAGGAACCTCCCTAGAAACTTAATAGTTGACCTCAATCTGTACTCCCCAACAGAAAACAAACACGTACATAATTAGGTTCACATTTTTAATGTTGGATTCTTCAGCATGACAATTGGAGATTTATATTTGAAGCCATAGTTTGCCCATGAATTCTTGATGTACATGGCATATTCTATTAGCACATACAATGATTTCCATGAAGCACGTTTCAGCTGCTTTGGAGGAGAATGGCCCATACCTGTGGATGTTTAAATGTTCTTCAAATTGAGACTCTTACTGGGCTGCATTTGTGAGAGCTCATCTTTTCCTGTCAGCCACTGCACTGTCTTCATATTGGATTTTATTTTTATTTAACCAGGAGAGGAATTCTAAATTAGACTTTAAATAATTGTCCCTGAGATTCTATCTAGGATCCTAGAAGGTAAATTTTGGATAAGCCATGGAACCTTTCTTTTAAGACCATTACAAACAGATCCTAAAAATTGAGTGAAAATCCTTCTAACAATCCAAAATCAATGTCATTTATATTAAAATAGAGGAAACTGGGGAAAATGACAACCTTGCAGACTAACTTGGATTCTGCATCTATAACATGAGTGTCAAACTCATTTTCACCAGGGGCCACATCAGCCCCGTGGTTGCCTTCAAAGGGGCCAAATATAATTTTAGGACTGTATAAATGTAATTACTCCTTAACTAGGGACAAGGGGCTTGGCACTGCCACCAGGTAGAAACAAGGTACCAGGCAGGATAAAACAAGGTGGAGGGCCGGATTTGGCCGTCAGGCCTTGTATTTGCCACCTGTGATCTATAAGAAGTTTATTCCTAGGGTTTTGGGCAAATATTAAGATGAACATGAGAGCCATGTTTATCCCAGATAGTAAAACATATCTCAGAATGATCTCCTTTTGGCATCTATATTGATTATAAAATTTTTAATAGAGCTTTTATATGAAAACCATTTTAAATAATAGAAAATAATAAAGAAAAAGCAACACATAGCATTAGTTTAATCCTTGTTTTAAAAATGACTTACTCAATAAGATGACTTTTTTTTCTAGACAGAAATATTTCTTTCTAACAACAATTGGGGCGTGACAGGAATGTTGAAATACAATAGTACTAGATTAAAGAGACTTCATACTTTCACAGGTTGAAATTCAATAAGATAACTGCATTTGATATGTTTTGTGTCTTCAGCGTTTCTAGCAGAGACCTGGTCTTGAGAGATGCTCATGGGATTTGGGCTCATTCGAGGATGTGCGGTGAAGGAATGGAGTGCTATTGAAGGTGACGTGATTCCACTGTGACGCTCCAAGCATGGCCTTGGTACCAAATAGACTCGGGCAACTCAATATTGTGACTCTAAAATAAATTAGTGGTGAGTCTGGCCAGAAACAATAACGAGACCCAAACCTCCCCTTAACGTATATTTCCCCCATCCCAACTCATAGTTTTTGTCAGCTTCTCTTAGAGAGTTTTACCCAGGGTGCTATGTCCTTATCAGAAGGCTAAAAACTTGGCATTTGATCTGAAAATGTTACTAAGTCCACTTGGCATAAACTGGCATAACTTTAGCCTTATGATCCTAAACTTAAGATACTGTGACACTTCATCATTCAAACAGGGAAAGCCACAAATTAATGATATTACTTCAGGAAAATAAGATCAGCTTACTTAGGTGACAGGAAAATATTAAAAGAAGAAATGCAGCATCTTCAAGAGGAAAACCTTACCTTCAAAATGGCTGCCTTAGTGTGAGGACACTGCAACGTAGCATTTTTTTCTGAAATGCAACAAGTCTTCAAAGTCAGAAAATAGAGATTAAATAATAAACCCACATGACATCACTTATAAGATGAATCTAATGAACAAAATAAACTAATGAGCAAAACAGAATCAGAGACATGGAAACAGGGAACAGATTGACAGCCGTCAGGGGAAAGGGGGTGGGGCAGAATGGTGGAAAGAAGGGGAAGGGACTACTCAAAGAACATGTATAAAGGAACCTTGAATAAAGTTCCCCAAATCCTTAGCTTGTTTTCTCCTCTGTAAATCCAAGTATACAAACATCACCTCCATCTACCTCATTGGACTTTTACAAGGAACAAATGAAAAATGTGATAGAAATTTGTAAAGTTCTGTAGAAATTCACTACAATTAACATAAAAGAGTTTTTTTTCAAAGATTGTATTTATTTATTTTTAGAGAGAGGGGAAGGGAAGGAGTAAGAGGGAGATAAACATCAATGTGTGGTTGCCTCTCACGTGCCCCCCACTGGGGACATGACCCACAACCTAGGTGGGTGTCCTGACTAGGAATCAAACTGGCGACCCTTTGGTGCACAGGCCCACACTCAATCCACTGAGCTACACCAGCCAGGGCCATAGAAGAGTTTTTAATGTAGACACATGTAAGCTAAAGACTCAAAAAGAAAGAAATCTAATTATCCTATTTAAATTATGGTTTCTGATTTAGTAGTTAAGATGTTAAGTCACTAAAATAATATGGGATATACACTGTGATTGAAAAAATAAAATTTAAATTAAAAAAGATATAAAGCCACTGTGTTGTATTTTGTGAAGGTAGAAGTTTTGCTCTGAGTCAAGAAAGCCAGCAATGTGCAGATTATCGTCATGAGGATAACAAAGAATCACGGCCCTCACCTTGAAGAGACCTGTGGGCATCAGCCACTGGAACACAGTCTTATTCTGGCCACTGCTCTTCCAGAGGGCAGGATGAAAGCAAAAACAATTTAGGCAAAGGAGATCATGGAAGGCAGGGTAGTTTCTTTGTAAGGATAAATATGAAAACATCAAATTCCTTTGGTGTGGAAAATTAAAAGGCTAGAGGAAAAATTGAATCAAGCCTTAATAATCTAGAAGTGCATGAATATGGGGAAAAATAATTAAATCACCCACTTTGTGGTGACCACACTTGGTTTCCTTAGGTAGAAAAACTAGAAAGGGGCAACAGAAGAAAACAGAATAATTGCACACAGAATTTTTTAAAATTATTAAGTTTATTAACCTAAGAGGGAAAATAAGGTGCATTAGCTGGTTTGTGGGACTATGGAAATGAACAGATGCAATTTTAATGGATTGGCAGAAGAATCTGGGGCTTAGCTCAACCTTTTCAAATTGATTTTAAAAGACTATTATATACTCATCATATATCAGTGGGAACTATAATTAGAAATTGGTTGTTGCAAGGATCTGTGTCTAAACAAAGCCCGTTATAAGACCATCTAGAAAAGAATTAAAATTCTCAGTGACCTAGCAACTTCAAAGGTAATTCTTCTAATTGATTATGCTATAAGCTCCATAAAAAGGCAGCCTCTATTATTCATTATTATAGGTCTTGGCAAATATTTGGTTGATTCATGTGAATTTGCAAATGTTCAGCCATATTTGAACTATAAAATTTGCAATTTTGTATGGTTCAGCTGTAACAGTAGGAGCCTGAGCTCCTACTATTTTAAATACATATATTGAATAAGTGAATGAATCAGCCTGGTTGCTTTGATTAATGTCTTTTATAGCATTTTAAAAACTCTGATTGATATAGAAATACCCTGGTAGATACAAACATTCTAATGTGCTCAGATGTCCTGCTTTCATCTAGCTAGAAACTTTCAAGTTTAAAGCCTTCTAAACTTGTATAAATCACTTATTCTATGCTTATGAATATATCCTGGGACAAATACAAAACTGGGCTGGGATGGCCAACACTGTTCTCAGTGCTGGAGAGATGAGACGTATGCATCTGAAATAAGCAATGATATTAGCCATAATGACTGGTACTCATATGAGGCTGGACTAGGAAATGATCAGTGTGACCTAAATAGAGCAAGTATACTTTCATAGAATAGGCAGAACTTGAGTTAATTGTGGATTCTGAGTATAATCTGTAGGCAGTGTATAAAAAAAACATTTTTAGATGTGGGATTGGTGAAAAAATGAACATGTGTTCGAGGAGGACCCAGGAGGCCATTTCAGCCATAGAAGGCATTTTGTCTTGGAGAGTGAAGGAGGAAATTTTGGATAAATTATATGAGATTTTTCTGCAAGGGTCCAAAGTCTAGGTTTAGAATGTAACATTTATTCTTCATGCACAGAAAAACTCAGAGGTTTATTAGTGTAAAACACATAGAAAACCACTGGAGGTTTAATAGTAGAAGGTAAGCTGAGTTTAAAGATTAGTTTAAATTATTGAAAGGCTACACTTTCTAAAACAAACCATTTGTTCCATACGTGGGGTTGTCTCAGTTTAAATGGTGACCAACTACATTTTCATACTTGTATTTTATGCAAGGTTAGAGCACACACAACTAGAATTAAAAGGGTCATGTATAAAATAAGGTAAACTATAGCAATAACATGAATTAGGTTAGTTTTTAAATATCATTTGAACTGGAAAAAATTCAAAAGTTCTTAGTTCTTTTGATTTCCATGAAGACTGCTTGGTCAGCCAAAACAAATTAAAGATACATTATTTTGTACCCTTATATGCACAGCATATACACATATACAAATATTTATACACATTTTTACTTTATAATGCAATTTATGCCATTGTAGTCAATTACCATGTCATGTAGAGACAGAATACACATATAGTTATATGTTAAAATAAACTGATGAATAATTTGGTTACATCACTTCACTATTAGCAGCTATGAAACATACTGGTGCAGTTCTGAAGGAAAAAAATCTGTAAATCAGACAGCACCTCTGAGTTTCTAAGCTATATGGAGGAGCTTTGTGCAACTTCTACTAAGGTAAATACTGGAGACATGCCACTGAAATCGTCTGCTGTGCTAAAACAAACAAACCAAATATAAAAAACGCCTCTGGTTCATATGTGGGAAACCAATATTAGAATCTTAGGTTGATTTGGGAAGTTAAAAATGATTATAAAGTCACATTTTCTTGCAACCATTCATTGATTTATTACTGATTATACAGATAATATGTGTTTGTGATATTTTAAGATTATAAAATCTAGGTATAAAAAATCTCATTTCAACATACGTTTGAAAATGGCAAACCTAATCATAATTCCTTTAATATAATTTCCTATGACAGAACAATATCTGCGTAACAATACGCAGATATTCATTTTGGCAACAACATAATAAAAGGATTCAAATGAATTTTTTGTTTTGTTCCTTTTTACAACTCCTCTAAGAGTAGAATTCCTCTACAAATTCTGATGAAGTGCAGGCCCCAGAAAAGGACGTACCCCTGGAAGACCTGCTACGTGGGAAAAGGGCTAGCAATTAACCGAGCGGTGAAGAATGGCTCACGCAATCACCAACGTTTCACAAATTCCCATGAGACACATTCACTAGTAACCCATCGAGTAATTGTGATAACGAGAATAAGAGAAACTAAAAATATATATGGGTTTTGGCTTCATGAAAATTGTTGATCTTTATCCAGTACAGCAGGTCATCCGAGAAGGGGAGGAGGATTGCATTTGTATTTGAAGTAGATACTCCATACTGTTCCTTTCCATTAAGTTTTCAAGGTGCAGTTAAGTGTAATGTGACCCATTATAGACATGCCATCGACAAAGGTATCAAGTCAATGTGACTAGTGCCTGCTAATAGGAAATACCAAAGGACATTGATGCTCAACCCAAGGACAGGGGCAGCAATGTGAGGAGTGCCTTGGGGTGAGGAGAGGGTGAGGCTGGGTGAGGGAGGGGAAGGGAAGAAAAAAGTAGGAACAACTGTAACAGCTTAAACAATAATAAAAAATACATAGAAATAAATACCATCACTGAGATTAAAATGCAAATTAAAGGAAGATTTTTAAAAAACTCTTTGCAAAATATTGAATGTGTGCCCACATTTTTAAGAATGTTTCAGTCATGTGACATGAAGAACACATACAGGTAAATTATCACCATTCACAATGCAGAATGATGATTCATACAGACTGACAGAGAATGAATTAAGAGGGGCACCCAAACTTCCACTACAAATTATGTGGAGATAGTTCTCCAAGTCCCTGTAAGCCTCCTTCTCTGCCCTGAAGTATCCTCATTCTTTCAACGTTGCTCTGAAGGATGATTTCCAGGCCTACCCTATGGTAGTTGCCTTCTTCAGAACATTTTTGCTTTGCTTTTGTTCTGGCTCGCCCATGTCAATAAAAAGTGGGTACACAGTCAGGGTATTTCTCTATGTGGTCTACATCCCCTCTTTACAACAGAAGGGTGTCCATCCTCACTGGGACCTCAGGTGGCAGAGATCTGAGCAGTACAGACATTACACATAGTTGGTGGCAGCTTTGTTTAGCTATGCTGTCATAGGGAAACATTTTAGTAACATCTATATAAGCTTTTCTGTCACGCAAGGAGTGGGGAGTATAGGTTGAGGCCTGCTATTCTATTTATAGGGTTGTAGATGTTACATTTCCTTTACAGCCTAAGATTAGTCCAGTTTTCAAACATCCTTCCCCATAATGTTGATGAATAGTAAACATGTCAATTCAAATGCCATTAACCAATCTTTTCCGTGGTATTTATGCAAATTATATTAATCACTGACAGAAGCAGAAGTTTCATATACTGAACTCACCTCATTAGTCCCATCTTTCAAGACTTAAACTCTTTGTTGGTTTAAAAGTAATATTAGGAATTGCTGCAATGTTTAGACATCTGTCAACTTGACTAAGTTTTATATTCTTAGGTATGTTACTGGTAAAACTGTCACAGAGGGCAGCACCAAGTTCAAAATGCTGTTAATACTACTGGACAACTCTTCAGCTTCACTGGGGTTGACATGGACCCCAGAAGCAGCCTCACAGTGTGGTAATAAGTACCTGACTCTGAATTAAGAGAAACGGTTTTTAATACCAGTTGTGCTGCATTTGTTTGTGTGGTGTGTGGGGGAAGTGGGAGAGGGGACAGGGTGTGTGACAGCAACTAAGATACTCAGTCTTCTCCATACTCCCATTCTGTCATCTATAGAAGGAAGAACCACAGAAATACTAGTAGTTGCAGTGTCACGGGCAACAATCTCACATAATATCCTTTTACTATAGATGTGGAAATAGGACCAAGAATAGGCTTAACATGGCTGTATAATTTGTACAAGGCCACACATGAAGAGAAGACCGGTGCTCTATCTCCCTTCCATTTTACATCCTGGTAGACTGGAAAAATTATGGGAATGTGAAATGGTGTCCAACCAGATGGTTTCAATACAGTTTGCAGTTACAATGGCTCCTCTGTGCTACATGTGAAAATGTGACTGAGAAAGAAAATTTTGTATAACAAGATGGTGTGCCAGAGCTACAGACCCAGTAAGCCCTGGGATTGGCCATTCTATGGGGTAAAAAATGGGAAAAAATGATTTAAAAATACCATTTATTCCTGTCTTCCTCTTCCCTTTTATAATCCAAAGAAGAAGAAATATAATTACTTAGAAAAAGATTATGGTTTGCCAGTCACTTGTACTTGTTGAAAACTGGAGGGATAGCCCAGAATTGCCTCTAACATCTGGTCACTAAATCTCTCCAAGCCCCAGAGCTTTCATTAAAGCCAAGATTAATATCCTTCATAAGATTACCAATGGGGTAGACTTGATGCACCTAGAAGACACTGAGCCTCTCAGACATTTTAGTTACTGATGTAGCTCTCCTGGTGCAGAACCCCCAGCCCCAAGTCCTCTTTCTCTCCATTCCTTCTCCTTTCCAGTCTACTCCAGGAGCATTTTCTGGAGTTAAGTGCTAATTCACATTATGACTCAGTGGGGAAAATGTTATGGGCTTATAGAGAAACACGATTCTCTGTCAGCTGAATCTGTCAATTCAGGGGCTTCAAAAGGAGATTAATCTCATTTGTCATCTAAACCCATCCTGTGATTAAGAATGAAACTCCTGAGCAGGGGTCAAAAGGCTGGAGTGTTTCAGGTGGTGCAGACCAAGCCAAAGCCACTGGCATTTCTGTAGGATGACCACTGGTAAAGGGTTATACAAACTTGTTACAGAGGAAAATATTATAGCCACTATCTTCCATTTTCCTTTTTTAAGCCAAAAGAAGAGATTTTTAAAATACCAGTTGAAATGAGCTGAAGTTAAACTAGTTGTCAGTTAAGTGGCCTTTCTGAACTAAATGCCTGAAGATTAAACTATTCTGCAAAAAACTAAAAATGACTTAATATATTATTTTTCCAAATATAAAACTTCATTCTCTTTCCTTTTAAGCACTTGGAATGAAAACTATAGAAACTATTGATAGAAATAATATTAAGTGATTTAATATAATACTGGAATTACAAACCAAGTGACAAACTTCACTGGTTTTATTTGACCATTATCTTTATTCTTTATAGTTTTTCCTACTCTCTTATTATAATTTACTTTAAAACTTAGAATTGCAATCACAGCTTTATTTGAAAAGAGTGCAAATAATTGAATATTAATACATGAGCACAGGAACAAAGAAATTACTCAGTCATTTAGCTATTTACATTAGTCCTTTTGCATAAGAACCCCCCCAAAAATATTATACCAGCAAATCAAAAGGAATAAACATAGAATCAAACAATAATAATGATGGCTTAAAAATATAAAAGCTAAACTATTCTAAATGTGAAATTGTTTCACATATACAGTACATACTGCACGTATACGTACATATATATGTAATAACATACACATGTATATAAAATCTATCTAATTGAAATGAATGACCAATTAACTTGACCAAACTATCATACCTAAAGATACTGTCATCACACATTGGGTGTCACTACAACTTTGACAGTTTGGTATTGTGCTTTCCATCAAGATAAAATTATTCTCTTATTCAATATCTTACAAAATTTCAGTCAACTTAATTGAAGTGTTAAATGATCTCCACTGATGTAAATGTAAATGCTGCATAATAACATAAAAGTAGTCATTATATAATGTATTCACGTTCACAGATCGCCTATTTTAAAACTAATGCAATCATACCATAAAATCCTTGACGAATCATTCACTTTTACACATATTTTATGAAACATGACTGCAGCTTCCCCTTGAGAACACCCAGCACTGTGTCCAATTTGTATGGGCCAGGGTATCACAGCCTGACCCTTTTAGAGATTGTTTAAAGTTGCAGCAGAGAAAACTCTGGGTTCCTACTCCCGAGCCAGGCCGCACGAAAATCATTTGTCTCTGCAACTGAGAGAACGCCCACTTATTTCTTGGGCTAATAAGAAACAGATTTGCAAAGAAAACTGACTTCATAGAAATAAAGCAATCTGGATGAGGGCCAAAGAAGGAATTGTTAGGAATAACTGGAGAGTATTTAAAAATTGTTTTCACATGACTGAAATAATTTGTATTGATTTTATGGAGTTATGTAAGCATAACAGATAGTGAACTATTAAAATTTCAGTTAATGAACAAATCAGTCAAAAATTGCTTACTTGGTTGGATAAGTTTGAAGTAGGCTAAAAATGCTTTCTTCCTTCTACATTGTGACATTTTGGCTCTATCCCCTCTGATGGAAGTGTATACCTTCTGCCTCCTTCTTATCATCAATATATTGTGATGATAATCAGTGTCATACAACAGTAGATAAAGTCCTTAAAAGGAACTAAACGTTAATTGGTTGCCTCCCATATGCTCCCAAACCAGGGATCAAACCCATAAGCCATGTATGTGTACTGCAAAGGAATTGAACTTGCAAACCTTCAGTTAGAGGATGACATTTCAGCCATCTGAGCCACACCATCCCGGGCAAAAGGAACTCTTTAAAATACTTAAAATGGTTTGAATATCAGAGTGGTGTGTTTTATAAGTAGGAAAAGTCTTAAGAAAATAATTAATGCCCTTCTATAGCTCCAAATGGTTTAGAGAGATTTATCAATGTTTAACACTAACTCAGCAAAGATGAAATTTCTTTCTTCTGAGACAGCTGTGCTTCATATCCCAACTTCTTAAATGGAAGGACTCTACCTACGGTGCCTTACTCTGTGCTGATTTTATGTTGAGATAACAGAGTATGTTATTTTTGGTCCACTCTTTAACCTATCCTTTTTATGTACCTATCCCTGGCATATAGTCTCAGGGGTGTAATTATGGACCCAGCACTTTTCACACTGGAAGAGGCAGATGAAATTAAACTCTAACAATGAATCTAGCAGACAGCTATACTGTGACTATTATATTTAAAAGAACACAAACAGAAAAAAATTATTTAAAGTTAACACTCTTAATAAACAATTATTTTTCAGATTCAATTGTACTGTACAGGCAAACAAAAATGGATAAAACTAATTTTCTCTATAATGCAACATCAAATCAATTTGTAACATCTAGCTCTTCAATTTTAATAAACTACAAGTATATTTGCTTTCATTTATATACGCACATGCAGATACATAAAATTTATTTGATGGAGTTGTTATGTGAAAAACACAATTAATGAAATAGATATATGTTATTATAAAGTAGTGGCCTAAGTCAGAAAAATGGATATGTGCAGACATTTTTATCATACTAGCAGTCTACATTAAGAGCAGATAAAAATTAAACTGTGTTTTTAAATTTGAAAATTATTTAATGGCTGAAAAAGAGAGGTCAACCAATTATTTTCTTCTTTTTCTCTCACCATTAACTGAAACATAGTTATTATAGAAAACTATTAAGGGAATGGTTGTCCTTTTCATTGCTAGAGGTGCTAAATGACAATTATGTTTAGGAGATTACAACATTATGACACAGTCAGATATGGTGAAGTTTTCAGACATTCATCATCTTGCTCATTCTCAATAACAGTTAATTTAAAAATCCAACTATTCTCCATTAGATTTATATGAGTGTCCAGAGCTGTGCATCACAGCATTATACAAGCTGCAAATCCATGGGAGGCTTATTCTGCACTGAACATAAAAAAATAATAAGATGCTACTTCTTTGTCCTCCACTGTGAAGGTTATACCTTGGAATTGAGTTAAATGAACAGACACATGATTCAGGCAACTTCATTTTTTTCACATGGAGCATCACTAAAATCATGAGAGAAATGGTACAGTGTGGGAGAGAGAAGTGAGCACTAGACTGGGGGACATCCTGATTTTCAGCTTGAACTTGGACACTTACTAGCTGTTCATTCTTAGATAACTTAACCTGTCTAATACTTAATTTCTGCACCTGGAAAATGAAGACATCAAAGCAGAGAACGTTTACACACTTGAATACCTCAAAACTAAGATTAATTTATCTCTGGATGTGAGAAACATATGTGAAATTTGCAAATAAATCAGTGGTTCTCCAACTGGGCTATTCTTGTCTATCACCTGAGGAAATTTAAATATTGCTTCTCCCCAGGATTCAGCTCAGAACAATTAAAGAAAACTCTCAGTGAGTGGGTGAAGGCATTGCTTTGTCTTAAAGGCTCTCTGAGTAATTCTAATATACCACCAAGGTAGAGGGGTCTGCCACAGCACTGCCCCCAGTAGAGGCCAGTGTGGTATAGGTGCAAATTAAGGACTTTATTTTCTCATTTCTGAGCATTCATTTTCTCATTCATTCACTAAACTTTTATTATACACCTCTTAAATGCTAAGCAACATGCTACATTCAAAGGATACAAAGACTTTTCTAAAAAGTAAATTACAACCCCCGCCAACAAGAAACTTATTTCAGCAAATACTTTAGCATGTAAATGTAGCTGCTATTGGCTTTAAAAATTACTATGCAGGATAACACATACAAAGAAAGTGTCAAACCTCAGTTCTTGAACTCTGTGTCAGGTACGTTTCCTTAATTCAGTCTTTTTTTTCCCAAATAGATTTTATTTCAGCAAGTGACATTAGCATATGGCATTTCAAAATACTAAATGGAATTCAATCAGGCAAATGCTTACTATTTCATTTTTTTAAGATTGGACATACTGGCAGAAGAAAATTCTAAATGGGATTGATAATAAGATTTTGAAAATCTGCCTTTTTATTTCTTACCATAAAATCTAAGCAGTGATGTTCAAGAAAAGTAAACAGCAGTTATTTTAAATGCATGTATCCATAAAGAGTATTCATAAGCACATACATATATACATTGAAACCTCGATGGTAAATTTAGTTTTATTTTGACTTTTCAGTCATAATTGTTACTTCCATTATTTTGATCAATTTTAATTTAATCAGGTGTGTGTATTAAGTAAATACTTAGGGCTGTGAAAACATACAATCTATTCACTTCCCCTTGCATTTGAGAAATAAAGTGACATTGCCATAAAAATGTGCATGTTGGTGTTTTAACACACTGAGCTGCTTCCTGCCTTCTCATAGTCAAATCATAACTCCTTTAAGATCCTTTTAACTATCTGTTGGCTTAAAAATTGTATTGTGAGTTAAAGAATAGACACACTTAAAAGATGTCACTGAGGCAGGAGATAGCATAGGAAGAACTCTAAGACTGTACTGCCTTTGGCTGGCCAGCATCTAGGGTCCCGGTTGCCAGGCAACACCTTTTAGCACTTAGGTAGGATAGATAGTAAACCAAGGCAGAGAGGAGGAGATAGACATGTTTCACCCACTAACTCAGCAGCCCTTAGCCTGGTAATATTGCCACATGCTCCAACATCACAAGAAACACTGTGTTAGCATGGGAGGAGGGAAGTCCTTGGAATTCTATGTATCATTTCTACTATCTGGGAAAGAAAGCCTTGAAACTATGTATACATCCCAAGGCTTGGAAAGGGGAAGAGGTCAGGGCCCGTAGTGCACAAAGAAAAAGCCCATGAAACAACTTTGGTTAACTACCTGTCTCCTGTCACATATCTCTTTTATGACAAAATGAACAAATGTAATCTGAAGCAAGATAAAGATTCAGGGTAACAGAACCCTCTACACACCTATGTTTGGGTGGTCACATGCTCTCCCGGAAAGCTGGCACCACCTTTACCTATCAATCATTATGTAATTTCTTCACCCCCATCCTGCCAACTATATATATCCTCAGAACAAAGGACCTGGGGCTCTTGCCATCGCTGCTCTTGCCTTTCTCCCCCACCGTGGCAAGGCCCATTCTCTTCTTGTAGAATGTACCACTGATGAACCCTGCTTGCATGCTAAAAGACTTGCTGATCAGTGATTCTTTATTGTACCAGCAAGAAGAACCGGGTTTCCCCTGCTAACATCACATTGCTTAAGTGCTTCAAGGCATACCATTTTTGTCTAGTTCCTGTAAATGAGTGGTTTGCCTTTATATATCACTTGAGAATTTTTAAAAGCAGTATTTTCTGAATGAAATGAGAATTATATGGTGTTACAAAAGAACAATGGGATCAAGTGCACAGAATAGCTCTACTATTTGTGTTTGTGTGATCGAAGTGTTCAGCCTCATTTATTAATCAATTCAGCAAGGCATAGTCCAAATAATTTCTACTATTGACCCTCTTTGATCTGGATATTCTAGGGCTCTGTCTTTCCTTGAAGATCATAGAGATTCCAATAATAGATTAGGAAATCAAATGTTTATTGGATGGCATGAAGTGGAGAACTGAGAATAGAACATGGGGTTTATGGGAGAAGGACACCTACAGAGCAGAAAGGAGGAGACAAAAAATTGCTGAAACATTGGAAACTAGGAACCTCTGCCTCTTTTTTTGAAATAATTCCAACCTTACAGAAAAAGGTACAAGACTAGCACAAAGACCTTCTATATACTCTTCATCCAGGTTTCCATAAATGTTTTAAGAAATGTTAAAAGAACCATGTTTATCATCATCTAACACTTTGTGAGATGGTTTGGAAGGGGGTCCCCAGGACCACTCACTCTGGAGGCTGTTCCCCTGCAGGAGGAAGTAAGGCTCAGGTAGGGTTCACGCACAGTGGACAAACAAAATCGTCTGCGATGTCAATGGCCGAAGCATCGGAGTGGAGTGGAAGCATACAAGAGGCTTTTCAAAGAAGGAATGGCAGGATAGGTGGATGACCACAATTGTAAAACACAAAAGAGACACTGTACAGCGGATTATAAAATTTCATGGGTAGATGACCCGAAGGAGAATGGTGCTGCTAAGGGGAGTGAACAGTTGGAAGGGTGGCAATGGGGCTGTGTGTGCACCAATGGGGCTGGCCAACGGGACTGCGGAGGCGGCCTGCTGCCGGTTACCCTCGGCCTTCCCGGCCACTCTTCTCTCCCAAGCTTTCGTTCTACCCACACTTTCTCTACTCTCCCATATCTGTCAGATGGCACAGCTGTCTTTTCTATTTACCTTGGCATATTCTTCCCCTTTCATCAGGTCTTATCCCTGTTTTCTTGTTAAAAGAATAATGAGGAAAAGCTTATTTAATGTGGAATGATCTCACATGAAGTAAAACACTTTACTGAGCAGTAGAAATATGTCTATTATGTGCTGGCAGAATGAATGATTCCAAATCCACCTGTAGAGTGGAAAAAGCAAAAAGCAGTTTATATATTCTGGGCAAAGTCCTCTCTCTTTAATTGTTCACACTATTACAGATGTCTCCCATTTCCCCCCTCTGCCCCCTTTATCCCAGCCCTGACCCGCCTCCCTGGCCACATTATTGTCTGTGTCCATGGGCTCTGCATATATGCACATATGTTCCTTGGCTAATCTCTTCTAGTCCCCACCACCCCCCGCCCCTATGAGATCTGTCAGTCTGTTCCATGTATCCATGCCTCTGGGTTTATTTCATTTATCAATTTATTTTGTTCATTAGATTCTACATATGAGTGAGATGGTATGGTATTTGGTACCATATGGTATTTGTCTTTCTCTGACTGGCTTAATATCCTTCAGGTCCGTCCATGCTGTCAGAAAGGATAATGGTTCCTTCTTGTTTATAGCTGTATAGTATTCCATTGTATAAATGTACCACAGCTTTTTTATCCATTCATCTACTGATAGGCACATGGGCTGTTTCCAGAGTTTTATCATTGTAAATAACGCTGCTGTGAACATACATGCATAGAGGTTCATATGCTCTTTCTGATTGGTGTTTTGGGATTCTTAGCAAAGCCCTCTAAGATTTTGTCCTCAGGGCAGTAGTAGTTTTCAAACTTCAGTATGCATCAGAACCATCCAGGGTATATATTAAGACACATCGCTTATGCTACCTCCCAGAGTTTCAGATTCTGTAGGTCTGAGGTGAAGCCCAAGAATGGGAAGCTCTAACAAGTTCTCAGGTGGTGGTGATGCTGCTGATCAGGGACAACACCTTGGGAACCACTGCCAGGGGGCGCGTCAATAAAGAGATCTGCCCAGAAATTAAATAAAGCAAGGGGTGAGGAGAAGGATAGAAAGAAGAGGGCTCTTTACTAATTTTATTTACTTATCCTTTCTAATATACATAAAAGGAATTACAGTTAAATGAGGTGAAACCAAGAGATGTTAGGTTTTGAGAGGTTCCCCTACATGCTGCCACTGGTAGTTTTATCAAGCTATTTTGAGTTTGGTTAAAACAGCCAAACAGAAGGTAATTGTAACTTGGTAATGTGTGTTCATAGGAAATAGAGATAATATTGCTTAAGGGGAAAAGAGGGCAAGAAATAGGTATTTGTGATACATTAACATTTCCTATCCTTAATTTCCCTTTATCATGAGAGCACACCACCGACCACCACTTACTGCATCAGCATATTGACTTATTATTTTAGAAATATGTTTAGACTTTGTCTAAATGAATTGGATTGACTAAAGCAGATCACACTCAAATCATAAAGGTGTATTTCTACACCACCCCCAGCCCTGTAAAGTAGAACTTAAGTATGTTCTGTTGATAACTCATATTCAGATAAAAGGCACTCAGTCATTTTTAAAATATTGACCAAAGTCAGTTAACTACTTTTTTTGCCAGTTGGTTGCATGATACTAATTTATAAGAGACCTATGTATAATAAAGCCAGCGTAGACCATTCAAACTAAGTTCTATTCTGGTTTATGTTTAAATGAAGCATATACCTGTACTATATTTTACTAGTGCTTCTCAGATCAAATTATTCATCCCTTTACAACTTTAAAAATAAATACAACTTAACCCTCTCATCCTTGGCTACTTCATCATATAATAAACTATAATCTTGTTGGAAAGGGCAGAATTGCCCTTTATTTTCATTTTTTCCCCTCAGATATTGACAGTTTCTCATCACACAAAATACTCTGTATTTAGTAGACAATTAGTACTAACATTGGGTTTGCAAGTTATAGATTGTACATTTTAATTATTAGAAGTATCCCTTTGCTTACAGTGTTATTGAACAAATAGACCAACACAATTACAGCTTTAATTGGGCATTGGTAATTCTTTCCAATGGCTCTTCTCCAGTCTTATTCATAAGAAGTTGTATAAGTCTGCAGCGATTCCAGCCTTCTGCCTGTGCCCTCCTTTCTTTGCCCTGAGCCAGGTTCTCAAGCATGGATTTTACCCACTGTTGGGTTACGGAGAAGAAGAACTGAGTCTGAGTCATGACTTTTCCTTCCTATAGCTTTAGGACCTCGCACAAATCATTACCCATTTCTTGCCTTCAGTTTCTTCATCTGTGAAATAACAGGATTAACCTAGACAATACTGGCCATCCTTTTATACTTTTAATCCAAAAGCAGAACACATTTTCCAAGCCAGCCCTCCAGCAATGCTGTAGAGGTCGTCACCCACAGCTGGAAATTATCCTGGTAAAGAAGTGAAATTTTCCAACTGGGATGAATTAAGGGTTTTTAGTCTTTCTTTATAGGTCTATGAATACATTTGACTCCAGAACATAGTGTAAGTGAATTTCATAAAATATTCAGTTTGTTAGAGGCAGTGGCACAACGGTAAAAGTCGAACCACTGGCTTTTAAAAAACAAAAGCTGCGAGTTATCACGGTTGCTGACTTGACGGCACCAATACCCCCAGCAAGGCTGGTTTCTAGCTACAGATGCAACAGCACTGGACACTGAGTGTGAAGTTGTGTTGAGGCTGTGTGCAGAATTGCCAAGCTGCTATGAGCCAGCTTCAGGACATAAAGAACCATTAACTCTTGGGGCAGGGACTTAGTTCCACCTCTATACCTAACTCTGTGTGAGATTTTAAGCAAGTTATTTAATCTTTTCAGACTCTTACCCAAAATAAAATTTCTTATCAAATTTCTTACCTATCAAGTGAAAAAAGAGCATTTGTTCCGGCTTTTGTGGCTACAATAACATATCAGATGTAAATGCATTTTGAAAAGCTGAACTCCTTTCTAAATGCAAATTACAATTACTATTACTTTTATTAAAAGGAAAATTTCACATGCAGTAAGTGCGTTTAAAATAACTTTCAACAAACTACAGCTACCAATCCTCCTGATTAAGGTTCTTTTCACTGCAAGAAACAGAAATCCACTCAAGATAATTTAAGTAAATTTGAAGGAAATTGGCTATTTTTGTGTCATTTGAGTATTGAAAGCAGCAGGGATTAAGGTCAGGCTTATTTCCCCAGAACTTTCAGATTCTCTAGCTCTGGATTTATCCAGTCTCTCTACACATACACGTTAGGCAACTGCTAATAAACAGCTCCCTTGTCCCCAAACTTTCTTCCAAACGGCCTAATGATGCACTCTATGGTTCTCAGTTCAAATTTGAGAAAGAGGGGAAGATAAAGGGTGAAAGTATGGGAAATTGGGGGAAAGAGGGAAGGGGAAAGGGAGAGGGAGAGATTAATTTATTTAAGTGTCTGCCCACCGAATTTGGGGAAGGTGTACATACCTATCTCCAACAGGTGTGGCCAGGTATATGAGTCACACGAGTCAGAGAGCTGCCTTGTAGTTAGAGCAACCACACTGATGGATCCTTTTAGTGAAAATGTTAAAAATCAACATCATTACTGTTAACAATTGGATGCTCCTTTTGGGAAGTCACATGCTTTTTGAGGCCAAGAGCTATTTGTCAATAATGGGAAATCTGGAAAAACATGAATTTAGCATCTGGTGGCTCAATTATGGCTTATGAGAGTCAGCTAGGGCATGAATGCTGCTTAAAATGTGCTATAATATTAAAATATTAATCAAATAGTGTAATTCCCTTGGAAATCCCATCAGTAGTAGGACTGATAGAAAACCAACTTCTAAGTCCCATGCTGTAGTGAAGTCAAATGTTATAGCTTAAACAGACTGGAAAGTTGTATGTGGAGCTTTTTGACAAAAGCCAGTATTCAGTGAAGCTGCAGATTTATGATATAGAGTAGTGTCACCTGAAATAAAGGGACCTTTATGTCACAAGCCTTATTAGTCAGCACCTTAAACCACAACCCACTGAAACTACAGCCACCTATAAAGTTACAGCTACACTGGAGACAAGGGCTGTCAAACAGTTGGAAAAGCTCCCCGAACTCCTGCAGCGTTAGCAGCCCTGAGAGAGAGAGAAGCAAAGTGTCAGAAACAAACTGGAAAGAAAATAGATAAAGAGAGCCATACTCTGCTAACATGCTGAACAAAACAGAGATTAATTGGTTTCTAGAAAAGTACACTCTCTCTAGCAGACAGGGACCAGCAGGATTGCATGCCTTGCTGATCATTTTTCAAGAATTTCTTCCTTTGGTCCAAAATGATGTCACAAATCACAGGGACAAACATGAAGAACTCTGACAAGTGGAAAATTTTCTCTGGTATAAAAACACATAAATAAATCGCCTTAGATCTAGAGTTAAAAATAAGTCAGCTTGAGATGAAGGAAAAACACTATTTTAAATTCCAGGTATTATTTCTTAATAGTCAAACTGTATATGAGACTCAATGAAGCAGACAGTTAATTCTACATCCAGAGCTTCAGGTCTAAGTGTTATGTTCAGTGTTTTATTTTGTTACTTAGTGAACGCAGTTAAAGATTGCCAAGAGAATTTTAATTATTGTGCAAAAGATTATATCAAAAAGTTATAGTTATTTTAAATTTGTGACTTTTATAGGCTTATTGCTTATTTAATTTTGGAGGGGAAAAGAGGAAAACTTATTGTGGACAACACAAGGATCACTTACAAGACAGATGCTCAGCAGTGGTTTGATTCTTATACTAAGGTGTAAAATTGAAAACCTTTGTGGAGGAATAATATGTTGTATAATTAACCTATGTGTTTCTTAATATTTACAATCGCTTCTCACCCCAGTTCCATCAGAGAAACTGGCCCTGTGCTCACTAACTTGACAGAGGCTTTGGCTGGGCAGAAAACAAGATTCCTGCAATTCTTTCTGGTTACGTGCTCCCAAACCCTAGGCTCTTAAGAAAATTTAGAGCACTTACAGAACTGATAACAGAAATAGGATCCGGATAGATAATAAGTGTGGCACACAAAAACACACAGGGAGAAAGCTTTCCCATGAGATCAAAGGAAATTTCCTGGAGTGGGTGGAGGGGTGTGTGGAAGAGGATAAGGGTGTTTGGCTGACTGTGCCGGCTCACTGGTAGCACTTCCAGCGAGGAGAAATGGCTCTAAGGTGCATCTAGACACATGGCAAAACATCAAAGACAGACTTCCTGTTCCCAATACAGAAAATAGACAGCCACAAGCTACCGGTGTCTCCGCTAAGGTGCCGTCTCACTTTAACCTGTCTGGGTGTGGGGCTCAAACATGAAGTGAGGCTGACGAGGAAGAGCAAAGACTGAGAGAGAGATTTAAAGAGAGTGGCAGGATAGGGGCTAAAACAAGAGTTAAGTTTGGTTATAGAAAATTAAAAGGTATTTTTTTTGTCCACTCTATATTGTGGGACACAATCTGCATTTGCTTTATAATATATTCATTTACTATCTGATGGAAAGTTGAGGTGATATTCTTCCTGTAATAATTTAAAACTAACAAATCAACTTACAATGCTTATAAAATGGTAATATGATTTAGAACCAGAGGAATTACAAAGTTCTGAGAGCCCTGGTAAATAGCAATATTCTTGTGGGACATAGATTATTTGAAAGAGCAAACTGCTTGATAAACTATTTGAAAATATGTAGCAGGTGTATATAAAGGTTAAAAATTACATTCTTACATTCCTATTTCTTACATCATAGTGTTATGATGCTAAGAATGCATGAAAAAGTGACATTAATGGAAGAAGGAAGTACTAAATTAAGTAGTGTTATCCAAATAGCTAGTAACCAATTATCTCCAGGGTAGTTAAAAAACAAAGCCAGCAAGAAAGAGACAAAAATAATTACAATTAACTAAATCAACAAAGGCTTTTTGATTCATAATGCCATTAGACTAAATTCAGAGAGTGGCAAACTCCACTACAATAAACATTTCTCACATTTAAATAGAGCTGTGCAAAGTGTTTGTGGATATAAGTTCTGTTTAAATCTTCATAACTTGATGAAGTATATAGAAAAGCTATATAAACAAATAAATAATAATATTTCAGCTATGACAAGTGCTCTGAAGAAAAACAACAAATAACAGAGGACTAGAGCTGTGTGTAGGTGTGTATTTTGCTATATCAGTGGTTGGGAAAGAAAGAAGTAAGATTTGTGCAGAGACCTGAATGCACCGTTCACAGATGCAACAGAGAGTATTTTAGAAAGGGGACAGCAAACATCTGAATAGGGATTCCAGATAAGGTAAGTCTGCTTGTAAAGAAACTAATAAGTTAGTGATAGTTTAGAAAGACCATAAGGAAGACTTATAGATCAAATTTGGGAGTTTATATTTTACTTTGAGTGTGTGATAATGAGTCATTGAAAAGCTTCAGCAAGGCACAGGATCTGATTTTTTTTTTAAATATGATAGAGGCTATGGTATGGGTAAGTGACTATAGCACAGCCAAGGTAGAAGCAAGGAGACCATGGCAGTAGGTGAGACATCACGGTGGCTTGGGGGGTAGTATGGTAGAGGATGAGTTGGTCAGATTTGAGACATATTTTGAAGGTGTAATCAACAGGACTTGGAAAGGAGTACAGACAAGAAGGGCCAGGAGTTGGAAAAACAGACGAAGTGGTAGTGCATTCTGCAGAGAAAGGGGAAATTTGGAGGTTGAAGGAAAAACTAAGAATTCTCTTTATCCTGTCCCCTGCACATTAATTCCAGTGCATTTAGGAGAAATACTCCCAGAACTGTTACTCATTTTAATACAGTAGCTATGAGCTGTCCAGAGAATGTCTCTTACGATATTTGCTTTGATGACCAAGTATGTGGCACTGATGCCTCAGGCCCCTTCTGATTGTTCTAGTGAATGTTTCTGAGCTGACTTACTGACTTTCAGTTTGCTTAGGGTTAAGGTGCATGGATTAAGGACAAGAACTCGTAGACAACACTGTGGGGATTACCAGAGGAAAGGGGGTGTGGGGGGAAGGAGGAGAATGTAAAGGAGGGGGGTGTAAATGGTGACGGAAGGAGACTTGACTTGGGGTGGTGAATACATAATACAATATACAAAGGATGTATTATAGAATTGAATGCCTGAAACTTATACAATTTCATTAACCAATGTCATCCTAATACATTCAATTTTTATAAAAAGGTGTTAAGGATCTTCTCATCAAGGCATTCCTCACTTGGTAGGTTTTAATGCACCAGCTCACATGGCTTAACTAGACTTCTGCCTGAGTTCTAAGCTCGGAAAGAAGGATCGCTGTGCCTATTTACATTTTAAGTTCTTCACTTGCACAGAGGGACTTGGGTTCACTTCTGAATTTGATTTTTCACTTTACCGAATAAGTTAGAAAAACTGTGAAAGGAAATTTAATGTTTCACTTAAGTCAAGTGATTTTCCTTCAAAAGAAGATAGCAGATAAGTTTTAAAATGTGACCTACTAACTTTTCCTTAAAATAATTCTTTCTTGGGGGGCGAGGATACGTTTGTGTCCAATTTTCCCAGGCCCCAGTGGTCAGAATACCACCTTCACATCTTCCCACATGCACATGTTACTTACACTTAATGTGTTCTCCCTCTTTATTATTTGAATGAACATTAAAAACAAAAACTTTTACATCACCATCACACATGGAAATCATGGCTTCTTGTTATGAGGGGTGTAATGACAAAAATAAATACAACTATGTTATTGCGTTGGGCTCGCCGCTGGGCTGGTGTCTTTCTGCTTCAGCAGTGACTCTAAAAATGATGTTGCTCTCGTAAATAATGCTGCCAGAAACATAGGGGTTCACAGGTTCTTTTGACCTGGTGTTTCAGGATCCTTAGGGTATAGTCCCAGAAGTGGAACCATCGGGTCAAAAGGCAGTTTTATTTTTTCTTTTCTGAGGAAATTCCATACTGTTTTCCACAGTGGCTGCACCAGTCTGCATTCCCACCAACAGTGCACTAGGGTTCCCTTTTCTCCACAACCTCACCAGCACTTGAAATAAGCCAGGTGGCAAAAGAAAAGTACCATACGATCTCACCTATAAGTGGAACTTAATCAACTAAACAAACAAGCGAGCAAAGTAGAACCGAGACATTGAAATGAAGAACAAACTGACAGTGACCAGAGGGGAGGGAGGAGTGGAGTAATGGGGGAAAGAAGGGAAACAGTCATCAAGGAACATGTATAAAGGACCCATAGACAAAGAAAATGTGGGGAGGATTAAATGTGGGAGGTGGGGGTGAGTAGGGCAAGGGAGAGTAATGGGGGAAAATGGGGACAACTGTAATTAAACAATAAAAAATTTTTAAAAAAGGTTGTTCTTCTCATCTGTCTGTGGTTAATCTTGAAATCATCCTCTACTAACATTTGCTCCCATGAGCTTAGAAACATCATTTAAAATTAGATTATAAGAAATAGTATGAATATGCTGGCTACCTACACACAGAGTTGCGGGCTTTCTAGCAACAACTTGCAAACTGCTAGTAGGCAGCTCATCCCAGTTGTGAAACACACTAGGTCATGAACTGAATTCAGGGACTTGGAGGGAGAGTTAAATTCACAGTGTGGTCACTTTAAAGGTGAAATTTAGTATTATCTGTGCATTTACTTAACTAGAGAAGTATTTGCCTGGAGTTCTTAGAAAATGCAGGCTGACATTTCTTTCAAGACTCCTTTTAGGGCAAAGGGAACAAAAGGCCTTATGTAACTACTTACTGCGATCTCCTTTAGGATCTAAACTTCAATCCCAGGGACAGTGGCACTACTGTTTTCTTTTGAGACCTTGAAATCTCTAGAAATATGAATGGCTCCACAATGCCTACAACACTCTTGTGTTCCTGTTGTTATGCTAAATGACTAAAGTAAAGGGTTCCTATTTGACTCTTCACATTTTAACAAATTCATATTTAGTAAATCATGTCCAAGCACTTTTTTTTTTACTTGAAATAGACTCTACTCTTTGCTAACACTTGATTCCTTTCTATCCGTTCATTCTTCCAAATCCACCTCGGCTCACTTCCTCTGTGCGGTCCCCTGGACTGCTCCACACACTGGCAATGCTCACCGTCTGGACAGGTCGTTTGACAATTTGATCATCTAGTCGAATGACCTTTCACATGTTTATATCTCCATCTTGGATTGAATATTATAGCTACATATTATTTGTTACTCATCTGCATCCTACCTTATTTACTAATTCTTCGCTGTGCATCGACACTGTTTCATACAGCCATTCCTCAGCTCTGGCATCACGAAGGTGCCACGGAGAAGGTGAAATGTAAGTGGTGAGGTCCCACTGACAAACAGGGGAAATGTGGTGTGACGCGGTAAACTCATCATGCAGAGAGCTCCCTCCCTCCTAGTGTAGAACGGCTGAGAATACTACATTAAAAATAACTTTAGAAAGCATGGCTGAACTGGTAGGAGAGAAAGAAAAACATTTGAAGGCCAGAAATAAGAAGCAGACACGGGAACCCCTGGAGCTGGCATTGTTGCTGGGATTATTGGCTAAACACGATTCGTTTTGTTTAAAGTTTTTAAAAATTATGTCATCTAGAGATATACATGTATATAATAAAATTAAGAGAAATGCAAGGGATTTTCTAATAAAAATTTCAGAAAAATGTTTACCTTAGGGTAAGAAATCAGAGGAGGACATGTAAGATTCAAAAGCATTAGTGTTGCTCTGCACCAGTTCTGTCCGATCCAAATTTAATACGAACCACAAACTGAACCACATATGCAATTTTCTGGTAACCAAATTTCAAAAGGAAAAATAAAATTTCTTTTAATAATGTATTTAACCCAAAATACCTAAAATATTATCATTCAACATGTAATCAATATAAAAATGACAAATAAGGTTATTTACTTTCTTTTCTTGATAAGAAAAGAAATCCGGTTTGTGTGTTTTCTTACAGCAAATCTGTATTTAGATTAGATGACTTTTAAGTGTTCAATAGCCAAGTGCAGTGGCTAATACATTGGACAGCGCAGTTTTATACCTGAAGATTTGAAACAAGTGTATGGGAGTTTATCTTAATATTTTTTAAGCTGTGCCTACTTTACTTATTGCTTGTACATCACATTATTCTTAGGTACAAGTGACAATTTTAACAGTTAGTTCCCACTTACCAATGAAAATGTTTTCTCTAAAATCTAGATGTGTTAATGTTATTGTCCCACCTCCGTCCCTCCCTCCTGTCTTGTTACATTCTCACATCCTTTGTGTGAGGTGCTTTGTGTTACATCTTTGATGATGGATGATTCGGACACATTTCTTGGATTTGCTATTCTAAAGCACTTCAGGAAAGTGCCTTTTGTTTATTGGGCACAAAACAAAAAATTCATTGACTAAATATGGGCTTATTTTCTCCCATTTGATGACATAGTTTCCAATAGGCATTCTTCAAAAAAAGTATTTTTTAAACTTGGTAAAAATATTACTTTAAAAACTGTAAAATAAAAAGCAGCTTCTGGCTGAGCATTTGTAACAATGAGGGTAAAGATTATTTTAAACAGAAAGCTGTTAGTAAATTGAGCATAATAAAAGCACTTCCTTTATCACCCATATCCGTTTTAGACTCAGCTTCTGCAAACATTCATGAGCAATCCAGACTTGTGAGGACATTGCACACAGAAGCAAAAATATAGGAGCAAAAAATGGTGCTGACCTACGTCTTTGGGCTGAAGTCAGAGGTCAGCAAACTATATAGCCTGTGAGCCAAATCCAGTAAGCTGTTGGTTTTCATTTGGCACATGAGCTAAGAATAGACTATCCATTTATTCAATGACTGAAAAAAAGCCAAAAGAATAATATCCCATGCACATGAAAATGATATAAAATTCAAATTCCAGTGTCCATAAAATTTTATTGGTATAAATCTACATTTCTCCATTTATGAATTCCCCGTGGCCGCTTTCATGCTGCAACAGCCGTGTTGGACAGCAGCAGCAGAGACTACATGGCTCATGAAGCCCCAAATTCTTAATATTTGGTCCTTTACAAAAGTCTGCCCACTCCTGGCTTAAATCACCATTTTCCCCAGATGATAATCGGTTTTCCATACAATGACCAAATAAACAATACAATATAAACTTTCTGAACTATGAAAACCATTATTAGAAAACAATGGTAAAGTGATTATTGACTGTGATGTGAGTTTATTTTCCAGGTTCATGCTCTGAGCTAATGACAGACATCTTGCATTTGCCCCATTCAGGGAAAGGAGAAACCAAATCTGCCTTCCGCTCTGCTATCTCCTAACTGTGTCAATGACCTTGGAAGAGTCAGAGCCTATAGGAACTTCTATGGGTCTACAAAGCAAAAGGATAAAATCAGAATATTTCCATAGTCCCTCAGAGTTTTATAACTAATCATGGAAAAAAATAGTTAAGAAAGAAGCAGTTGAGATGGAATACTACTTGGCCATAAAAAAGAAGAAAATTTTACCCTTTGCGACAGTATGGATGGACCTGGAGAACAACTATGCTAAGTAAAGTAAGCCAGTCAGAGAAAGACAAAAACCATATGATCTCACTTATATGTGGAATCTAATGAACAAGCTGAACTAACAAGCAAAATAGAGACAGACTCATAGATAGACAACAGGATGACAGCTAAGCAGAGGAGGGGGAGGTTAAGGGGTAGAGAAGTTGAGCAAAAAGGGAAAAGGACTCATGGGAATGGACAACAATGTGGTGATTGCGGGGGTGGGGGAGGAGAGTGTAAGGGGACTAAATGGTAATAGAAAAAAGTACAATGAAAATTTTAAAAAATGGTTACACTACCACATTGATGTCACCCAGGTCAGTTTTGTGCACTGCACTTATCTGCAAAGCTGGGGAAGAACTTTTGTACATTCAATGAGATCTGCTTAGTACAGAGTGAGCACTTAAATATAAAATGCATTTGCTGAATGCTGAGCTGAGCCGCAAAAGTCACAGCTTCCACGATCCCTAATACGCTGGGGTTGAAGCAAAGAAATCCCTGTCTTGACATAGTGGAGATGTTTCCCAGTCAAGCACAGGGGTCTTTAACAGATGGCTACAGAGAGCCTGCTTGCTGCCATGTGAATGGAAAGAGTGAAATTCAGTCTCCGAAGCCTAACATTACTATTATTTTAAAACTACAAAGCAACTGTCAGGTGAGAAGGAATCGAGTGGCCTCCAGCCTCACAGTAGACAGTGCCGTATCACCCACGGGAATCAGGAAACCCTGGGCAGACAGTTTGTGAGCAAAACTGAGACAAAATATTTTATAATAAAGAGGTTATTTTGAACATAAAAATATATCAGTGAAGAATGGGACTATTTAAAATAAGACAACCAGTATCCAAACTATTTTGGTCCCTCCCCACCCCCTTGATTTTAAATGAATGAAGTAATCCAAGAGCAGGCTGCACTTAGGAGCACCAAAGTTTCTTTCTAAGTAAGCAGTCTGGATAAGGAAGTATCACTTTAGCAACAACACATTCCAGAATTACTAGAGACTGACCCTAGCATAATATTGTAATAAAATTAGCTAGTTTTTTTTTTAACTGCTCCAATACTTTGGCTGATGATGAGGTAGAGGGAAATGATTTCTGGGAAAGTAATCAATTAAAGTGAAACTGCGGATGAACTGATTCATACTAACCCATTTTTGCTACTATTTTCACCTGACTTCTGCATACACTATTCATAAACGCCACCTACTATCCTCAAAACTTCGCTCAAGAAGAAAAGTACTTGAACATGATAAAAGAGTTAAAGACATTACTAAAGGCTGTACAAAATTATCTACTTGGAAGAATCATAGTGAATGACTCCTGTCTCACCAACTGCTTCCTCAGCACTGAGTCCCACAATGAAGTGGAAAGCCAATCTCACCACCAACCAATGTTTTTAGTAACAGCCCTCAAAATTTAACATCAGAGCCAGATTTTCCCAGGTATCTTATGATTGGTCTATCTCAATGTGTTAGTTTGAATATTTTGTTTGGGAAAAGGAAAAGGGAAAATGGGAAAATATATCAACCATGAAACACAAATATATTCTACCTGATGTTAAAGGCAATATGCAAATATTTCCCAATGCTCAATACTAATACATACTAATGTGAAATTAGAAAGTTTTCTGAAATTATCTATTGCTCCAGACCTACAGAATTAATAAATGCAACCATTAGTTTTTCTAAACCTTTTAAAAACAGTAGATTCAGCTAGGAATTAACTAAAATAATAATCCAAAAAGGGGTTGGATAGTCCTTTTTCTTTTAAAGCCAAATTTGTTGTGTATAAGCTATTTTTTTCTGCCTCTCATGCTTCATCAGAATAGAAGTGTATTAATTAAATTATTACAAAGAAAAAAATAGAAGTTATGGTCTTTTGCATACCAAAGCACACTAAAGGCTTTCACAGTCTTTTGGTAAATGCTGAGGTGTATAAAAAGAGCAACTTAAAAATTATTCAAGCCATTTAGTTCTGAAATGACGAATTACTTGCCAAGTTCTATTTATCGAGAATTCTCTTCAAGAAGCTCAATTATTTTACAGATCTAATTGATATATGCCTTTTTACAGATGTTAAAGTTATTTGTGAAATTAGAATTCCCATGGAACAAAAATTAAAAGCAAAGTGAACTGAATTGGCTGAGTGAATGTTAGGGCTTTGAGGGGAACTCAGTTTTGTCCTGTCTCTTCAGCCATGTTCTACATTGTTTTAAAATATATTTGGGGCCAGTAGAAAGAAACTCACAACACTCAACCCTAAGCATTTGTTTTCTTTTTAACAGCTTTCTTGGGATATAATTGAATGCCAAAAACTATTTGGTGAGTTTGTATATAGGCATTTTCAACAACTAATCTAAAAACTATTCATATGGGCCAACAATTTAGTTAAAATCCAATATCACGAAAAAATGAACAAACTTCACCTTTCATATCAGTCATAGGATTGAAAGAAATTTTGGAGGGTCAATTAATCCCTTAGCTTATTTCCATTCATTTTTTTACCATGTGTCAAGAATCTGTTATGTGCCAGGCAATGTGTTAGCCTCTGTCGTTTCAATAACCAGCAAAGCAAACACGGTCCTTATTCACATCGAGCTTCTCAGTACAACCTCATCGGAGTAGGCTAAATTAAAAAAAAACACCCTGATTTTATATATGCCTAAGGAAGATTGCACATTTTTCATAAGTAATTCATTCAAATGTTAACAGCTTTCAGTGGACAGAAAATTCTTCCATCCCTGATATAAGTCTTTTATTCTTTAATCCTATTCATTTTTAAAAATAATCCTATTCAATTTTTCCTACAGAACATTCTATGAACATAAAAATTAATTAGATCAATATGCCAAGGTCATTCATAGGATTTTAGAGTATTATTTAGTTTTTCCCCAACCTCTTCTATTCTGGATATCAGGTTTCCTCTATCATTGTGAATTTCTAGGGTTCGCAAGGGTTTTCGTCACATCACAGTGATGTGTTCATCTAAAAATACTTATCAGACACATATGGGCTAGACCCAGGCACTGCACTAAACACTGATGGTACAACTGTACACAGCACAGGCTGACCCAGCTCTCACGTGATGTGTACACTGGCGTAGAAATTGTTAATGCCTTGTTGATAAAGCATAAAGATGAACACATACTTTTTCTAAACTAAACTTCCATTTATTATCTTACATTCATTCTATAAACTCTGTATTAATATGTATACTACATAAAAGAATATATAATAAATTGCAAAAATAAATATATATTTACTATGTATGATATATAAAACTATGTATATTAATTGGTCATAGATATAGAGCAATGTATTATTTTAAATTTAATACAATGTATTAATGGTGATTTATACCCAACTAAACCTATGTTAATGAATGAAGACACTGGAGCTTGTTAGGAATAAGAGCTTTTATTACCATGTTCAGAATGAAATGTCCCTTACTAGGATTTATGATATAATATTTTACTTCTGTGGATCAACCAAATCATCTCTGAAGGTAGCATGTAACTCATAGGTTTGCTGTAAAGACTAAATGAGATTGTTAACTACTAAGTGCCTAAAACAAGATAGAACAAATGTTAAGTTTCCTTTCTTTTTCTCTATGGAAATAAGATTACTGCCAGATGTGAATTCATCCAGCCATTTTGTCATCTGGGTCATATTTCTGCTAGTTTTGCTGAGACATATCACACAGAATGTCCCATACTGAGAGAAAGAATAAAAAAAAAGGTGATGGAGTTATTTTTAAAAAGCTGGTTTTGCTGTTCCTATATCAGTGATGATAACAGGTACATTTAACTTTTGGAGGATGAGATCGTATTAAGAGTTTAGGACGTATATAATGAAAAGCTTCAGGATTCAAGTTAATAAGAGAATGAACTGCACGCTACTCTCATGAGTAAAGGTATTACTTGACTTGGAAAGAATTTAGTTGAAATTATTTTTCATTTTCTATCAAATGACATTGAATAATGCAAAGTTTTATTCAAATAAATCTAAATCTGACCCAGATTTTCTTCTCATGTTTCTCTTAGCTTTTCTCCAAATGTAAGAAAGTTCTTTGATTTATGGTACTTTGGAAAGAGAAAACAGGATAAAATATAAAACAGAGTCAGTTTTTAGTCCCACTTCTGCCATTTATAAATTTTGTGATATCAGGCAAGTTATTCCAATATTTGGACACCTGCCCCTATGAAACATAGAAAATATATACCTTACTTATATAAGATTATTAAAAGTTTAAATGGGAATGTACATAAAGCACTCAACACTTGGTCCCTGGTCCATATGGGCATTAGATTTTTTTTCATTCTTGTACATTCCTTAATACTATTTATCTAGAACAAGTGCCATATTTCAAATGCATTGCTGAGTGGTACATATTACCAACCAGACCAGTGTTTCTTCAAGTTGAATGGCTTACCCTCTTCCATAAAATATTGCTTTCAGAATAATAAAGAAGGTTTTTTGAATTATAGAGCACATAGCTTCCTTCAAAGGGATCTTTCACATAAAATTTCCAGAACTCAAGCAAGTTCTCATTTTGAACAATGAAGGCAGGTTAAAATATATTTCCCATCAATCCTTTCAGCCAAAAATAATAGCAGAACCATGAGAAATTTCAAAGACTATATTACTTTGTTTGGCAACCAGTCATTCTTGACCAGTCTTTAAAATAATGAGAGACATAGAATTAAGGACCAATATGCCATTCTTATTTTTGTACACAAATAAAATTTAAGAGATGCTGACAGCTAAATTTTCCATTTGCCATAGATTCAAATCCACCTCCTAATTATTTCTTGCCTCTATTTTTCCTTCTTTGTTTTAAGCTCACTGACCCACTTATTTTCGGCCCTCTTTATCTTCAGCCTACATATGCCAATTTGAGGGACCTTTTTTCCTGGCTTCTTGGCATATATTCAACCTCTGCAATCCATTTTTTCACATTACTGATAGTAGAGCAAACTTTCTAAAAGACAAATCAGACAATGCCAGATATTGCATAGCTACTCAACAGTCTTCAGTAGCTTCCTCCAATGGCTTCACAGCTAGATATCAGTGTTATCAGAGATCCACAAAATTTGGGGATCCAAGACCCAGAAGACAAAGGAAGTAGCATTAAGGCTGACATTGTATGGTTTGAGTCATTTGATAATTCCTAAGTAGAGCAACCAGCAGGAAATGGTGGCTAAAAGCTAAGAAATTCAAAGAGCATTAGGAAATTGGAGTTTAGGGCCTGCTAATTAGGAGGCACCCTAGCTACCATGTAGGCCTTTTCCCTGAGATTCCTGCAGGGCTGCACCCTAAGAGTAAGGAAAGGCAGAAATAGATCAGATCTTACAAACTGCAAACCTAGCTTTGAGTCACCTCGACCCCTGATCAGGTTAAACTGACCAGCCCTTTCCCTAGCAGCTTTACAGATGAAAACAAAAATTCTCTGTAGAGAATTAGAACATTAACTAAAGCTTCTAAAATCTTCCCACAATGAAGAGTCAAAGTCAATAAAATGTTATTAGGCAACCAGGAAACAGGCCCAGATGAAAAAAATAAATAATAGAAACAGATCTATGGGTGGACTGGATAGTAGAGTTAGAAGATATAAACTTTAAACAACTATGATTAGTATGCTCAAGGAAACAGAACAAACACACACACACAAAAATTCAGTGCCGTTCTACAAATACCTGATCCAGTCTTAGTCTTGGTCTCAGTGAATGGCCAAACCCTAGGAGTCATGTTTGAGTCCTATCTTTCCCTCAATCCCCCAAAACAATCCATAAAGAAGTTCAACTGACCATCCCTCAAGTATAATGTACATCTATAATGTCTGCTCCCTATCTCCACAGCTACTACTGTCTGAGCCACCATAATCTCTCACCTGGCTACCTAGCAATGGTCCTAGCAACAGATATTGATTGGTTGCCTCCCATATGCTCCCTGACTGGGGATTGAACTCACAACCTTTTTGTGTATGGGACAATGCTCCAACTGAGTTACACTGGCCTGAGCAAATGCTCTTTTCTTAATCTATAACTTATTTTTGTGCATTTGTTTATTGTCTGCCTCCTCCCACTAAAATGTGAGCTCAATGAATACACAGACCTCCTCCATTTTATTCACTCCTGTATTCCAAGATCTTCAAATAAGACTCAGGTCACAATAAACAGTCAAAAACTATTTATTGAATAAATTACCAAATCAGCGTAGTCAACATAGGTCTACACTGATTTGACAAAAGTTGAAGGTATATTGCATTTCAGTCCCAGGACCTGGTCTGTAACTGATAGATATTCATCTCTCTGATCTTCCTCTTTCTTACTCATCCCTCTCAGAACTCAGTGTTATTGGAACTTGATTCTGTCCTCTACCATATATTTATTGTGTATTTATTATGTGTAAAGAATTGTACTAGGCATAGGACTGTGTTGTAGATGGCATATGCCAATTAAACAGAGGAGGGGACAGATGAGGGTAGTTTAGCAACATTCTTGAAATTAAACAGAAGTCATTTTTAAAACACGAGAATAAGAATTTTACTATAGCTGTTAATTTCATATATACAAAAGTTTCCTTAGGTTGAATGGGACTGAGATTTCACCAGCATCTCAGTATAATTTGTCAATCATGGGCAATCATAAGCACTATTATATGGATACAGCACAATTTATCTATTCTGCAGTTTGTTTGCATACTTTGCTCATTTATACTGGTCATTCTCCTTTATTGACAAAAATCGTCCACCAAAAAGTGTTGAGGTCCTCCCTGTCTGGTCTCAGGAAACTGTAACCCCCCGTAACTAAGGCTGAGTGAGAGACCTCAGAACCAGAAGCCACTAAGGAGACAAAACTTATTTTCCTGGCATGAATGCTGCCTGTTCTGTGCCAGCCCCAAATTCTTGATCAGTTAGCCAATGACAGGTAAGATTTTCCACAGAGGGAATCACCTAAGACAGGCATGATCATGTGGAGGCCTCAGGGAAGGATGTGAGGGGCTGTGGAAATGAAGGGGTGATTGACATCAACCCCTTCCCCCTCGGCTTTGCCAAAGCCTGAGTCCTTGAGAAATCCAAGTCTCCTGGATGCCTTTGTCTCCTCTGCCCGACTCAGGCCTGCAGAAATAACAGGGGTGATGCAGTCCAGACCAGAGTTGGTGGACCCCCGGAGTAATTAGGCCTGAGACATAAAATATGAAAGATCCTGTGAGATCTGCTTGCTGGAGGATGCTCTTTAATTAGAATATGAAGGCACAGGCAGGAAACGAAACTAGCCTTTTAGGTCCCGTAGTCTTTTTAAATGATAAAGCCCCTTTCAAAGTTAACTACTTGTTTTATCTTCCTGGTCAGACTGTAATTCAGAAACTGTATTGGTAAGTTTAATAAAAGCCTGCTTGGGTGGGAGAATGAGGCGCTCTCCCCTAGAGAGGGTGGCCAAGGTGCTCTCCACTAGAGAGAGTGGCCATTTTGTACCTATTTCCCCACAGGACTCGGTTGTCCGTGTGTATGTTTTTCTCGTGTTTCAATGAGCATCCGCAGCAATGGATACCACTGGCTCGGTATCCGTCCATAAAAAAGTTAAGCATAACTTAAGTCTACTACAAATTAACAAAGACTAATAATACAAATAATGTCTCTGAATGTTTTGTATGCAGAATAAAATTGCTTATTTTCTATTTTATTCTCCTCAGTTCTTAACATAATCTAAACACTTTATATACGCCATATATAAAATGTACATAACTGAGCATATAACAAAGTTATCTCTTGTCTTCCTTGGAGTATACATACATTGGTTTATTCTAGTCATTCTCATGGGGAAGAGAAGGAGGTAATTTTACTTCCCAGCCAACGTTTACCAATGCCTGGTGACAAACTTGGGGGATGGATATAACTGACATGTGGCGGGTAGGGTCCGAAAATGCTGTTCAAGCATTTTCTGAAACTTGAAAACCTGGGACCATTCTATATGACTCTTGACCATCCCTTTCTGAAACAGATCCGATCCATCTAGGTTTTGTGGCAGTTGAGGCAAGCCACCCTCCTCCTTACTGACTTCTGCCAATGCCTACCAGCTGTGCTATCAGTACTTGCTACCTTGCCGTGCACATCGACATTTTGCAGATTTGAACTGGTCTCAAGTCTTTGGAAGCTACATGATGGCTTCTTCAAGAGCACACATACCATGCTTTGCCAAGTTTTAGAATAAACTCTCTGACTTTCTTTAAACTAAAAAAAGGCTAATAAATATTTTTCTTGAATGATGACCCTGGAGCCACACCTATGTTTTTAATTCTTTTGTGACAAACAAAATAAAATTTGTAATAAAAATGTACTATTTTTAATGATTTAAATAAAAGAGCATAATAAATGACAGATAGACACAAACAACAATATGGTGACAGCCGGAGGGAAAGAGGGGTAGGAGGAGGCGGGAGAGGACAAAGGGTGAATAAGTGGACAGAAAAAGACTTGAAGCCCTGACTGGTATAGCTCAGTGGATTGAGTGTGGGCTGCAAACCAAAGCATCGCAGGTTTGATTCCCAGTCAGGGCACATGCCTGAGTTGCAGGCCACGGCCCCCAGCAACCACACATTGATGTTTCTCTCTCTCTCTTTTTCTCCCTCCCCTCCCTCTCTAAAAAGTAAATAAATAAAATCTTTTAAAAAAATTATAAAAAAAACATTAAAAGAAAAGAAACTTGACTTTGGGTGGAGAGCTCATGATACTGTTTGTGTAACATTTATTCAGTTGTACACTTGAAAAATGTATGGTTTTATTAACAAATGTTACCCCAATAAATTCAATAAAAAAGAGACCAATCTTGAAGCCATTTTTGACAAAAAGGCATTCGTACTCATTGAAGTATCAAAGTTGAATTAGACAAAAACTAATACAATTTTCTTTAATTAGAAAGAAAGGGCACAACATTCATACCAACGCATGTGAGTATATGGCTTGAGGAATTTCCAAATAATGAGACGCAGTCGTGTAATCCCCACTTAGACCAAGAAATAGAAAACCGATCAGGAGGAGAAAAGTCTCTCCTGTGTCCCCTCACAGTCACTACCCCTGCTTTCGTAAGCCCTACAAAGCAAGGAAAAGTAAGCCCCACAATGACTGCCACAGCCAGAGAGCAGTTCTGCCTGTCTTGGCACTTAGTACAAATGAAGTCATGTGACATATTTCATGAGTGACTCCTTTGCTCAGTGTTATAATTCTGAGTCCATCTGTGTCATTGCCCACAGTTGTAATTCATCTATTTTCACTGCAATTCAGTATCCTATTGTATGGCTGTACCACCATTAATTTATCCACTGATAGGTATTTGAATTATTCCCAGTTTATAGCTATTATAAACAAAGATGCTTTAAATATTCTTGTCTATGATATACATATATAGTTGATCCCTGAACAACATGGACTTGAACTGTGATGGTCTGCTTATATACACATATTGTTTTCAATAAGTATTTGTACTATTTTCAATCTGCAGGGATGTAATGGTTGACTGCAGACTGGTCTGCGCCATTTTACAGGGGAGCATGAGCATCCCGGAATTTTGTTATCCATGGGGAGACCTGAAACCAACTCTTCATGTTTACTGAGGGAAAACTTAAGTATTTAGGTAGTTAGCAGTTATGCATGTGTTTTTGACTGCATTCAGAGTTTGTGCCCCTAACCTCTGCACTGTTCAAGGGTCAACTGTATACACATTTCTGTCAGTATATGTTTAGTTTTAGTAGACGCTGCCACATGACTCATAAGGAGAATATAACAATTTATACTCCAACCAACCAGCAATGCGTGGGAGCTCCAGTTGCTCCATATCCTCCCTAGCAGTTAGTATTGCTTGCCTTTCTGTTTAGTTATTATGGTATTACTACTACTATGACTAATAAGGTTAACCACCATTTCATATATTTATGACCATATGGATATCCTTTATTATAGCATTTTCCAAGTCTTTCCCTCTTTTGTATTAGATTATCTCTTACCAATTTTAGCCCTTATTTATGTATTCTGTACAGAAGTCCTTTATATAAAATAAATACCTCAAATATCTTTTCTTAGTCTGTGGGTTGTCCTTTCTGTTCTCTTAGTTGTTACTTGAGATGAATGGAAATTCTTAATTTTAATGTCTAATTTCTGTCTTTCCTTACAATTGGGTTTTTTCTTTAGTAAAATCCAGGGAAAACAGCTGGGTGTCACAAAGCTTTCCTGAATGTTGGCACACATTTTATGATGCTTTCAGGGCCAACCCTCCACTGGTACACCAGGGCTGCCACCCTTTGAAAGGGTCTAACAACATCTATGTCTAAAACTGTCTGTTGTACTAAATAGTGCATTTCAACTTATTGTTAAACTGTATAAAGGAAGGCTTGAAAATTTCTGTTGAGAATAGTATGATAAAGGAAAAGGTATGTAATATTTTAACTCATTTATTTGTCATTAGTATTCCAATGATATATGCATGAAATGAATATTTACTAACAACCTCTCTAGTCATATGACAAAAAATTAAATTACAAAATAGAAAATATAACATTAGTTTACTTAAATGTACAATACTCTCGACATTTGATAATTAAAGTCATTTCTTAGAGAAAGTTATTAAAATTGCAGAAAATAATTAAAATCTTTTTGACTGTATAACAAGTCATGAAAATAGTGCTTAAAAAGTTAGGTACCTATATTACTGCTGGTAAGTGAAACCTCTCTCATAACACAGAATTTCCCCATTAAACAACATGAGGTCAAGCATCAAATATAACTATTTGTCATGTATACATGCACATACTTCCAACAACTTTTTGTCAATGAATTATTATTTCCTATAAAAATCTGCTTCCCTTAGTAATTGTCTTCCTTGGGTTGATTTGGATCCAATCTTATCAGTTATCCATATAAGATAATATTATTTTTCCTTTGTTATCTTGCACCTGAGAATAATTTGTATGTGTATATACAATTACACTTTTGCTACATCTGCAATTGACTAACAACTTTAATGAAATTATGGATATGGAATCCTTAACCAAGTTCCCATAATGATGTTATTAACTGGGAACCATATTTCCCCATTATAAAGTTGTGCATTAATTATTACCTGCTGCACAGTGCATGTTACCAGCACAATCAGCACATAAACAAATTGGAGTTTGCCATGTATAATGAAATCATAAAACCCAGGGGTTCTATTCAATTATACCAAAGAGCAGGAAGTTCTCTTGCTTTCCAAATCAAACAACCTTGGCAGATGGAAGATTAGATAGTTCCATATCAAAGTCCACCATAAGCTTGTCAAATTGAATTTTTAAAAAATGCATTGGACCTTTGGATGGGCATATGTTAAAAGACCCCCTATGAACTTGATATGGGACTTCTGACATGGCTGGGTAAAGATTTTTTGCTTCCTGTAGAGCGCAATGCACAATTTATCAGACTATGATCATTATCTTTTGTTTCTTAAACAATACACACTTAAGTCCTTTCCAATCAGTGGGTCCATATCTAAAAGAAGGAAGAAAAGCATGCAGAATTTATATTACAAGATTTTCATTTTAAAGTCCCTTTAAGACTTGTGATTAATTTTAATTCTTTCCATAAAAACAAAAGGGTTATCTCACACATTTGTTTTTCAAAATACAACAAAATGGTGATAAGTACTATAATTTCTGTCCCTAAAGCAATGACAAAAGGGTATCAGCAGCTGCCTGAGTTGGTAAGTGCACTCATTCACTCTGAGAGGCTGAGCTATGGGTAATAGGCAGCCCCTTTGCTGTGAGCTCTCTCTCGGTCATTCAGTGATCCACAGTTGTCCAAGTCCTAAACTATTCTGAAAACTGGAGAATCCCCACTTTTAGGAAGACGTAGAATCAAAGTATAGTAAGATAGTGTGTGGAGCAACACTTGGTAGGAAACAAAGGGAAAGAGACACTTTTGTAGTTGGTTTCTTGATATAGCATAATTTGCTTCACTATGGTTTAAAAAATAACAACTAAGTATGGCCTTGGCCAGATAGGAGAGCCAAGATCCACCTTTTGTCTGATATGAGAAGTATATTTTCTATTACATTCAGCCTAAATCTAATGCTATTTAAAATAAATGTCCTCCTGACGCTAGATTCAGACTGCTTTGCCTGATCCCCTTTTGGGAAATGTAGTTATATATTTGTCCTGGTATTTACATTTGTATTTTTTTCCCTCAATATCATCTCTGTGGTAATATGATGCTTTAGTAATGGCTGATAAATGCTCTGAGAAGATGGAGTCCTAGAGGTGTTAGCGCCCACCAGCTCCCTGGGCCCCATGTCAGCTTTTGTAGAGCTACTGTGCCTCACTATTGAATCTGACCTCACAATGTACCATGACTCCTAGAGCTATTAGATAATTCAGATTCACAATAGGACAAAACAATTGAAGCAGAAGTCCTCAGAGAAAGAAATGAAAGGAGTTTTCCAGGTCAGTAACAACAAAGACTCCAGTCTTAACATTGCTTCACCACATTTGTGACAATTGACAATTCTTTATAAACTTATGAAGCTTTTGACTAGAAATAGCCCATGTTTTCTCTGTGTGTGTTTGTGAGAGAGAGAGGCTGGGGGGAGGCAAGCATGCAAAAGCAATACTGATTGTAGTATGATTTGGCTTTCAAAATAACAAGACCATACATCTTATACCTGGTTTTCCGCCATTTGGCATTTGCATGACCTGAGAGAGGTTATTTTGTTTGACCTTAGATTTCTTATATGGACATGATAGCTTTCATTTCACAAAGTCATGGGAATTAGATGAAATAATATATTTGAAATTGTCTGATATTTGGAGATAATTCATATGTTATTTTCCTTTATCCGAATAATAAAAATAATAAATTGGTATTTGCTTTGGCCAGAGTGAAGCTATTGCATTATCAAGTGATATATTTATGCACGCAATACGTTACTCAATATTATAAAGTTGATCTTAAAAAACAAAAGTGGAAGGTAGGAATAGAGAAAGAGAAATCAGTGGTATCCACATAAGTTGTGGTTCAAATCCCATGGAGTTACAAAACATACTATTCAGATTCTGCAAGCAAGTATTTTTAGAACTCTTTATTTTGTTCTTTGCTTCCAGAAGACATCAGGAGCTTGTTTCATAATTTAGTCATAAAAAAGAGCATAAGTATTTATACACAGTTCAAAATATAATCACCAAATATAAAACAGGATTCTATAAACATTTCTGGAAACCATGCCTGTGAATGTAATATACACATCTTTATTGCCACAAAGCACCCAGTGTTCCCTGCATGAGATGAAATTATAACCATCCATCAGCTTTTGTTTCTCTAAGAATTAACATTCCAGAGGCACAGCAACCCATTTTGCCATGAGGGATCTTCATTTACTTCAGCTTGATTTGAAAAAAAAAGGAGAGAAACAGACAATAGGGGATAATGAAAGGATTCAAAGGTTGATGGCTTGATCCTTTCGAAGCGAAGGCAATGAGCACCTGCAGATCTTATTACTGATGGAAAACATAAAGGATGACTTGGACATGAACTTACCACTTCCTAACTGCATCAGCACACATGAATCAATATGTGCTTAAAGACAGTTCCCTATAGCATGGGGATACACATACAGGTATATACCACCAAGCATTATATACATGCATATGTATGTGTATGTGCATAATGTGTGTATGTGTCTAGTGTGTGCACATGCATACATACATGTATCTCTTTGTCCATCCACTTGCCAACCTATCTACTGTATTTGTAGTAAAAAGACTACATAAAGTTCAAGCCCTAACTCTACTTCTTAATAACTCTGCACTAGACTACAATCTCAAGAACAGGAACCTTCTCCACCGTGTTCACTGTTTTGTCTCTTGTGCCTCATAGAATTTCTCAATAACTGTTCAATACACATTTCTTGAAAAAATAAACAAGAAAGTCCTGGCTGGTGTGGCTCAGTGGATTGAGCACTGGCCTGTGAGCCAAGGGATTGCCAGTTCGGTCCCCAGTTCAGGGCACACGCCTTGGTTGCAGGCCGGGTCTCCAGAGGGAGGAGCATGAGAGGCAACCACACGCTAATGTTTCTCTCCCTCTCTTCCTCCCTCCCCTCCCCTCTGTCTAAAAATAAATAAATAAAATCTTTAAAAATAAAAAAACTAAATAAGCAAGAAAGATATTTTAAAAGATTTTATTTATATTGAGAGAGGTGGGAAGGGAGGATGAAACAGAAGAAGAGAAATATCAATGTGTAGTTGCCTCTCAGGTGGCCCCCACTGGGAACCTGGTCCACAACCCAGGCATGTGCCCTGACTGGGAATCAAACCGGTGAGCTGTTGGTTCACAGTCCACACTCAATCCACTGAGCTACACCAGCCAGGGCCTAGCCAAGAAAAATTTTAATATTTTTTTTGTTTCAGGAACTGTGCCATCCTTTTAAATCAGGTTTTGAATCTAATTCTTAGGCCCACATAATAAGGTAAAAATTATTCCCAAATAAGACAACTGAGGTTCAAAGAGACTGAAATAAAAGGTGCAGAGTTTGATAAGTGTCCAGGCTCACACACGCTTCCTTTGGTTTTGAGGTCTGCTCCTGTAAACTGGGAAGGGCAATGTGTGTACTGTTAGGTGGTGGTTGTGAGGAACAAATTAGACTAGCAGTGTGCACATGGTTTGTAAGAAACAAAATGATGTACAAGTAGGAGGTCTTATTACTCTGACTTCACATGTTTAGGGGCATGATGTGGTCAGCAAAGCCAAGGACGGATGTCTGATGGGGAGAGCTTTAGAATTCTCTCCATATCCAAAAGGCAACACAATAAACTCATAGAAGAAAATCTTACTGGTTGCTAGGGAATTAAAATTCCAGGCCCTTGGATCCAATTAATTTGTTAACTATGCAACAATAATGAAACTATTGCCAGCAAATACATGCCCAGGTTTCTCACTGATTATGCCACTAATTACACTATCTGTAGACTTTATAAAATATGGATTAAGTTAAAGGAAATATAAATTCTTAAATTACAATATTTTAAGAAAGACTTTTTAAAAATTTGGAATACTTGTCTAACTCATTCACTGAGTTTAACAATACTTAAGGTAAACATAGGAATTGTGCTTTGTCTATGGCATCAGAAATTACTGACTCATTCAATGAAATATTTTGAATCAGAGACTGAGTTTACATGCTTTGGCATCAGCTTCCTGCCATAACAAATGCTTCAGGAAGTTGAGGAAAGTATAGCAAAGTAAATGGTAGGGAGATAAGTTACCACAAGAAGTATCTTCAAAATAAATTATAAAATTTCTTTTTCCCCAGTAATGGTCTACAGTTACAGAACCAGAAATGTAAAGCACAGTAAGAAATCTCTTTGTTAATTTGTTCAGGTTGAGTGAGCAGAAGCCAATTTCTCTCTCCATATGTCATATGTACAAAGGCAGCAGAGGAGAGGGAGGGGAGTACAACTTGACTCTTTCAGAGCACAAAACAGCTGTTATTATATCACAGACCACCCATGAACTCATGCTCTGTGCATCTTAGTCTTATCATTACAGTAAAATGGCAAAGTCCTTAAAGGAGATTCCATGACTTCTACCATACCTTTAACAGCCCCCAGAAGCATTTTGATGGAGTTCAGAGAATACCCACACTTAAACAGAAATCCTAACCCTCATTATCCAGCTGTGTGCAAATGACTTAAACCCCCTCTTGCCTTTACATTCCTCATTTATAAGACAGAGATGAAGCCACTCCTCTAATAAGATGATATGAGATAGCACATCTAAAAGTCCAATGTGGTGTGCAGTCCTAGCAGGTGCTCAGAGATGGCAGCACCATTTCACAACCCCCATACCACCCCCCTTTCATTTTATTCATCTCTGTTTTATTTTATCCTTATAGCTGCCTCTGTAGACACATTATGGCACAAAGCCTAATTTGTGGAAATTGAAACAGTGACATTGAACTTAAATGATCAAACTGAGACTTGAATCTATGTTCCAGATTTCTATCATTGTAATTTCCCCTTGTTTCTCATTCAAAAATTAATCACTCTTTGCAGACTGCTAGGTCCTGTCAACTGAAGTATATTTTTAAAATACTTTCTTAGCCTCATATATTTGTTACATGTTTTTCATTGGTGTTACAGGACTTCTTAATGATTGTGTCAATCAGGGTTTATTGTGTGAATATTCCAATACACTGTTTGAAAAGAGTATTCAAACCATTACAATACTGTAAAAAAGTCAGCAGCTGTAACATTACTAATGAATATTAATGTTCTTTTATATTTGACTGGCACTAAAATAATAGCAGTTGTCATGTAGCACAAACAATTTTAACTAGGATACTCTGGACAGTCATATAAAATCTGAAATGCCCCTGAGATTACACTTTGGGGTCAACACACAGCCACGAAGTCAACTGTGATCAATACAGCAAACAGTAATATCATTGGAGTAATATCATAATAAAATGGGATTTAAAAAAAAAAACACATTTCCCCATTCTATTGCTTCCATTTTTATACAAAGTAGATAAAATGCTTTCTGATTTGCTCAGTTTTAGTAAAGGGATTTATGAACAAATTGCATTGCTTTCAATCATATCAAGTGAAATGAACATCATTGATCAGGAATGAAGAGAGCTAACACAACAGCAGCATGTAAGTAATGAGGCAGTGTTCTGCCTTTTACAAAAAATCTATAAGAAAAATTTGCCTGTTGGTCAGATCCACAAGAGTAACTCAATCATTCAGATGTGGCGAAACATTTAAGCCTTTAAAGAAATCCACCCTCACAAGACAAGATCTGATTGCTTTAGAAATATTTCAAAGCAATCTGTTGGTTTTACCATTAAAATAGAGTGCTGCACACATCCTTTGGTGACTCGCTATTAATGCATGATGTGGCCATACTCTTGTGCAGAGCTCTTTCCGCTTAAGTAATTGGAGTTGCTTTTGAAAATATCCCCATGAAAGTCTATTTACTAAGACTGGCCATGTGTATATTCTTGTTCATAAAGAAGTAAAACCTAATGATAACTAGGTATACCATGTGGTAATCACTCTTGTAGTCAATTAGTCCTAGTATTAATAACTTTCTTGAGTGTTAACTATTTTCCAGGTTCTGTTTAAATGCTTTACATGTCTTTACTGCATATCACAGCTCTGTGGGGGTAGTTATTATCATCACCTCCATTTTACAGATAGAAAAACACCAAGTCACATAGCAAACAACAAAGCTAGGGTATGAATGGAGGCTGTCAGAATTCCCAGCTCAAACACTTACCCATGAAACTATTCTGTCTCTCTCAATTGTATATTCCCCATTCCTTATTATAGATATGAAAATAGTTAAGTTTGAAAAATTACATGTTTTTAACTGTTAACATTTTTACTTCCTAAACAGAAAGAAGAGATCCTATTGGCAAAGGAAGAGAGGCTGAAGGATATGGACACTAGAACTCTCAAATGCATTTATCAGGAAGAACATCTTGGAAGATATAATTGAAGGAGCTCTATCTTTCCTCTTCCAAGGTACTCTATCCAATGTCAGTCTGGCTATGAATCTGCACTGAGTCATTTTCTCTCAGTCAAGCCCCTCAGGACTGGTGGAGGTTTGGGTCTAACCACCCAGCAGAGAAGTTCAATCACAGTTCCAGGGAGCAATGCTACCGACAAAATCTTTAATTGAAAATATCCATCTCTGAAATACCATATTCATATCATATATTCATGATACAAAGCAAGCCAAGCAAAAGTAAAAGAATTAAACAGAAAGCTAAGACTACTGAGGAACAGAATATAAGCAAGAATTACCGTATATATATATATATTTTCAGAGAATTAGCTCATTCAGCCAAATGCTTCTGCATTGTGAATGGAAAAAAATCTGAAACATCTCCATTACCTTATTCTGAATTCTTTCCACATGCTCGGCACATCAACAGGTCTGTGCTAGTTAATCAGATTCTTTGCACCTTAAAAATCCAGGTCACAAAATAAAAGTGGAGTAGCTAAGGAAGTTTCCATAGCTTATGGTTAAGGGCTCATAAATAAGAATAACTGGAGGCACCTCTTCCTTGTGGTGGACTCCACTTTATAATAAAAGTCATCATCTGAAGATTTAAGTGTTGCTAAAATAAAAATTTGAAATCTCTGTGTCTTTTTTCTCCTTTCTTTTGGTAACCAAACAACAAATGCAGCTGCTAAGTAGTATTTTTGCTAAATATGAACTGTATAATCTCAGTTTCAAGTTCTGAACTATTTGTTTCTTCCCAAGCATTTTTAAATGACTGTTTTTCTATTGTTTAGCCATCATTTACCATCAACACTAGAAAATATCAAGCTTTCTTTCAAGTGCTCCACATTCTTTCCATGATAATATTTTTCTCCACATGTGAGAGAGATCAAGGATTAGAAGACTGAGTTCCTGGATGATAAACTAAGTCCATATGTATTTTTTTCGCAGAAGTCACATGTAGACAAAGGCCCAGAATCTGAAGATTAAAAGGCTGATTTAGGATTAGCCCATGTTCTATTTCTATTAAAAATGAGGACAAGCTAACTTGAACAGGTTCAGAGACTCACCTAGCTCATACCCTACAGCTACATTAGCAAGAGGACAGGCATGCCAGGGCAGCTGTCCTGAGCATATTCTACCACCAAACTCTCATTGTATACAAAACAGGCAAACAATGCTCTTCAATGAGGCTTTCTTTGAAAGCACTATCACCAAAGTTACCTCGTTAAACTTTTATAAGATGCTTGGGCTTGGGGAGAGATATTCTGATTTTGTTTTGTTCTCCTTTTTTTGTGTATCTAAAGAGAAAGGACCGAGGACTAAGGAGTACAAACTCCAGTTATAAAATACATCAGGGGCACGTAACATTGAACACAGGGAGCAGAGTGAATAACATGGAAACAACTGTGTACGGAGACAGATGGTTATCACAATCATTGTGGTGACCATTTTGTAAGGTATTAACATTGAATTATGTTGTATACCTGAAACTAATATAATATTTTATGTCAATTATAATTAAAAACAAATTAAGATATAAAGGGAAGGGACTGAAGGAAGAAAAATACAAGGTTCTATGGACACAGACATAGGAGGGGAAAGGGGGAGCAGAATGAGGACAGAATGAGCACATTTGGGAAAAGGCCTCAGCACAGAGCAGGGGCTGGTATACTCTAGGTGCCCAGTGATTCTCACTCCCCTTCCTCTCGTAGAGGAGGCTGCAGTCAGAACCCTGCATGGGATTTGCCAGAAGTTAAGGACTTTAGAAATTTAGATTGAAAAAGATTGAAGAGCATCTGAAATGTGGAGCTCTCATCTCTAAAGATCCATTTCTGTCTCAGAGGAAGAATTTCTATCTATTGGGTATCAAATGCACTCATCTCTGACAAACAAAAACAAAAACAGAAGTATGCATTTAATTTTAATGCTGATTTCTAAGCGAGACAGCAGGGGTTGATAGTCAGCAAGCCTAGCCTAGCGGTTTAGATCGTTAGTTCCAGAGGACTTCGATTCACAACAAAACATTAACCTCTAGACTTCAGTAATCATTTCCAATTGCATAGTATGACATCTGCTGTTAATAACTCAGTAAAACATTTTGTAGATCATCAGCATGATTTCATTGATGGCCAAAGTAATTATGCGATTTAGAAAATGCCATCACTTTCATTTCACAGACTAAGGAGTTAAAGCTCAGAGAATTTCTGCGAATCACCCAAGGTCACACTGCCATTAAATTAGTAAAGATGACATCAATTTCAGTTCTTCTAGTGCCAAATACTGTGCAAATTCTAAACCTGAGGTAATTGGTGCAAAAGAGTGTAGGTGTATACACATGTATATCCCCTGTTATCTGCAAGCAGCTCAAGATGCGTGCTCTATAATGACAGGAGATGTTATTTTCATATATAACCCAGTGAGTTACAAATAGCAATTCTCTGCTCCTCAGAGCTTACACTTGGCAAAACTGAGCACAGTATCCTAATGCTTGCATGCCTCTGAGTGCACTTGTCTGGCGACGGGTAGAGTTGTTCTGCTTGCCTTTGGTAACTTGCCGACCCTACCTAGTAGTTGGTTTGAGTTGTCAGCAGAACCAACATGATGATATCCCTCAAAATTTGTCTGTTCAACTCTAATCTAATGAATTTGAAGTGACTTCAGGTCTGGGTATGGATTTATTCATCCCCAAATGGACTCAGACAATGAATACTCTACAGCTTAAGGAGAGAAGTCAAGGTTATAAATAGTTTTTTGTTTATTTGTGGGGTTTTTCTTTGTTTGTTTTGGGAAACATGAAACATTGAAAATTTGATCAAATCTATGACTCTTATAAAAGTACACATCACACCAAATGCAGCAAGAAATCTCTAAGAACGTACAGACTTACAAAGCCCACCCAGGGGCATTTCCTCATGCAGGATAAGCACTTTTACTATAGAGGAAAAAACCTGTGCCCATATCTGACCAAGATAAAATATCTTTGTACAGATGTTTAAGAAAAGCCAACACTTCCCAAACAAATGAATCGGAAAGTGGATAAATCAGCTACTACAGAATGAGTCCTCTGTCCTGCAATCTTATGTAAAGAAAGGGAGTTTTGTGGAAGAGCTAATAGCAGGTCAGGTTAGAAAAATGCCAAGACCTTTTGTCCAATAACAAGTACTATGTAAGCTATCCTGGAAATTTCACTGAACAGGGAAATGGGCAAGGAGCCAGTGCAAACATGGTAACAATAGGAAGAAACAAAGCAGAGACTCATGGAGAAGCACAGGTAGAGAAAGCTTGGCTGTCAGCACAGGGCTCTCTCAGCAGCTAAGACACATGTCAGCTCTGGTGGAAGAGGTTCTCAGGAACCCATTGGACGGGTTATTTAACGCACTCAGGATGAGAAGTATCCTACAGGTACTGGCAGAAACCTCACTCTGCCTGAACTTCTGAATTGTGATGTATTCAGTAAGAACACTTGTGCTATAAAGTCAGATTCGGAGATATCAAAGATATAATTCATCTGATGGCTGCCTTTACCCACCACAACAACAAATCTATTTGAGTGAAAGAGAATAATTCCAGTTTATTAAGCTCCCGGATTCTGTTATAACCCTTTGGTGACAAACAAATTAGACAAATTGTCATCATAAGCAAAAAGAAAAGAGATTTGCTGGAAGGATATTCTATATCAGAATCACAGGGAGACTAAACAGTATGACCATGTAAAGATGGGAATTGGGGAAACTCTAAACACTAAGTAAACTCAGTCAGTGGACAAGAAACTTAAAGAAAAACGCAGCTATAGTGGTTTTGTGTGTGTGTGTGTGTGTGTGTGTGTGTGTGTGTGTGTGTCTCACTGTTTAAGATTCAAGTTAAGGAGCAGAAGAATTTGAGTGACCTAGCTTGGGTCACACGTCCACCCTTCAGAATGACAATGCCATGGGTGACTGACAGCACCATCAGGACCACATAGAATGAGAGACAGTCAAAGAAGTGTTGAATCAAGTAGGGGAAGATGATCCTTTAGGCAGAACAACAAAATGATGCAGAGATTTTCTCCCAGAAGAGAGGGTAGGGGACCTGGAAGGACACCCAGACCCTTTGTAACACTGTCGGCTCCAAAAAAGTTCATGCTCTGCCCTTGCTGGCATAGCTCAGTGGATTGAGCGTGGGCTGTGAACCAGGCATCGCAGGTTCAATTCCCAGTCAGGGCACATGCCTAGGTTGCAGGCCATGTCCCCCAGCAACTGCACATTAATGTTTCTCTCTCTCTCTCTCCCTCTCTAAAAATAAATAAATAAAATAGTTAAAAAAAAAAACCTTTAACAATTATTTAAAAAAAACAGTTCATGCTCTGTGTGAAGAGCTGTAAGGAGAATCTAGTACTAGAATCTAGTTTCCAGTATCTGAACCTAATTTTTTGAGAACTAAGCTGTATTTATTAAATATTGTAAGAGAAGTTTAGATGAGAGCCACTCTGAGAAGGAAAGATATTTTGTGTTCTACATACTGAACCTCAGTCCAAGTGATTCACAAATAAAAGGTATAATCAGGAGAAAAACACACATGCAGAAGGGTAGTTGTAGGAGATTTTTGGTGGCATTAAACAGTAAGTTAGTTGTTCTGTGGCACTATTTATGGGAAATATTGTTGAACTTCCAAGAGTAAGCAGAAATATTATTCTGGAGGAATAGCCAAAAATATGGACCTTCATTCAAATCGTCATTGTTACTAGGAATGCAGATGTATTTACTTTCTGAGGTGAAGTCAAGAAACAGTCCATATGAGAAAAAACTAAACTTGAATACACATAGTCTCTAAGCAGCAACAGAACAATGAAAAAACTGGCATGAACAATAAAAATAATAACTGCTACACCAGGTAAGAGTTACTGAGTAATCATTAGCCCAATTTTTGAGAAGGCATATAATTAGAAGGAAAGGGAGGTTTTCCATGTGTGCGGAATGATACAAACTACTTAAAATTATGGGGGAATTATTCAGTTTGTACTAATGAGCTTACTTTCCTGCTGCCCATTTTCACACTTAAAATGAACATTGAAGACTATGGAGGAATGAATCTGGCTTTTATGTTTAAGTGACATAATTAGGTGAAATTACATGGTAATCTCACTAGATGATTTAAAACTCAATTATAGTACACAAATTGTCTTTCCTTCTCCAAGTGCCTCTCATCTAAAATTTTCTTATGTTTATTTTCTATCTTATATTTTGACTATTGTACTGGAAGTCTTTGAAGGTGACTTGCAGTTAATTCTAACAGATCAAAAGGTAATGCCAAGTGCTGGCTACACTCACAGTTCCTTCGCATGGAGCTCTTCTTTATTAATATGCATTGTCCCAGCTGACCCCACCGCTCAGGTAACAGATGACTGGGCAAGGTGTGGGAACTGGACTAAGGCCTGTTCACAAACTGGCTGTCAGTTTATAACACAGGCTGACTTCCATAGTACAGTCACACCTCAGTTATTGAACAATTCAGTTCTCAACTAAGTTGTTCACAGAAAAAAGTCTTAGTTTTGAAATACAACTTGGGTCTCAATTCTCTACCCAACAGCCCTTTCATGCTGATAACTGTATGATCAGTCACACATCTCCCAGGGGATGAACAAAGGAGATTTGGCTTTTGAACAAATCGTTACTCAAACAGTTTTCCAGAACAAATTAAATTTGAGAACTGAGGTTCCACTGCATTTGCTAAATCAGTATCTTCTTAGAGTTTTTAATGCAAGACACAATCAGCACATGACAAAGTGGCCCTGAACAGTACATGAGCACATATGTACACACAGGCATTCACACACATACATACACACATGCACATGACAGCAGATGTCACAATGTAATAAAAGCTGGGAGGCAGAGGAAAGAATAATGATGAGGACAGAGCGGAATAAACAAAGTGAAAGATTGACAGAATGGCAGAGAATAGTAAAATAGTGAATGATGAGGTCCACTGCTGAGTGGGGCAAGGAGATGCAGGGATGGGTAGGACTTAAGGCATTCCAGTTCTCCATGAGGCTTAGACTAAGGGGTTAAGGTTACAATTCTAAATGCTATTCTAGTCTCCAGGAGCCCAAGTTAGGTGGAAGGTAGGACCATTTTCTGCCTTTCTGATTACCCATGTAATAGCCTTTCTGAAGTTCTTCTGCAATGGTTAAGGATGTTAAAACTTGAATAAATATCTGGAAATAACACATGGGACTTGTTTGGGCAGAGGTAAACCAGTGACACTGAGCAATAAGGTAAGTACATGCGAGCAAGGATAATAAGTACAAATCAGCAAAAGATCGTGCATTCATGAGCATTTCATTTTACTTAAAGTGCAAATTACAGGACTGAAGAGTTTTACTCATCCATGTTTTAAATAACTTGAGGTGAAATACAGAAGAATGCCAGTTTCACTCAATATATAGGTAGATTTTCCCCAGAATTTTTACAGAAAGTGAAGTCCATATTCTCAATCAAAGAAAAATTAATAGGGAAATGTACTATTCTTGGGAAAAGGAAAGTTTAGGCTCTAAGATATAGTGAATATAGTAAGGAATTTCCATAGTGTATTTTCAATCATGAACCACTTATATACAAGATGGTAAAACAAAAAGAAACAAACAATGTCAGGTTCTTGTAATAACAGTAGGAAGTATCACAGCAACAAAGTGTTAAAATGGTCATTCAGAAAACCACTGTCTCTACTACACATATATATATATTCAAGTTTTCATTTCTTCATTTTCTGTTCTTTAAAAATAGAGGCATCTTTTCAAATGCTATCAATCTCAAGATGATAAAGTCCCACAGGCATAGCTTTTGTCCTGTGATAAACAGTTAAAAATTTAATAAGTGCTTATTTGGGGCCAACGGTTACACAATAGACATGGTATTTGTCATTCAGTTTAATCCTGTGGCACAGTATGATGTAGTATTAGTGTATCCATTTTCTAGATGAGGAAACTGAGGGACAGAAAGGTCAAGCAACTAGTCCAAGCTCTCCTGGCTTGTAGTTGCACAGCCAGAATCCAAACCCAGACTGCAGTGTCTCACACCAAAGTCAAGGCTATATTTCAGTGACAGGCTCTACCACCTTCAGGGTAATAGCACATGGAGGTGTAGTCTGCATACTGCCCAAACGCCTCTGACCATGACAGCATACAGGGCTCAAACCCACTGCTCCCCAAACCAGGCTCCCTAAAGCAGGCCTGCATTAGGGCTGGAAGAAGTGGTGGTTTTCCTATGCACAAATATTCATTGATTGATATGCCCCAAAATATGCCTTTTTCTATTTCACCCACCTTTAGACAATTCCAGCTACCCATCTGCCTGTACCCGAAGGGGAGCCAAGCATCTCTGACCACCATACTGACCCTTTCCATTCTCAGAGCTTGTGCCCTAACTCCCAAAGGGACACTAGAAAGTGCCCTTGGCTTATGTCTCTTTGATTTGTTGTACATGAAACAAAACTACCTGACCTGGAAAAGCACATACACCTGCTGTTTCAATAAGGAAACTTGCTGCTCACTTTACCTTTTAAAAGTCAGAGCTTGGAAACAGCATGGTAGCTGTCAGGTCTGGCCCTTCAGGGGCTTGAAGCCCTTTCCCTTGTATGTGGTTGATTTTTTAAAGCCAGAATCAGGGTAAATAGGTTTAAGGAATGGTTGCTAAAGAAGAAGAGGAAGAAAACGTAGAGAAAAATTATGAGGCAAAAGATCAGCCCTACTGCTGGAATGGAAAGGAACAGCTTCAGAAAACAGACTTGATCCAAACCGAGTCACTCTCCTAATTTAGTGTGCTTCCTCAACCATTAATAGATTTAGTGACTCAACAATGAAGTCCAGGACAAGAAGACCTCCTAGTTTTCCCTTTGCCTATATAATACATATTGTTTAACCAGGACCTACAAGACATCATTCATCAATATAAACCAGTACTAAGTGCAATGTTAAAATTCAGCTTTAGTGAAACTTGGACATAGTACCTTCTTGAAAAACTTCTACAGGAATAACGGTATTTCTTTTACTAAGCACAAGCACAGCTAGATCATTCCATTTTAATTTTAATTTTATTTTTAAATTAAATATTCCAGATTTTTTCTGTGATTATTTCTGAAAGTCAAAACTAACTATTCCTGTATTTTCTCACATTCTGCAAAATAGGGCATGATTGAAATTTCTGGACAATTAGACTTGGAGCTCATTAAAATCAGGCACTGTGTCTTAATCCTCTACATAGCCTTTGTTCTCTGCATAGTGCTTAGCACCTAATAGGCTCTCCAAATATGTGTCAAACAGAATAGAACTGCCCTAAGGGGTAGCAGGGGGGAACTCTCATATTCCCATTTCTTAAACCAAGTCCTTGAAGTTCAAAAAAGGCTTACCCATGTTTTCCAGAATCAGATTCAAAAGGTAAGAAGTAGCCATCTTCCAATTTCCACTAATTTATCATGAGGCTTATCAGGAAGAATTTATTTCCCAAATGCATCCAGATGCAACCATGCCTATATTTGTGGATTATTTTATTTTCCTATAATATTCCTCCTAATGTTAGCGAAAGGGCCACAGAGAGCCAACTCTGGGTTGATTAGATTGCTCCTCTATACTGTAAGTCCCATAAGAGGTAGATTTCATTCCAGACACCAAATCAATGTTTCTGAAGAGAAGAAACAGAGTCAGAGAGCAGATACTGCATAAAGCTGGTACCTGGCCTGTAGTCTAATTGCACGTCTTGTTCCCACTGTTCTTCTTAACCAGATAGATCAACCCTCACTGAACAGATCCCTGATTAAAACCCACCTTTGTAATTATCATTTCTTCAGGAAGTCTCTCATTATTCATTATCATGTCACCATGGTAGTCTCTAAATCATAGTTTTTATACTAAGTAGTCAGATTTCTTCATTACTCTTTGTTTCTCCCACTAATCTAGAAACTACAAATGTTGTTTTTTTGTTTGTTTGTTTGTTTTACTGTCATTACCTCAGTACCTCATACAGGACCTGAAACATAGTAGGTCCTAAATTAGTATTTATTAAATGATTGAATGAATAACTGATTAGCAAAGTACTGGGTACTCAAAGAGTTGTTACAGCAGAAAATCTAAAGAGGGAAGAAAATTATTTTTTAAGTCAACTAAAGATGTAAGGTAAAGAGTCATAAATCTAAGAAAACTCTGATGTTAAAATAAAATTGTTTATTTTGCCAATAATGAAACTAAACTTCAGAGAGGTGAACTTTCTGTAGCTGTTTCAAGTAGATAATGTGTGTCTGAAATGCACATCTCTTCACTCAAACATGCTTTCCACAAGAACATGTTTTCAAATACAAGCAAATGGTTCACTTTGAAGAAAAAGAATAGATCCACTTACCTCTATTAACATCATTTTCCCAAAAATATACAGGAATCAGCTGAGATTAAAGTGCATATTGAATTGTAGTTCAATTCAAAAGAGCTTATTTCTAGAAAGAGCCTAGAATCATGACATCTACATATTTATCATGAAAAAAAAAATCAAAACCAACCTACAATGCAGCTCCAAAGTGAATTACAAAGCTGGGAACAAATGAGTTAACAGGGTTTTCCTAATCTATAATACATAGCACTAAAAATTGTTTATAATTATGATCTTTATTATCAACCACAACACTTATAGAAAACAAAGGCCTGAACAACTGATTATCTAGATGAAAACGTCATCAGCAATGGTTTGAACACAGAGGTGTTTCTGGAAATGGTCACTCAATGAGCATCTTTGGGCAAGAAGTCATATCCTTGGAAGCCAAGGACACCAAATGCTTTCCACCTCTCAATTGTGCCAAAGACAGCTCTGTGCACATTTCCATTAAGAATAGGGTCCAAGGGTGGCTCTAAACTCTTTACATACAACTGACACTAAAGGTCTTCTGCTCTCTTTAAAGCCTGTTGTGATGGCATAGATGGACCTGGAGAGTATAGTGCTGAGTGAAATAAGCCAGTCAGAGAAAGACAAATACAGTACCATATGATTTCACTCAGATGTGGAATCTAATGAACAAAATAAACAAGCAAAATAGAAACAGACTCATAGATCCAGGAAACAGATGGACAGCTGTCAGAGAGAGAGGGGTTTGGGGGGCTTAGTGAAAAAGGTGAAAGGACTGAGCAAATAGAAAACAAACTTGTGGCACAGACAACAGTATGGTGATTACAAGGGGGAAAATGGGGTATCAACAGGTAGAAGAGGGTAAAGGGAGGATAAATGGTGACATAAATAAACTTGACTTTAGATAAGTAGACACAATACAATATACAGATGATGTATTACAGAACTGTACACTTGAAACCTATATAATTTTACTAGCCAATGTCAACCCAATAAATTTAATAATTTTTTAAGAAGTTGACCACATACTTTTTAAAATTAACCTATGATGACATGTTCAACTGTATTTAACTCAAATCTGGTCTGTCTGCAACCCAATTGCACACAGTCCCAAAGTGGCTCTGATTTACCTTCTAAGATCAGACAGTTGCCTCTAAATGTGCAAAGAAAACACTTAGAAAAGTGTTTTCTACATAGGTGTAGAAAATAAAATGAACTCTACCCTGCCACAGAACAGATACTTCCACGTAGTCAATGATGAGATGAAATTCTACCAGGGCAGAGCACATTTACATAAATGACATCACCAATCCTAAGAGTAGAACTTCACTTCTGTCATTTGTGAAAGTTGTATCAATGTGCCTCGTGCATCTGACAAACAAAAAAGCAAAAAGTAGTGTAATAACTAACTAGAGATTCGCATAGTAGACACTTAAGTATGTTGGCAAAAATAAATCACCTTAGATGACTTGAAAATGTATTAAGTTAAGCCTTAATTTATACAAAACAGCTTAAACATTGTGTGCTCTCTTAATCTGCTTTTCAAATTTTTGGCCATATGGCATCTGAATTGGGTGGACAAAATAACAACTATCTTGAATCATAGCTATGTCACTTATAGGACAAACTACTGCTTTCCTTCAGTGCATACGCTGACTGAAGCGCGTCTTAAGCCTGCTAAACATATATTTACTAATTCACTGAGGGCACTTTTACAACATTGCCAAAGCTCTGCATTACTGTTTTAAATTTCTTTTTATCATAAGGGTAAATCAATGTATTTTAATAGAATCAGCACTTAGCATTTTATATCTTAGTTTATGAGATACACCTACTGGGGACTGAGCTAATAATATGTAAATTAGTCCTTTTTTCACTTTTGAAATATTATTCAGACTCCATTTCTTCATTACTTTCATAAGCCTGGTGAGAGGCCCTTTTCTTGAAGTTATCGCCCTACATGGAAACATCTTTCTTCCAAATGTGAAACGAGGCTGCAGAAAGAAATCATCCTATAAGTAGTACCCAAGTTCAGAGCCACTATAAAATATTCAGATATCTGTACCTGATTAGAAAAAATTCAAGTTGAAGATAAAGAAAAAACATTCTCCTTGCTTTCAAGAGAAATATACCCAGATCCAGGAGCAATAAAATATTCAGGTACAGATATTTGTTTGTCCATCTAGTAGACTTTACTATTTGATATTAATTTGGTAAAACATATTGAAAACAACTTACTCTATCAAAATTTTTACCTATGGAAGGGGAATATACTTAATAATATTGTGATAAATTTGCATGGTGACAGATGATTACAAGACTTAGTGTGGTGAACACATAGGTATATACATGTCAAATCACTATATTGTATACCAGAAACTAATTAATATAATATAATTAATATATCAACTGTACTTAAATAATAAAAAAGAAGTATAATTCTAGCCCTTGATGAGAGAATTGCAAGCGGGTACATTCAGGATGTGGAAGGATTTGTGACTATTTTATTTTTGTAATCTACCACAACCTATATTTTGCATTTGCTTTCAGGAAAATAAATTCCAGTGATCCAAATTAAAAACAAAAAAATCTTCACCTCCACATGAAATAGCCTGACTTTGAAAAAAATGAGTAATGTATTTTACCAAGTGACCTAGGGCCAACAAAGTGTGTCCTATTGTCTGATGTTTCAAGAGTAATGGCAACCCATCATCTTTTTACTCTTTTATAGAAATTGCTAATTACAAATAGGATAACAGTAGTAAAATTATAAAGCTGAGACCTGTAATTTTTCTAAGTTACAAACACCATCAGTAGCAACATATTGAAGCAAACATTGCTTTAGACGTTGTTTTGAAGTCCACTGAAAATTTCCTGGTTTTAGACTTTAAGAAGCAAACAGATTAGATAAGAAGTAAATGATGCAACACGATTCAAATAATAGGGTCTTAGTTCAGTTAGCAAGCAAATAAATTATCATTTGTGATTACATTTTTGCCAGCCTAGCAATATTTACCATCTCCATTTGTTCTGGACTGTTAACTACAGTTCTCTGCATATCTGTTATTGCCAGAGCAGTGGGAAACGGTCTTACCTCACATGTACACTTAGTTGTCCTAAAACTCCCCTGCTATCATTGATGCCATTTGGGGGTTTGTCTACTAAAAGGCAATTTTAACAAATTAACAAACTCTGACAATACTTACCCATTTATTAAAATAAAAGTTGCTTTTTATGTTTTCTTTTGCATCATCAAACATATTGCAAAGAAAAACTGTATTCTATCAAGACTAAATCAAAGTAACAACAAAAGCAAGACACTTTTAAATCTACAATATGAACTGGTGTTCATTCCAACAAGGCTGTTTCAAAGTCAGTTGCACATTTCTAAGAATCAGGATTCTAGAGGCCTTATAATTATGGGATAGCTCTCTAGAGGTGTATTTTTAAATACCTTTAAAGAACTGATGGTCTTCTAACAATGGGCCATTCACTTAACCATTATTGAGCAAATAATGACACATTTCCTCATAAAACTTAAAGTCTAGTGGGTACGTCAAATAACACATGACTGGCTGTCATGGTGTTAGATAGAGTCAAAATTTAATTTTGAATTGTGTGGCTTTGAGAGATAACTCTTAAATCTCGCCCAGGCAACTTGGTTTATGGTAGAGAAATATACTAATCCAATATACCCAGATCCAGGAGCAAGAAAGCAAGGAGAATGTTCTTTCTTTATCTTCAACTTTAATTTTTTCTAAGAGTATATACATATACTCTTAGAGTATAATTAAGAAATTTCTTTATTCTTAATGTCATTGCCCATGGCAGTCAAAATCAGTAACTTTATCTTTTACCTTGGAAACAGGAGTTGTTGCCTGTTTCCAACAACAGATAGGCAGATCAAAATTGTTCTGCCTACCTTGTTATCATTATTTTATCTGTATAGAATAAACTAGCAACAACAAAAAGAAATGGAATTTTAACTACTCTTAGTTCTTTTGAATTCCCTTGGGGTCTTTTGACATCAAAATCAACTGAGTTCTTTTGTACAAGTACAATTCCATGTTTTAAGGGCTCCTCTGGATTTGGGGGAAACTGGCCCAGGGCTAAGGGTGGAAATTAGAGGACAAAGTTTTATAGTGAGAGGAAAGAATAGTTAAAAATGATTTACAGTGTAAGAACAGAGCAGTTGAAAGGGTCAAGTCAAAGTCAGGGGGAGCACTTCAAAATCAGGGCATTTGACAGACTATTAATATTACAATGTATTTTTATAGTTAGAAAAATGAAAAATAACTTGTTTTTTATAATGTAAACTACAAGGAAGTAAGGTTGATTTATGGGGATTCACATAATCTAACTCAAGAGAGGGCATAACTAGGGGCCTTCAGGCAGAGGAGAAATGAATTGGTAAGCTATATTTATCAAATTCCAGTATTTTTGTCTTACCATCTCTTAGTGTTTTCCACTTACATACTCCCAAAATAAAAGTTCAGTGAAGTACTCTTAAAGTTAACTCAAAGTACAGTCCAATTAAATAATAGTTTAAGAACAAACACACCATAAAAGTGTGATCATTTATTAATTCATTCAATTAATATTAAAGCACCAAAATGAACAAAAAAACCCCCCAAAATCTCGAGGCAAAGGCTGTACAATTCTGCAAACAGTGACTACCAACAAAATCCAGTGATAGCTGAAACTTCACACATTAAGAACCAAACTCAGTTTTTCCCTTTGCTGAATTTTCTTAGATTCTCAGTGACACCACCATCATTTCAAACTAAGAATCTTAGCTCATTTATTCTCTCAAAAAAGAACATATATTAGTGTCTATTCAGTCAAGAGCTAAAAATATCCAGCCAGTAGCTAAAACTTACTATATGGGAATTATAAATGAGAAAAATATCATTGTGTGACATACAGTTGTTTTGTCATACTGTCACAGTAATAATGATAATTTATTTTTGGAAGTCCTAAAATGCAATTACAAATAATTAATCCACTAATGATTACAACCTAAATATAGACAATGCCTTTAATTCTAAAGTTGGTCAAAACAGATGTTTGATAAAATAATTTTTTCTTTCTTTTTGTATCTGGAAAATGAGAAAATAAAAAAATTGCTCATCCAATTATGAAATAAAATTTCAATACAACAATTAGATGATCTCTAAATATTCAAAGGAATACTAACCGAAACAGGATCAGGGTATAGGTCTGTAATTAATGGCCAAGGTGTATTATAATGAGTAAACATGATATTGTTCAATTAAAGTTTTCCAGACCTACGTGAATGAAATTGGGTAATATTTTAGGGAGAAAATTAAGATATATCAGGTGAGCTAGAGAAATAGGCTATTTTTTAACCTATTAAATTATTTTAAGTATACAATTCAGTGGCATTAAGTACATTCATAATGTTTTATAACCTATTTCCAGAACTTTTTCATAATCTCAAATAGAAATTTTGTATCCATTAAATAATTAAGCCCTCTGTTATACCCCCTCCCAACATCCTAGTAACCAACATTCAACTTTTTTTATTATTTTAATTGTTGTTCAAGTACAGTTTTCTGTCTTTTACTCCCATTCCATCCCACTCAACTTTCTATTTCTACAAACTTGACTGTTTTAGGTATTTCATACACTGTTGAATGTTTTCAAGATTCGCCCATGTTGTATCTTATTATCAGAATAAGGAGCATCTTTAAAATAAACGAAAAGCCAGAATGATGTCCTCTTTTACCAGGCAAAGAGTGCACACAGAGAATATTAGCCCAAAGTGATGCTATAGACAGCAAAATTAAACAGATTTAGTGTAGACATTTTTAGGGAGAAAAATGAAGAGAAAATAGATGACCTAAGAGAAACAGACCCTTTTTAAATGATTGGTTCAAAGAAATGTATGAAATAGTCAATTTTAGCATACTCTCTGTATTCCAAGGTAATTAAAAGATCTAGTAACATTTTATCTACTTGGTATGCAACCTAATACTTGTCACCTGCAATAATCACCCAGCATATTTATTCACATTTTCACTCAAAATTCAAATTTTATGCCACCCTAGAATTACTCTAAAACACATATCTGATCATACACTTCCTATTTAACTTCGTATAAGTTTAAGTATCTCTTGAGGCAAACATTTGATTATATTAACAGTGTTTAAATATATTTAGGCTCAGGTCTCTTTATCCATTCATTCTCATTCCCTTTACTATCGGTTTATTTTTTTCTCTTTTATTTAGCCAATCAAAACCACATGGGAAATATAAAAGCATGGAATAAAATTACTATTAAAAAGTCTGTACTTACCACAAAGGGAAATTTAAAAGTGGCCCCTTTATAATTTACTTAACTTAGAATGTTAAATCAGCTTATGTTTTTTGGACACTCAGTCATCTGAGTTTTGCTAATGATTGTCCAGATTGATTGCAAATAATCATTTGGCCACATGTTGAAACAGAGCCTCAACACTGATTTGTCAAAGGTGGATTATTTGGTTGTATTAATTAGATTAGTTCTTCCAAGAAATAAGAAAGAAAAATAAAACTCTAATAAAGACAGATTCTAAGAGTTAGCATTTGCTTCTCCAGAAATAAAGAGATTTCTAAGAGAGTTTTATTCAACTTGGTCCACTGGCGTCATCTATCTGTACTCAAAACCCCTTAAAACTAACAGCTATAAGGATATAGTTGAATAAGTCGTTCCCTTGTCTTAGTTTTTAAGCACATACACATCGTGGTTGAGCAAAACGAGGACGAAAGATAAACTGACCTGACCTAGATCAGAGAATCGCATAAATATTTGCTGAATGAAATTGGAAAAGCTAGGACTGAGCTCACAATCATGAAACTGATTCTTTCCCCGGGAAAGTAATTGCTTTCGCTCTGTCTTCATGAGGAAAGGGTAGTGGTTTAGAGGACAAAAGAAAATAAAATTGGATAATTTTTTTAGAGTTAGTCTATAAAAGACTAGACTGCAAAATCTAGCGGTAGCAAAACATTTAGCTATAGTCCATTTTATGTGATTTTATGGGAATGTGATTTGGAAATGCTTTCAAACTGTGTAGTCACTATGCTTATGCCTTTCACCATCCTGGCTGAATTAGCTGCTCATTCACAGACATGAAAACCAGCTAATTTTTTGAGAAAATGATAAAACCTAGCATTAGTTATAGTACTACTTTTTCAATAATTTAAGAGCCACCTGGACAAAGTACTGAGAGTATGAAAATCCAAGAACTCATAGCCGTGTTCAGAAACATTTACAGTCTTGAATCAGTCGCTGATTTCTCTCACTCTGTTTTCTCATCTATCAAATGGGCTTCATGGCCTTTGTGGTTTCATTAGGCTGTGTTTTTATAACTTTACTTTTTAATTCTGGGAAATGTCATAGTTTGACCAGCATTCATTCATTCAAATCCACACTTCTCAAACTTTCCCCACCTAAGTGTCTTTTGGAAGAGAAGAGGGAATACTGCCCCTGGGAGGTCTGGCAGTATATCTCAAAGTGATGAGAAAGCTTTTTGAAGTCCATCACTGTATCTTAAAATTCTTATATTTCATAGTCTGCTAATATAATATCTATGCATAATATAAAAACAACTTCACCCTAAATCATCAACTACAATTGATGATCTAAAGGGATTCCTCTGACTCATCTTGTGACTTCATATCTCTCTCTCATGGAATTGAAATTTTATAGGATTCCCATGATGCCAAATCATTACACTGCATTTTCTGAGGATCAGTTTAAGGTCTCCTCTCACAGCTGATGCAAATGTCGTCTATTATAAAGGGCAAGGGCATGGGTTTTGAAGTCAGAGTCTTGGGGTTCAAATCCTAGATCCAACACTCAGGAGGAGTATAGTCTTGGGCAAGTCACTTAATATCTCTGTGCCTCAGTTTTACCATTAAAAAAAATAGGGATCATAACAATCCCTCTTTGGTTGTTGTCTTATATGAGGTGATAAGATGGGAAAAATGTTAAAGCAGTGCCTCAAACATGAAAAAAAATATTTAAGTGTAACTCATTATTATTATTATTATAACTGCTTGTAAAAATTCAATCTTGCTCTGAAAATCAAGAAAATAGGTTGGTCTGACTGTTCTCCCTGCTCCCCACCTATTATCCCAGCAATGATGGGAACTGAGAAAATTTTTCATGAAGTTAGGCAAAGAAAATAAAGTCCAAACACATACTGAAGGTAATAAGCTTACTAATTTAATCTATAGTAGGCAGACAAAAAGAATAATGGACAGATGTCTAAGAAAACACTAGGAGATATAAATATGCCAGCAAATTATGATGAACTATTAGGTTTTTCATTAAAAATGTCTTAATTTTGTTATTTATTTGGCAGCTTTTTCAGTGAAACAATCAAATCAGTCTTTCACCAGATCCAGGACAGCTGGAATAGCTGTTTGGTTTCTATACCGTACTGGAAATCATTCAATACCATCTTCTCTGCAGGTCCTCAACCTAATTTGCTTAAATATGAAATAGCTACTTTCTGTTTCTGAGATACAAACTTGAAGTAAAATGATGTGAAATTTCTTGGCCCATAATTTATCTATTTATTCATTTTTTAGAGAGAGGATAAATGAGGGAGAGAGAGATGAAAAGAAATATCTCTATTCCACAGCCCAGGCTTGTGCCCTGATTGGGAACCAAACCTGAGACTTTATTTTCAGTTTGGGGCATGAACACCCAAGCCACTGAGTCACAACAGTCAAGGCTTAGCTTATAATTTAAACAGGAATACCATGAAAGTATTTGTAACCACTTTACAGTATCTCAAAATAAATATTTCCCTTTCACTAAATAATCATAAATACAAATTCCAGACTAGTTTATTAAATATGTTGCTAACTATTTATCAACATAAGTGTGGTTTCCATTAGAGACAATTCTAAAAATAGAAAAATAATTTAATCATTGCAAATTTTACACAAAATTAACACTTTGGTGTATTTCTTTTAAGTTACCCAATATACTTTGTCCATTTTATTTACCAGTATATGTGTTAGTATCTAGGGTTTTTTTCATGCCAGACACTTTACAAGGAATTAAGTGTGTATGTGTTATACTTAATATATTAAAATAACATCTTTATTTTAAAATTTTGTTTTAACATATTTATATAAATAGAAAAAAGCTGCATAGCTTTCAGATACTCTTTGTTTATTTTTTCTTGTATTTTAAATATTTCTGAAAAACACTATAGACAGGTTTCATTGCTACATCTCAGCTTATCTCCACAGATTAGATCTCTGGAAGCAGAGTTTCTGAATCAGATGGTCCAGATACCTTTATACCGCTGTCTAGAAATACATAACTCAATTGCTTTCCAAAAATATCATTTTATATTCACCAGCACATAGTTCCTATGTCTGCGTACCTGCACAACACTGTCACAAAACCTTCTTTTCAGGATGACCTATGAAAACAGGGCAGTACTTTCCTTGACTCCTTCTCAGACTGTTCTGAGGCTCGAACAGTCTCTTCTACTCCTTACGAGTGACAGGATAGTCAAACCTGTTCAGCCTTCAAATTCTTCATTGGTATGAAAGGTATATTAGTCTGAAAGTGATAATGTGATACAGGTGTTCTGAGGATTATATAATAAGGTAAATTACTGAACATAGTGCTTGACACAGAAAAGTACTCAATAAATATTGAGGACACCTAATGATTCTTGAACTCCCTTTTCATCATCATCATCTTAATCTGTTATTGTATCTTTAAACTGAAGCAGATAAATTTCACTTCAGTTACTTCATTAAATATGTATTAGTAAATGCAGTAAATTAAACATCTAGTGGACAAGGACTACGAATGTGGAACCACTGGAAGAATTGCTGCATAACTCATATTTGCTCTTATTTTAGAATCAAAGAAATAATAAAATTAGAGTTTATACCCTGAAGACAACTCTCTTTGCTATAAATGTAACTTTGTTCAAATCAGTCAGAGACTCTAATGGGAAATCTGGCTCAAGGCCAGAGGAAATACGCTGATGTAATCCTGTCTGAATAGCAGAGACAGAAGTCAAATCAATTGTTTCTTCTGGTCCAGAAATCAAACTGACCACTTGTACCAGAGGAATTTGATTCTTGGGGGGAAAAGCCCCAGTGGCCATCATCAAAAGTGGACCCATATGGTAGCAGAAGGGGTAGTAGCCATCAATGAGGCCCCATTCAGCTGACCGATAATAAGTGGGACTAGAACTTTCCTTAATCAAGTGAAAATGAGTAGGCAGCTATTGGATATTTTTCAAACCCTTATTCCCTACAATTCTTCAGTTCCTCATGCCCTGTTATTTTTCATCTGAATTAGTCTTTGAAGCATCATCCAATTTTATTCCCTCCCGCCTATACCATGCCCCCATCCCTCATCGTGCATGCACTTATTTATTCTTCACAGTGCTTTCAGATAACGCTTTTGATAATAATCAAATTAAACATGTTATTTCCCTATTTAAAATCCATTGGCTAAAAAGAAAAAGAATTCTCTAAGTCTAACATAATTTAGCATAGTGCTTTTTAAACTCTCGTGTGATCAGAAGCACCTGTAGGTCTAGTTAAATCAGTTTCTGAATAACTAGGTTTCAGGTGTAACCTGAGAATTTGCATTTATAATCAACTGCCAGGTAATGTTAATGCTACTAGTTGGGGAAACAAACTGAGAACCAGTGAGCTAGCAATTCATGTCTACGATGGTGCCTCCTTGCTTGACATGATGTCCTTCGAATCCCAAACTGCTTAGTTCTCAAAATTCATCATGCTCTTTCTTGGCTGTGTGTTTCTGCACATGCCGCTAATCTCCAGCTCTGGCATGCTTCTCCCCTCTGCCTGCAGGTTAACTGTCACTACACCCTCTTCTGTGTTCCTGTGGTAGCACGCATCTCCTTCCCTGCAGTGGTGCCCTGATCACATTGAGCATAACTGCAGTGTTATTCTACTCTGTGGTGAGGTCCTTGAAGGCTAGTTGTCTCAACTTTTGTACTCTGTGCCTAGCAAAATGCCTGGTAGGAAGGACTTCAAATGTTTCTTCAGTGAATGTTGGTAATTCTCTCTCAGGTATGATGACTCTAATACCTCGACAACTTGCCAATGACAGTCACTTTTTAAAATTCTCTTTCCTATAAGTGATCAGTGGGAATACCCTGGAAGAAAAAGGCTCATGTGTTAGTTGTCCAGGATAGAAATAGAAAGCTGCAAAGATCACATTCCTCTTGAAATGTCAGAGAGAGAACCTGAAGGGGATGAGTGAGTAGAGAACACAGCCTGAAGCTCCTGGTAACCAAAGAAAAGGTGAACACAGACAGCCAGGTGAGGACTAAGGTACAGAGAACATTGTATGGGGACCCCAGGCAAATATTTTTATTTTCTAGTTTATCGAGATGATATGTGTGTATGTGTTTATATTTTTGATGCCACAGCTTTCATCAAATCACACTCTTGATATTGGATAGAAAATTCAAAGATTAGAATCTGCACTAAGCACACCAAGGCATGATTATATTTCAACTCAAAGTGGAAGTCTGCACAAACAGCATCTAGCAATAAAAAAAGATGTCAAAGTCGATTGCATAGCTGGCTTATAGTGCTGTCATCAACCAAATAAAATAAAACAAAATACTTCAACTCCAATTATATTCAGGAAGAATATCTAATTCCTGAAATGTAATGAGTTTTTCATACTGCCAATGCTAAGAACTTATTATTAAAATGTCTTTCTACTGTTATATCAATTTAGCATGTACCTAAAACTTCTTACAGGGCAATAGTTAGAAATGAAAGCTTGTAGTCCACTTAAAAAAATCTGTGGTGACCAAAATACATCTAGAGAACCGCCATGTTGAAATGTGTGATACGTAAAGCTCAAACTCCATATATTAAAGACAGAGCACCACTATAAGAATCCATCTTTAGCTCTTGCTGGTGTGGCTCAGTGGATTGAGCACCAGACTGCAAACTAAAGAGTGGCCAGTTTGATTCCCAGTCAGGGCACATGCCTGGGTTGTGGGCCAGGCCCCCAGTAGGGGACATTCAAGAGGCAATCACACATTTATGTTTCTCTCCCTCTCCTTCTCCCTCCCTTCGCTTCTCTAAAAATGAATAAGATATTTTTTTAAAAATCAATTTTTAGAAAACCAGGCATACTGCTATCAATATTTTATACATTTAGGCTAGGCTTCAGGTCACTGAAGTCAACCAGAGCTGACTGGAGTTTACCCTAGGTATGGAGAAAGATGCAGATTAGACTGAGAAGTTTCCCAGTGACTCCATTGATTACAATGTAGTTTCATTTTAATCATAGAACAATGTACTATTCATTATTGGTAGAAAGGCGCTCAGCAAGTGGTACCTGAACTAAAAGAAAGCTGTTTGTCAGTTTTTACAATTATACTAATATGGTAGAGATAGATATTCAGCTTTATCTGGTTCATTTTCTCTCTGAAGCCCCCAAATATTAGAAATGGAAACAAACCAAATAACTCAAGTAATTTTTTAATGATAGGATATTCACGATAATTGCCATAATGTGATTTCTAATTTGTTTCCAATTACACAGCTTTTATTTGGCAGTAAAATGCTCTCAGAAATTATGTAATAAGTCATGAGCTCTATTCTCCAGGTAGTTTTTGGCTTAGGTTTTCCCATCGGTGAGTCAAACTCCTTAAGATCACCCTAGCATTAATCTAAAACATTTTCAGTTAGGTCCGGCTCTTCCTTCAGTTTTTCTGTATTCTGTTTATTATCAGCCAGTCACTAAGTCCAGCCTGTACTCAAGGGGAGGGACTTACACCAGCGAGTAAACATGGGGAGACAGGATCGTCACTGAGAGCCACACCAACCTCGGCCACCATAAGTCCCTATTAATCTCCCACATCTTGTCTCAGATTCTTACTAGCTCCTGCCTTATGTTAATATGTTAATATTTATTTTCTTTGACTCTGGGGTTCATAGTTATAAAGTATAGATCTGTATTTCAAGATGGTATGTATTAATAAATATGAAATACTGAAAAATTCCTCTCTTCCTGCAAAAAAGAAAAAAGAAGCCCCCAAACTTCAAATCTCCTAAGAAATTATAATTTCCTATAACAGAAAGATGTCATTGTTAAAATTATAACTTATAAATATACTCTCATTTTAAAAATTACAGGGCACAGGATTTTAGAATTATTAAGTTAGAGTTCAGATTTTACATATTCTAACATTTTAAAAAACTGATTTGAACAGGTGTTACTCACTCGGCATATTTGTAAACTTTGCTTACTTTTAGCTTCATAGTTTGCTTTTTCCTTCTCCGCCTACTAATCCAAGCTACTGACGCATGTACTCTTGACATCTTGAAAATGCTCTTTACACCCTCTCAAGATATAATTATGCACTTTAACAAATGCAGGGAAGAGTTAAAAGCCTTGTGGTGATCCGAATACTAATTGGAATATAAGTACAGATCACCCCTTGAAGAACAATATTTTGCAGGACATCTAACCACCTCATTGTAGAATTTAAAAGTAAAATCATTCTGGTAAAGGAGCAGGACACTGTTTGAAGACAGTGCACCTTAAATTACTGTTGGTGTCAAAATATATTAAGTGAGCTTAATATTTCCTTCACAGTATTGAATGCCTAAAGTTTAGCTAGTTCTTAAAGGGGAGACTCAAACAATAGAGGATGATGAGTTCTCTCAAAAACAAATTCAATCTTGAGATTACTCAAAAAGCCAGGAGGGCTTTTCATAGGTGGTCATCTTAAGGCCAAAAAGAATGAAAACACCATCCTCCAATCAAACCCCAGACAAAACTTATTGTATTTTTAAATGATGGACTTGAGAATTAAAAACCAAAGAAGGCATTCTGGCAAGGGATTCAAAATATCAGAGAGGCTGATAAGGAGGGTAACTGACGTGTATATAAAATGAAGAGATGAAAAGAGACTCCTGGTTCTCAGGAGGACTGTTCATAAGGAAGCCTGGCTGGGGAGAGCCCATCTTGCAGTACCTTACCAACAGGTGTGAATAGCTGCCGCCAACATAAGTTGTCCCTGTTAGCAGGCTGCTATGCTACACCATAGCACGTTTGATAACGCGACACTAAAATGTCTTATTTTTCCCTTAAGGCTTAAAAAAGTGTGAACATAGTTTGAATCAGTCTTGAAAGGAAGAAAAAAGTACCTCTATGCCCCCTTTGTTTCCAAACAAGCCTTTCTCTCACTCACATAATGTACAAAAAGCAATAGCAAAAACAACGTTCTTTAGCATGCCCTGATATTTAGCGACCATACAACATTTTAATAGAACCTTTCAGGTAGATGCTTAGGAATCTTGCCTCCCTTGAACAACAACAACTTTAATCAGTTTTTATTATACTAGGAGATTTGCATGTGGGCTGTCATTCTTCATAATGTAATTTTCTTATTGTTTATTTAAGAATCCATACACCGAGAAAGGCTTGTGAAACTAAGCTATGAAGCAATCTAATTACTTCCAAGATTTGGTACACAGGCGCTTACTGCAAATGAGTTCTGTCTAGCCATCTTCAGGGAAAGATCTGTTATTCAAAACAAACAAAAAAAACCCCCCCTCAAAACAGGAATCTCATTGTCCACTAATCATGTAAAAAATTCCAAGTAGTTTATTCCCAATAATTGGAACCCCGAGGGAAATATTCCAGATATTTATCAATGCAGCTGTGGGCAGCCAAGAATATAGAGGATAACCAAGATACTACCTATTTCCCTTTATTGAACGTAAAAGAAATATCTATTAAAGTGATTAATAATAAGTCTAAAAGGCACCTCAATACGAAGGGAGTCTATTTCACTAGGAATGTTGATTGAAAGGCATGTATTAGATTCTCTATTTGTCTAAGAAAACTGTTGGCTCTGTTTCTTAATAATATGGAACAGCATTAAGCTTAATGTCTCTAATAGCCAAAAAACTGACTATACTTTCTGTACAAAGTAAAAAAATATAGGCATTGCAATTCATATTTGAAAACATTCTTTTGTTCGGTGGATTGAGGAGACATAAATTCATCATGCACATTCTGAAATTCCCAGGATTCACTCAGAGAGGAACACAATATTAGGCAATGAGTCTCACACGGGGGTTTATAGCTAGCAGGTACTCAAACATTCAAATGAAATAGAATATGCATTAAAAAGGTTATCAATTAAACTAAGTGTGTGATTTCTCTCAGAGAACCGAGAGAAGGAGACAGCCTTTAGACAAAGATGATGATTTGAGTGCAGAGACCGCCTGCCCGTGGCGCTCAGGTGGAGGGGCGTTGGCTTGGTAATTTGTTGTTCCCTATAAAAGAGCATTGCCAAGGCAAATCCAGGTTGAATATTACTGAATTTAGCTTCATGCCATGGCCTACTTCAAATAAGGGGTTTATATCATTAGCAAGTTCAGTCAGCTCATCCATCAGAACTCCTCTGACCTGATTTCATGCATCAGCAATATTTTCAGAGTCACAAGTAGAGTGAAATAAAAATGAGCCTTAAGAATGTAATTATTTTACAGTTACTCCCCTTTTATTTTCAGGGATCAAGTCTCACTGATAAAAATGCTTAGTTTATTAGTTTTCCAGATTAGCTCAATACCAAGATGAGGGAGTGAACCCTTTAAAGCATGGGTGTCAAACTCATTTTCACCAGGGGCCACATCAGCCTTGTGGTTGCCTTCAAAGGGCTGAATGTAATTTCAACTACTTAACAGTTAAGGAGTAGTTACATTTATACAGTCCTAAAATTATTTCAGCCCTTTGAAGGCAACCATGAGGCTGATGTGGCCCCTGGTGACAATGAGTTTGACACCCCTGCTTTAAAGGTACTACTAAAACTTGTGTATAAATGAAAACATTATTATGATATCTACAGATACTGCCTTCAGATTTTTTATGACTCTGCTGAGAGTATCATAAAGCCTACAGAAGCAGTAATAAATAGTCCAAATACAATATCATTAAGACATCTTAAGAGGTGAATCTAAGAAACAAAAATGAACAAACGAAATTGAAACAGTCTCATAGGTCCAGAGAGCAGGTTCCTGGAGAAGAGGAGGGGCCGGTGACTGGGTGCAAGAAGTGAAGGGACTAAGCAGTACAAATGGGTGGTTACAGAACAGGCACAGGATGGAAGTTACAGCACAGGGAATGGAGTCAACAATATCATAATAACTAGGTATGGTGCCAGGTGGGTACTAGAAATACTGAGGGAAGGACACTTGGCAAAGTGTATGAGTGTCTGCTCTAACCCCTATGCTATATATCTGAAACCAATAAAAATGGTATCAAATGTAAACTGGAATTGAAAAAGAAATTCTTTAAAAAAGAAATCTTCATGGTGTAGTTGCAGGAATGCCTGCCTCTAGGACAGTATTTCTGCTTCGAAGAAGCCAGTGTCTTTGAAGGCTGCCACAAATCGAATTCCCCATTCTATGAGCACCTTCCCCACCCCTTGGGCAGTTCAGCACAAGCTTCCCAAGAAACGTAGAAAAAGTAAATTAAGTCATAGTCCAGACTTATAATGACAACTTAGTGAAGGAGACATTACCATAATCAGAATGAGATACAAACAAGGAATGAATTAGAAAAAAGCAGAAGGAAATTCAGTGGGACCTACAAACACAAGCATGAGTTTAATAGGCAGAAACTAGAAAGAAAGATACTTTTAAATGCAAGATTTTCAAGATGCCAAGAGTACCCTGCACAAAAATACCCAAACAAAAAAGTTTCAGGGAACCTTAGAAATCTATTGCTCAAGTTACAGAATAATTAAAATGGTTATCCTGGCACAAGAAGCCATCATAACAAACCATGTACTGATTTCATATTTTCACCTATCAAAAAAATCTATGACATATATTATTCTACTTAAGCCTTACCACAACTCATGAAATATGCCTTATTGTCCCTATTTCACAAATGACAAAACTGAAGCTTAAAGAAGTTAAGCCACTTGCTAAAACCCAAAGCAAAGTCAGCATACAACCCACTGGGGTGACTCAAAGGCGTTACTCCCATTGCCATGCTGCTTGCCTAGGAGAGACATGGGAGGTAGTAGCCATGCCTTGGGGAGCTCAGTAGGTTATACAGGGGAGTTACACAAACAGGTGCTTCTTTCAGAAAGATTAACTGGTATCATGTCCGGGGTAGATGGTAGGTGGAAAGAGACAAGGCATCCTCTGTGATCCCACAAGGGAGAGGGAAAGTGTTAATGCGGATGAGCCAGGTTGGCGGACGCCTAGATAAGGAGGAGGTGATGGAGCCAATGGGCACAGAACTCCCCTCTCCATTCAGATTCTTTTTGACTCTCCTTCAGAAGGCATATCTCCCTTTTTTTGTCCCTTGTATCTCCCTAGTGCTCTGTAAAAAGGCAAAGTGCAAATATTTATTGAGAATCAATTCAATACCGCACATTGCTTATTTAATTCCATAGTTTTCACTTTAGAAATTTAAATGCACGTGAGTTAAATAACTTGCCTAGTGTAAATATCCAAGCAACAGAGCTATCTTTCAAACGTGGGTCTAAAGTCCATGCCTCTTGCCACTGCGCCACAGTCTGTGGAGATGAGTAAAGTTTGTACTGGAAGAAACGGGGTGGGGGGTGTGGAAAAGGAAGGTAGGAAATAATTCCAATTTTCTGTGTGTGTGTGTGTGTGTGTGTGTGTGCGCGCGCGTGCGCATAACACCTGCATCTAAATTTTCCAAGATATTTCCAATAATTCTTTAAAGTAGTGTTTATAAAGTATAGTCATAATAAAAAAAGCTAATTTCTCCTCCAAGTGATGTGATAAGATTATTTCAGATGAACTCAAAATGTTTCCTTTTTCCCCATGATATATATATATGACCTTTATTGTTTCTAAAAAAGATACTTAAATATTGGGAACCTTCTGTGATTAAAATGAACATGATGTTATATTCACAATTTGCTATGATATTTGAAAATCATTTCAAGGTTTCATTCAAAATACTAAGCAGAAAATATTAGCACTAACAGGAAAAACAGCCTTTCTTTAATTATTAATGAATTCTGAAATTACTATGATTTCTCTTAAGAGGAATAAAAATAGACACTGGTGGGATTATGCCAATAATGAGTTACTTGGGATTTAAAATGTCAAGTAAACCCATAATTAATAAGGAATTTTCTAATAAATGTATACTTAAAATATTCTATTGAGCCAAAAATCTGAACAGTAAAACAGTATTATGCTATACAAATATTCAAGTTTCCTTCATTTTTATTTTTCTCTATACCATCCCTTTACATCAAACTAATTTTTTTCAGAAAGAATATTAACTCTAATCTGTATGAGTTTTACTAAATTCCATATTCATTACATGTTACATATGTGTTTCTTATGTGATTGGTTTTCTTTATTTGTAAATACCTCCACATGCTTTAATACTAGGTGGGTTTTCCCCTCTTTCTTCCAATCCTTCGTATACCTACCTAAGCATTGGAGAGGAAATGTTCAGAATATTTTGCTTATTTTTAGGTCATTTTTCAACATTTAGATACACCTAGGTTTGGCCTCCATAAAAAAAATAATTTTTTAAATTTAAAAAGTGTTCATTTTCTTAATAAAAATTGCATTTATGTATATATTTCTAAATAAAATTTTTGAAGTTTGTCTTCTTTATCCTTTTGGACTATCCATTGGGCCCTAAAAGACATAGTAGCCACTTACTTAGGAAATTTTAAGGCCTAAATTACTGTTCATGAATCTTGATATCATCAATATCCCCTATCAATACCTTCCTGTCAGTATTCTCTATGCTCTAAATGCTCTGTTGTGAAAACGAAATGTATTTTATAAACTTCTAAATACCATAGGACCAAAAGTGTGCAGCTACTCCACTGTGGGCAAATCCAGAGGACTCAGCCACTGGCCTTTAACATTTTGTTTGAGGTTCCAAGGAGGTGACCTCAGTTGTCATACCATCATTCTACTTCAAAAGATGATGCTTAAAGAACTACAAAAATATGATGGACAATATGCTAAGGATACATTTTTAATTGTAAGTCCAAATTACAAGCCTGATATGAATGTCATGCTTTTGAAGGGCCAAAATTGATGGAATCTTCCTGCTGATGAAAGCAGGCATAGGATTACTCTATCAGAGGTGTGAAACACTTTTTCACCAGGGGCCACATCAGCCTTGTGGTTGCCTTCAAAGGGTCGAATGTAATTTTAGGACTGTATAAATATAACCACTCCTTAACAGTGAAGCAAGAGAATACTTGCTCAGGTAGAAACAAGGTGCCGGGGAGGGTAAAACAAGGTGGAGGGCAGGATTTGGCCCATGGGCCTTGTGTTTGCCACCTGTGCTCTAAATGGTTACGGAATGACTTGCTTAAGAACACCTTTTGAGAAGGAAGTATATCAGAAGGCAGCTTATCTGTACTGTGGCTATCAGTTTATAAAGTTCATCCTAAAATCTGAAAACTATCCTGGATAGTTTACCACACAGACTAATATATTTTCCAAAATATCAACAATTGAGTGAAACAAGTCTGTTTGCCCAAATACCATAAATTTATATGACTAAATAACTGACTTGGAGAATAAATCTAATGCCTACCTAACTAATGCTTTGAGTAGGCACTAGAGCATTAATGCTATTGTTGTATATGAATCAAGCTTGCCAATATTTAATTTTTAAAAGTGATTCTTCTGAGCAATTTAAATCAACCGACTTAATTACTCCGTAGATTTTAAGCTGCCAGTGACTCAACTAAGTAAAACAGAATACCAGAATGTCATGGCAAACACTGGGAAAAACTTTATATTCAAATGCTCTGAATCTGTGCCAAGCCAAGCACCAGATAAGCATTACTGTTGAACATATCTGTAGAAGGACAGCAATTCTCTCATCACTACCAGCTATTCCAATTTAATCAGTCCTGTTAACAAAGGGCGTGCACAATAGTCTTTAATTCAGAGTATTCATGAAACATGAACACCAAGTATTAATATTCTAGTTCAGGTTCAAGGAGAATATGCACATCAAGAACAGAAAAGAAACGAATTTTTAATAAGCAAAAATTGAACAGAAAAAAATCAGAACACAAGGAGACAAAAAAGCATAATAATGTCACCATTCAAGTGAAAAGCTCAAATTGAAAATGAAAACAAAATCCACCAACCTTGATCCACAATAAAACCTTAGGAAAAACTGAAGCACATAGCAACTATAAGCAAATGATTAACGTTCAGACTTGAGTGCAGGCATTAAAAGGAGGAGCAGTGTGATCTTACCTTTTAAAATACTCAGGGAGAGAGAAAGAAAGAGCAAAATGTTCAAAGTATTGTCTCTGGGTAGTGGGGTATAAGTTGTTTAGAAATGTTTACATGTACACACTTTCTAAACACTTTTATGATCAAAAATAAGAAAAAATTAAAAAGGCATGTTAAATTATTTCAAGTAAGTATTAGAAAAAAGTCAATACTAAGATATATTCCTGCTGCTTTTATATTTATCTACTATTGTTTATGGCCTAAGGAACTCAGATTGAAAAACACTAAGCACAACCAACAGATTCAGAAAATGAGTAAAAAAAATGATTACATCTTTCATTTAGCTCTTTCTCTTTCTTTTTTAAAATCTAAGACACATAAAGTATATTTTGATTAATTTTAAAAGGCCCCACATATCTAGAGCTCATTTCCATTTTTATGAGTCCTAAAACTAATTAATAGACAAAGACACTTCATTCTTAATGTCTAAGGTCTCTTCCAACTCAAATTTAAGTTTCAGATGCTTAGCATTTCAGAAGCTCTATTTTGAATATCTTGATAATCTTAAAACTCCATTTACTACATTTTGTGCTGCACATAATTTGGGCCATTTCACAGTGATGAGAACCTCGTTTCCTATTTTTCTCAGCAGCCCGCTCCGATTCATGTTATGGTCAAGCTTCATGGATAACTTTTATTGGCTGTATGTCGATGGCAAACTCCATTTAAATCGCTAGATTTCTGCCTATAAGTGTTAAATGACAATGAAAGTCAATGAGTACAAATTCAACAACATTGAGTAACTCCAATTTGCCACAGAAATTGCTAACTTCGAACTACAGATGAATGGCCAATGTTTGGCCAGAGCATAAAGAACTTGAATCTGTTGCAGGGGGTGGTCAGAGGCAGCATTTTGATTATTCCTATGAGAATTGTGGCCACCACCAATGTATTTATCCAGGGAGAATGTGGTAAGCACAGAAGAGATTCATGTTGCTTCCTAAGACAGTCAAAGGAAAAAGAAATTAGACACCAGAAATCTTGAATTACCAAGCTGCACCTTAGGAAAAAGATTATAGGTGTCATTAGTCTAAAATATTACCTTTGAAAGTAACCGACAGTTTAAAGCCATGCCCAATAGCTATTTATTCATAATTTTTCCAACACCTTCATGCACCAGGCGCCTCCTTGGAACTGTGCACACAGCCCGCAGACACACAAACTTCTCTCGTGGAAGTCCTGGGAGTGCTGCGCAAGAGAGATGTGATGACCACAGGACTTCAGCCAACACAGGTAAGTTCTCTTCACTTTTTCACAGTCCAAAGCAAGTACTGCAGTGGAATGCCCAGACTGTGTGATCTAATCACTGCTCTTTATATCCTTACGGTTAGTTTGGTTTTCATGTTAGTGTTTCTTGTACCAGTTCATTCTAAGTAGACATCTGAAGTGACTTTGCTGGGTAATGACTGTGGTGGAAGGACAAGTATCTCAGGGTCTGGGACCCTTCCGAGGACCTCAGTCCCTGGGATGTGGCCAGTTCCCTTTCCTGCATTTCTCTACCTGTGGGTTTCAAATTGCACTCCAGGTTCCTCTATGTCACTTTTCAAGCAAGTAATGAAAGTCCCAACTACCCCCAGGACCCTTTCATGCTATCATTTTAGGTATGATGATAACAACAGCTGTCCAGAAGAGGAAGTGTTTGCTGAACGTATTACATGCCAGTGTCTGCACTGTCTTTCACAGACATTTCTTTATTTAATCTTTGTCACAGTGGTAAGGCAGGTCCTTACCATTTTAAAGATAAAAGAACTGAGGCACAGGAACATTAGATTATTTAACCAAGGGAACACAGCTAGAAAGTGGCAGACAATCCGAACCCAGGAGATGTAATTCCGGACTCTATACTCTGACCTCCTCTGCTCTTTAATTTTGGCAAAAGCCAATTTCTATCTCCTCCACAAAGGTTGGCCATGCCAGTCCAGAATGATTTCTTTCTCTCCCCAAATTTCTCTATTTCTCTAAGCCTCTTATATGCCATATATTCCTTATTCTTTCTATCTTTATCTTGTATCTCGGACTAGGTTATCAATATCTTAATTGCAGGGATATGCCCTCTCTCTTGGTGATGCTTTCCAGGATGTTTAGCAGTATGCATCACAAGAACTGGGTATGAGTCTAAGAAATTCTTGATGAAAGAGTACGGATCTGAAGGTGGATCTCCAACTATCAACTGCCTGAAATAAATACTGAGATGATATAGTTCATTGTTTTATTGGGGACACTTAAGGAGAGAGGTATGGTTTAGAAATCCCGATTGTGGACTGAAGGAAGTTACTTAAGCTCTCTAAAGTTCAGTTGCTTCACCTGTGCAATGGTGTTACTGTTATTAATTCCTATGGTGCAGGGCCATTGTGAAGATCAGAGGCACTACACACAGCCTAGTGTACATACATAAATGTAGTTTATAAAGAATCACCAGTACTTAGATACTCAAAGTAACCTTGTATTCAACTAGAGCAGGAGTTTTCAAACTGTGTTCCCTTAGCTGAACCAAAAGACAAAAATGCCATAGAAAACCTTTATCCAGCAGCAGTAGGAATGAGAAGGAATGAATGGTAAGAAAATGCAGGGCCACTGGTTGGGCCTCCTGGAGACTGCTCCCCAACTCTATAACCAGAAAAGTCTGTTCTTACAAATTTTAAACACAGTAGCACACCACAAAATATCTTTGGAAATAAAACAAGAAAAATCAGTTATAAATATAGTTTGCAAAATGATGTTTGATCTCAGTCAAAAACCTACAGACAACAATGCTTTCAAGTTGATAAGGTGGTTCTACTGGTAAGACAGACAGCTCGTCAGAGGAAACAGGCAGTAAAGAACACTTGGCCATAGAAGACACTGTTCAGCCTCCTGAGCACATGTCATCTTTTGGCCCTTTTCTCCCTGCCTTTCTGGAAAGTTGTTACTGATGTTCTATGATCTGCTATCACATTCGCAGTGAAAATTAAATTCTTCGAGACCCCTGCAGAAATTATGTGGCTCAGTTCCTTACCTACATCCTTCGACCCTCCAGGCCTCAGACCTCTGCATGTCTCAGTTCCAAGGAACTCCCCATTTTTCTTGATGACTACAATTCATCAGCATCCTTCATTCTTCTAATCATCAGAGGCTAAGATATATACACACCATCTATAACTCCCTGAATGAATTAAATCAGGGACTATCTATTCTGAATTTGAGGACATTTCATACTATTGGTCCAATAGATTGGATTGAACCCACCAGTGAGAAACATTCCATGTAATCAGACATCACTAATTCAGCTGTTCTCTTAAAAATGCCAATCCACGTTTGTTTTCATCTCATCCAAACTACATGCATTACCATGAAAAAGAACAACAAAAACTTTGCTCTATTTCCCTGCCAATATTTTAGTCATCACCTGTAAACCTAAAAGCTATTCTTTGTAACATGGCCCAAAAGCCCATGACTTCTTTTTTTTTGTTCCCCCTCAACCTGTTCTCCTAATTTTTCTTCTCACTAATCTTCAAAAGATTATGTTAGTGGTCGACACAGTGCTGGTGCTCTTCCATGTGTGTTGTGTCTCATTACCTAAAAGAAAAATGCAACTTTTCTTAAATATCAGTATCTCTGCTCAACAGCTCCAAAGTAACTAGGAAAAAAACTACAACACCAAGAGTAACACTAATTATTTTAGTGCCTGTAATTTCCTTTTTAAATACTTCAGTCTGGATGATTCAGCGCGCGCGCGGGGGAGTGTGCTGTGCGAAGGCTCACACACGCTGAGTGCACTTGCAGTGTGGATCTGTGGTTCTCAAACCAGAGGTGCATCAGAATCACCTGGAAAGCTTCTTTGCTTTTTCTTCACAGATTGCTGTGACCCACCCCCAAAACATTCCAAATTAATCGAGGATGCCAGAGAGTTTGCACTTGGAACAAGTACCTAGTTGAGGCTGATGCTGTTCCAGGGACTGAATTATAGAAAACATTTGAAATTCCCTAATCCACACTTTAGGTATGGGTAGTAGTCATACGTGACCTTACGGAGGAGTCTACACACCTGGGGAGGGAAGGAGGACCACTTACAACAAAAGCTCAAAATTCTGCTACCTAAATTTGTACCAGAAAGTCTGGAAATAAACTAGCTTTAACATACTCCACGACCTTGGCCTCCATTTTGTCCTGTGGAGAATCAGGGACAACGCCTCTCTTAGCTCTAGGTTGGGATATTAAGGATCACTGTGGAAGAGGCATGGATGGCAGACTGTAGAGTATAAAGCATTCCTGCCGTGATTACTCCAAACCTTATCCAGTCAACAAAGGACATCCCATAAAAAGAGTGAGCTGCTCAGATTCACCAATGAATTGCTGAATGTATGTTTTCTCTATTCAGAGGAATGTTCAAGGGAGAAACAAAGGCAAACATATTTGCCGTGACTCAGTTTTCTCTCGTCCTTTAATGTAGTTGCTACATAACAAAATCAAAGTATTTTAACATTTTTCTTCCTTGCCCTTCCATGTTTTTGAATTGCTATTTAAATTTTCATAATCCCCACTTAGAGAAATTCATTGACTAATAGATTTTGTAAAAGAAATATGTAGCGACTCAGCAATGGCTCACATGTTGCACCATAAAATTTCATCGTGTGAAACACTCACGTGTGTTTCAGTGCGTTAGGAAAGTAGGTCCTGCGACTGGTTCTGCTTGCTTCTGCCTCCAGGTTTTAAGCTTAGGACCCTCTCTTCACTGTCTTACAGGAGTCATCCTTTTGTGACAGAGGTACTCAATGTGGGTACATGTGTCACAATTTAAATAAAAAAAAATTAACATGCTGTATACCGTTTTGTGGAAACAGAGTCTTTTCCCCAATAGATAGCCCTATAGATGCATGTGTGCTTAAAGCAAAATGAACCGCGATGGATGAAAGTTTATGAACCACAAGATGAAACTTGTGATGGCAGCAACACAGCACAGTTCTGAACTCATGGCCCTCCCTCTCACTGGCTATGCGACATGGGGCCAGTCACTTAACTACTCTGGGTCTCTGTTTCTTCAGCAATAAAACGGGGGTAACATCACTACCTATCCCAAAAGCTTGAGTCTAGCGCACTTCTAATAGCCCTCAAAGGTTGCCCTTTCTTATTTTTCACTGTTACTTTTGAACATGCATTAGGAATCCATCAAAATCCACAGACAGGAATGTTTCCTTACAAAAATGATTACAGATTATACAGTATTAACCTATGCTACTGCTTTGTTTTTTATTCTTGCAAACAGCTCAATAAAATCTCTTGGCGAGTTATTAAATGAATGAGTGAAAATTTGGTGTATCAAAAACTGACACAAGATTGACCTTGTGTGGATGTTTTCTATTAATGCAGGTCTTCGTGGAAAAATTACTAATTCTGCAGGATTTAAAAAACTGCCAAAATATATGCCTTCCTTACCAGTTGTTTAGATTCACTATTAAGTTATCCCTGATCCTTTAATAATACTCGATCAGTTAAAGTCTGACTATATTCTCTAGGTACAGGAACACTCCAGGTGCTGCATGACTGTGTGATTAAAGGAGGGAGGGAGGTGGGGAGGGAGTCCTGAAGTTAATGTGACCTTAAGAAGGAATTAAGTGCTACTGCCTTCCCTTGACTGTGAGGATCCCCCCACCCCCACACACCCCACCACCAAGAAGCATTACTAACCATGCCTGTCGACCAGGCCTAGTCAATACTGGACTCAAGTCATTTTGGAAGTGGGTAAATAAAAAGTCATAAAAACATTCTGACTGTAACAGTTCCCATTAAGACTAGGGGCGGGGGGAACCTATAAAAGAAATTTGTAGCTGAATAACTGTTTTCTTCTTCTCTGAAATTCACTTTTAATCCACTTAAACAATAAAGGAAAGAGATTAAAGTATAGCTTTTGTATATTCCTGTGTTCATGTTAATCTCTTACATGGCAACGTTGGTATCTAGTGAATTGATTCCTTTATTAAAGAAATTTATTTCTCAGGGATTACATAATTGGACTTATGTTACTAATTTCACAGTATTTTTAATAGACAATTGTGATTTCAAAATTATTAAGAAGAATATTGTCTAATTAATTCACTCAATAATTGCACCTACTTCCTGAAGATACTGCAGTAATGCACTGCTTGCTTCATTGCCCAGGGTGATGGCAATTCCTGGGAGTCACTGGATTTTTCCTTCTGTTATCAGGGTCATGTTTCTAGTGCTCATCAGCCTAAATTTATTTTGTGACTTCTTTCCTTTCAGGATTCTTGGGAGAAAGCACGCATTAGACGGGGAGAAAGCAAAGCATGCACTGTTTTCATTCTCCTCTGCAAGGCAGAACAGAGACTGCTCATCAGCACAGTTGCCTCCTCTGCTTTTGTGCTGTGGGGCAGGGAGCGTGACCACATGCTCCTGCTCATGGACACCCCAGGTAATAACTGCATTCAGGACAACTCTTTGTATTGCAGACACTGTTTCTTCATTTTCACACGTGGAAATATCTTGATCATAAATATGATGCTCTGTGGCACGCTATGATGATATTTCCTAAAAAGTGTCTAATTGCATCCTTACTGATTCAGTTCTCTTGGCGGAATGTTCAAGGTTCCCAAACATTCTAAGTGCTTCATCTATTATTCCTTTTTATTAATAATAAAATTGGCATTCATTTCTTTTGTTTCTTTACCAAAGCAAAGCACTGTATGTTGACCTCGTAGGCATAGCAGGGTCCAGCAGAAGTAACACCTGCTTGACTATGTTTGGCAGGGTAATAATTTATAGTTTTAATCTGAACATTTCACCTAAAATATCATATGGTATGCTTGAGTGAGACACTGTTATGCTTACAGAATTACATGCTTATGATTTTACAATAAAATATTTTGTAATTAAAAAGGGGTGTTATTTGTGCCAGACCCTGTATTTATAGCCCCTCAAGTTGTTTGAGGAAAACATTTTAGTCAAACTCCCCTCCCCTGTTTGTCTTTTTTAGGTTTCTGACAGCAGCATGTTCTGAGTCCGGTTGAATAATGTTATGTTTGAAACAGAGCTACAAGGGAATGAGCAAGCCATCTCACCACACAGACTCAAATTTACTTTAAAAATAAACAGAAAAAATCCAAGCCTTTTTAACTTTGTTCTTAAAATGTCTATGACACAGTGAAATATCTTAGTCAACTTCCCCCTATGCAAATATCCCAGAAAAGTCTAAATATGGAAACTTGAGAGTATTCAAAGTAAGGCAGAATGATATTTTTCCCAGATGTTATTAAAGTCATCAATTTGTCACATTTCTTGCAGAATATTTAGATTTGTTCATGTTAGTACTGAAGTATTTTAATGCTGAGGAGTTTTAAAATACTTGCCATAAATAATTTAAAAAGAAATAAGTATTCAGATGTTTCGTCCAAGTCAACTCACACCCACCATAGACACACTTCGCAGATAACTCTATGGTGTGATCATCTTAAACTGGTATCCACATGCTTTCCTACAAAGAGAGAGACCTTTTATTCTTGGGCTTTTAAGGAAGACTATTTGAATGAGACTGTTAGCATAATTTACTGCCTAAAGTTTGGGGCATTGTGAGCTGGAAACTTGAAGTAAGAAAAGCAGGCTTCAATTCAGCATCCTCAGGCAAAAATATCCATTCATGTACAACTAAAGTTGGAGCTCAGAGCCATATGATTCAGACCTCAAAAAAAAAAAAATCCCTGTGCAGTTGTGATAACCAGTTATGGAAAATCCAGGTAAGACAAGATAACATAAATGTCCTTGCAAGCTCACACATAGGGTATGTCACTGAATCCCTCCTTCATTGAAAACTAAGTCCCATTTCCTTTCTATTTTCAGGTTTCCAGGAACTTCAACTTTTCCACTATCGTGATTGTAAAACTTTCCACTATCGTGGGATCAAGCTGCATGGTAAGAGGCCCCGGGGTGGGTATTAATTGATCGGATGTTAGCTGTGAATCCGTGAAAGTGAAGTCACAACCAGGAGTGACCCCTTAAGGAAATATGATAATGACCTGCTTCCAGGTATGAGAATGGAGTCATAAGGGTTTTTTAAGGGGCACACTGGAAATTCCTGTCCTCGTGGGGTTTGAAAATGGATGGTAGAACTCTTCTTTGTGTGCAGGACCTCTGAATATTTAGACAGAGTGTGAAATCCAAAGAGCATTGGAGATATCATATGGTGTTATGGAAATCTAATAAAACAAATTATTTTTTCCTCCCTGTGGCATCTGGCACGCTTGTGATTTGATAGACACTGAGTGGCCATTTTTACACCACAGTTAATAAAGAAAACACAATCTTATTTCAGTTGTGAATGACCTCACTATATTTGTTAGATTTTTCTTTCCAATATCATGTTAATTATAGGTATATATTTGTATATACAATATATAAAGTTATATATGAAAATATATTTGTATATGCACAAAATGTATATATTTGCATTATACACATATATAATTGTGTGTGTGTGTGTGTGTGTGTATCCAAATACTTAGGGGAAAATCAGTGGTGTTGTTTTATAAGATAGTAGACTGTGAATACAGATCTTCATCAAATCATGAATGTTTTCTTTCCATATTACTATAAATACTATTTGGCCATAAAAAAGGAAAGAAATCTTGCTATTTTTGACAACATGGATAGACCTTGAGTGTATTATGATACCTGAAATAAGTCAGAGAGAAAACTACACATACCATATGATCTTACTTATATGTGAACTTATATGTGGAGAGAAGAAAGAAAGAAAAGAAAGAAAGAAAAGAAAGAAAGAAAGAAAGAAGAAAGAAAGAAAGAAAGAAAGAAAGAAAGAAAGAAAGAGAGAGAGAGAGAGAGAGAGAGAGAGAGGGAGGGAGAGAGGGAGGGAGGGAGGGAGGGAGGGAGGGAGGGAGGGAGGGAGAAAGGAAAAGTGTGCTTAATCTCGTAGAGAGAACAGATTGTTTACCAGAGGTGGGGTGGGGATGAAACTGGTAAAGGGGCCAAAAGGTACAAATTTCCAGCTATAAAATAAATAAGTCCTGGGAATGTAATAATGTACAGCATGACAACTATAGCTACTAATACTGTAATGCGTATTTGAAAGTTGCCAAGGGAGATCTTAAAAGTTCATATTATAAGAAAAAAGTTGTAACTATGTATGGTGACAGATGTTAACTAAACATTGTGGTGATCATTTTGTAACATATACATATATCAAAACATTATGACTAAACTATAATAATATAATGTTATATGTCAATAATGCCTCAAAAATAAAGCTATTTTCTATATTCTAAATTAAAGAAAGCCTACAGGTGTTAGGATCACATTCATTAGCACAGGAAGTCACTGGAATTTATTTATGGCCTGATATAATTTCAAAAAGTGCTGTGTTAAACAAGAAACTACTTATTTACAGTGAAGAGCCCTTCAATTCCACCTAGAATTTTGTTAAGATTGTGCAATTAAAAGTGCATTAAAATTTCAGATGGGAAGGGGGTTGAGGGACTGGATGAAAGAAGGTGAAGGAATTAGCCAAAAAACATGTATGTGACACGACAAAGATGACAGTGTATGATAGCCAGAGAAAAGGTGCTGGGATTAGGTGGAGGTGGGAAAGGGTGGGGGGATATGGGGGTGGAAAGAGACTCTGCTTGGGGCAAGGGGCACATGATGTAGTGTGCAGATAATGTGCTGAGTTGTACACTATATGATTTTGTGAACCATACCACTGCAATAACCTCAATTAAAAAAAAAAAGCATTAACATTTCAGGCTGACCTAGGGAGAAACAAAGTAGAAAGGAATCATCGACATTTTTGATTATCTAAGAAAATGGGTGGTGTTCGGGGAAAGGGAGTCGCCAGCCCAGGTAAGCGAGGAAAAAAACAAAAACAAGCATGAAGGGAAGAACTGCTGAATGGGAGCGGCAGTGCCCTCAGGATTAAACTGTTACACTCGAGCAGGTGAATCCACTCTGAATGTCACTGCACATGGTCACCACTGGGGAAATGATAGCTCAGAAGAAATGAACAGGAGTCAGCACAATCTTGAGTCCCGAGAAATGATCAGATCTAAAAAGCCATGTAAGGATACTTTAAAACATCACATACACCGAGTATGATAGCATAGATTGTAATAATTTGGCAAAAGCAGCACCCACAATGGATTTAGAATTTATAAATCTAATCAGATTTATAAAGTCATCAGCCTAGGGGTCCAGTTTGAACATAAGTTTAAATTGATATTTAGGGACTATGGTCGTAAGTACAGTATAATCATAAGGATGGTATAGGAGACAGGACAAAATGGTCCTGGGCTGTAAGTAATGTTGTATAAGTTCTCATACAACATTCAGAAGGACGTGTCGCCAGTAGATACTTTTCTTTGCTCACACAGAAAATCATTTCACCTATAAATTATATTTGTACAGCATCAGCTCTAGGCTTTTTTCTCAAGTACATCGTCCACATCGTAAGTAAGCGCTATGAAGAAACACACACGTATTTGACACATATCCGACTCTGTATTAAAGAATATACTCCATCACTGACTTCCATTAACAAATGATGTTTTGACCCCAAATGTTGGGATTGTAGTTTGCATTTAACACCCAGTTCCTTCTAGTTGAATGAGAGGCATAGTGTCCATTTAAATTTATCAAACATGAGTACAACAGAGGCTACTGCAGATTAACACCATTTGTAGGATCCTAATAAGACAGTTGATTTTTATAAGGCAAAACATTTATCTTATGAAAAATATTTTGCTGTAAAATTTATATAAATATGCTGAGTCTATTTAAAATATTGCTTTAATAATAATTTAGTACTGAGTTTTGAGTTATTCATAAGTTAAGTGACATGTTGACCTTTATAATTAACCAACTGACCTTTGTAAATTCTGTAGTTTCAATTAGGTTAAATGAGCTTTATACAGGCTGAAATATTTAAAAATTTTTAATACTTTTAAATGGAGAAAATTACTATTCACAATTCTGAGAAAGTCTGTTTAATCAAAATAGTCTGATTTTTTTTGCCCTAAAAGGAATGTATTTCTCATGAAAATGCAGTATGATAGTAAAATCTGTTCATATGATGGAGTCACCACTATTCTCTTTCCTAGTTAAGGCACTTTTTCAGTGAGTTATGGTTCTGGCAGAATTGGTCATGGCTCATTACTCTTCATTATTCTTTGAGTTATGTCATTAAATAATCACGTGACATAAAAACTCAGTGGTGCCCATCCATCAAAAGCGTTCTATGCATTTAGAGATCAAGAATCAAGTGCCAAGAAGGACTCATCTTCTAAGGCCCCAACTCTAATGAAAATAACAGGTGAATCACTAAGAAGGCACGTAGGATAATTTCTAGAACTCTAGCTGGCCATGCATTCTTAAGTTCCTCACAACCCGAGTTTCAATGTCATATTGTCAATCACTGCCATACGTCTGAGAGAAAAAAAGGATACACAAAGTCATCAGTGCCATCCACATAAAACTAGCTGATATTATCAACATCATTTTCCCAGTAGAGGTTTTAAATGGCACAACCGAATCAAAGCAACTTGTGATTGTTATCCTCCACAAAATAAGGTAGCACAAGAAGTTTTTGAGCGTGAAATATGCATGTCTGCCTAAAGGGCAAACGGGTCCTCCACTGCCGCGTAGGCAGGCGGCTCCATTCCTCCTGCACGCGTTACCTCCTCCTCCTGCAGCCAGGAAGGAGTGTCTGAAACATTTTTGCCTCTCGAACTATTGCAGCTGCCACTGAGAAATAAAAGTTGCTAGAGAAATCATATATACACATATATGTAAAATTAAGGAAGCAAGCTGCTTTATTGCCCTGATTTAAAATAAGCTTAATCAGTAGAAAAGAAAATGGCTATAATAGAGAGCTTGATGAGCAGCTGAAGACAAGAATATACTCAAAAGCAGTTTCAGAATTCAGGATATATCTCACTCGATTTTTGAATACGATGAGCATTTCTCCTCTTAGTTTTTCTAAACTACTGAATGAACTAGGAGCATTTATGTGGGGAATGTAAACCAAAATAGCAGATATATAAAAATTATTTAAATATGATTCAGAGGCTTTAAAGGTAGGAGAAGAAAAAGGTTTTGCTCCTGTTCAATTTTAATTTATGAAATTATATCATTTTGTAACTCTTAATTTTATAAAAATTCCAGGTTAAAAAATACTTCTCATAAGTTAGCAATGAAACTTAAGTTAAATCAGCAAACTGATTAATAATCATCCTTTAGAAGGAAAACAAACATATTGACTATATCTCCAAGCACAAATTAGAATATGGATTTTAATAAGCTCGCAAAGATTCAATCAAGAAGCACCTTAATGACCATCTCACAGGTCTAGGGAAGAAAGGCACTGGAAGTACATGAAAAATCAAAGTCTTACTCTTGACGGTGGCCGTCCGGGTGCAGTTGTAAAGAATAGCCAACTCCCCAAACACTTTGCCTGGGCCCATGGTGCACAGCTTCACACCTTCTTTTGTGACTTCAACTTTACCATCTGAAAAAAAAGGAAAACATATTATTTTAATTTTCCTTTATGTTTAATTTTATTTGTTAATTTTTCAATATGCAATGAGGAGTGCTAGGCTCATTTTTAAAAACACAAAGCAGTTACTAATTAAAACAAAATCATCATCGAGATGTAATGCAAGAAATGAAATAAAATAGATATATTCCTCCTTAAATTAATCACAGATAAGGTTTGAGATGAGACCAAAAGGAAACTCCAGAAAGAGATGGAAGCAAAAATGTAAATATATCAAATCATTCCAAATGTGATATTAGAAAACTGTGTTAATTCCAATTTTAATGTCGTTTTGAATCCAAAAGAAAAATGCAGTAAGTGGGTACATTTTCTACAGCACACTTTATACTTGAGAATTCTCATTTGAATATGGCCACTATTATGAAATGGGAGATTACTTTGACCCTTGGGCATTCCTTAATTGTAGCTTATGGTATCTTTTATTTTTAAACATCTTATCTGACTTGAGCAAGGCTGTTTTATCTGCTTCCCAGCCCTGCCACATTGGCTGTAAGGAAGAACAAACAGCAAGGGTTGAGGGAAGGAAAGAGACACTAGGAATGTTTATGTTCCACAAAGGGTCTGGAGAATGAAATGGTAAAGGAGGGAAAAGCCAAAGAAGCATTCTACACTGGATATACATTGTTGCCTGAAGGAAGGAAAATGCTATTCACGAGGGAAATAAACAAAGTTTTTTTTTTTAAGTCATAGCTATGTACACAAGAAAGTCTATCGCCTAACACAAAGAGAAAAATAAAAAGTAACAATCTATACTAGACTTAATCCTCTTGTTCTATTATTTCTCCAATTTACTTGTCCATACTCTACACGAGAAAAGGCTAATGCTTGTCACGAGCTAGTGACTGAAAGGCACCAAGGCTACCAAGTTTATTTTGTAGACTCCAGGCCTTCATGCATCAGCTTCACAAGTGTTCCTTTATCTGTGTACTTTCTGTAATATTTAAATCATTAGAGTTTGGGCTTTAAAATCACTCCTTTCTTTTAAAAGTCAATCTAGTTTTATCTAAGCAATAATATCTGCAAGATCACAAGGTAGACATGCTAATTTATTTTTTCAAACACCTATTGAAGTAAAATCTTAAATATTAAAAAAAATCTTTTAAAAAAAGTTTATCCATGTCAGAAGACTGTGTTCTATCTGAAAAGCCAGTTCACTTAAATGTTATCAGTGGAGAGAAAATTCTGCAGTAATCAGGATAAAATTCCACACAAAATCTATTCATTACCCTTGAACTGTGTGCATGTCTCCTCTGTGTGCAAACAAGCTATTCAGGCATGAATAAATCCAACACCTCAAAAGGTTTGGAAATACTTATATAGACCTGGCCATTCAAATAGTCTTTTTTCCCCATGCCTTACTTCTTGACTGCAGTGGGAAAAAGCACTCTCTTCTTGATAGGTAAATCTAAATCATGCCAGTAAATTCTTATTTTCATAAGTTTGAGATTCTTCCATAACATTCCCACCTTTATTTCAATGACAAGCCTTTTCCCCTATAAATTTCATCTGCCACTCAAAAATGAAAGATAGGCTCAAAATATAACATGGTTAAGAAATTTATTTGTTGTTTGAAGTCAGACCAGGTGTTGAATTCTGGTTCTTTTATTGATTCCTCACTAGCCTTGGGCAAGTTGTTAGTTTCTGTATGTCTCAATTTCTCAATTAACAATGTGGATAAAAGAAAAGCACCTATCTCAGTGAGATAAAATGAAATGAGATAAAGCAAGTACAATGCTTACTTAGCACAGTGCCTGGCATATAGCAATTAATCAATGAATACTAGCTCTTATGATTGGTATTACTTTCACTATATTTGTTTCTTATTTAAAAAAGAGGTAGGGCTTTATTACATTACACTAAAATATAATATCACAGGAACCAAACAAGATTCATGTAGAGTAACAGGTTTTTGTTTTTTAAATGGAGAAAGTATCCTTTCGGACTCTTTCTCCATTGGGTGGGGGGGGAAGTTGAGCACTTTTGGGTTCAAATCTCTTATCACACCCAAAAAAGGAACTAGAATCTTAAGAAACCACACTGATCTACTTGTACAATACAATATCTTTTTATTCTTCCATAGTTGGCTATGTCTAAGCAATCAAATAAGCCATACTTGGAGCACAAATCTCCAACCAACATTTGATGCACAGGCTGGGACAGAAGTAGGTTTACAACTGTATTATTGCCCTGCTTTAGCAACTATTACAAAAATTTTTGACTTGAAGCTCTAGCTTCACTTACATTAATAAAACTAAAAGCAAAATAAAGAAAACCTAAGGAACTTTCATACATAAATTGTTTTGTACAAGTCTGCTTCCCTCTTCAGCTTCCACAGTTAAAAGTTGTCAGGGGAAAGGGACCCTCGGGACTAGGACCACCACTCAGAATCTTGCAGCACTGTTTGAGGGCCACACCTTCTCAACCAATAGCCAGCTTAAATAAGTGACAAGAAGAAACATCAGGACTTGTACCTCAGTGAAGTCTGAAAGGAAGCCTGTTGATAGGACCTGCCCTATCAACACTAATTAATGAAACTCAGAAACTTCTTTCCTCTGGGAAGTTGTTAATGTTTCCCACCACAACCACCCTCTGCTGGGTGCTGCTACCTCTTACTTCCCTGAAAAACTGTGATCATACAACACTGATCTGTTTTAACTTATGGACAATTAATCTTGTAATTGATCATGTTTCCACTTCTCATGTGACCTCTAGAAGGCTCACAGCCAGAATTGTATGACCCTGGGGTCTGAAATTTATGGATAAGCTTACTTCTCATTCCAACTCATTTTCCTGACTTATATTTGCCTCATTTTTTCATGTCTAACTCATTTTTAAAAAGATAGAAATAATTATATATGTAATTAGTATTGGTAACAGAAGGTTGTATTCGATGGTAATTAGAACAGTAAAAAATCAAGACTTGTTCAAACAGATTGCATTTGGAAATAGAAACTTAGAGGTAAAACATCTTTTCCAGGTTAAGTTAAACATTGAAGATTCAATACATTCACAATAGCCAAGGAAGTAAGGGATCTGATAAGAACTGTTCAAAAGTGCTGCATTTTTTTAAGCAACAGGAAGATTTCAATGATAAACAGAAACATAGTGTTTGCAAATATTTCCCTGAGTGGTAATTTGATTGTGCACCCTTCCTCACACCCATTGTGGAAATCAGGAGTCATCTGGAGAGGCAGCACAGCTCGGTGCTACAGAGGAAGTTATGTGTGCACATGGCTGTGATGAGAGGTCTCTCAGAGACATTTAGAAACATTCTGATTCCCAAGAGCCCAGTGAGTTATTGATGTGAAATGTGAATTTGGTTAAGCTCATTTACCATGCCAGAAACTAACCTTGAAGCAAAATTAGAAGTGATTGTACATTTATAAATGATTTCTAAATATGGTCTGTGTGATCCACTAAAGAAAACTAAGAGTAAGGCAGTTAAAACTTGACTCATACATTCAGTGACCCTTATTGTCACCTAATTACCTTGATGAGTATTAGGGCCATCTTAAAGCCACTGCCCTCATCTTAGACTCTTTTCCCCTCTGTAGCTACCTCCGAGGCTTGTGCTGAATGGACTCTATTTGCATAGAAAGTAGTAGGTAGGGACATGTGTGGTTATTTTGGCTGAGAGGGGAGGAATGCAGGTAAAACATATGTAGCATGCGTTTCTCAGAGGCTTACATCAGTGTAGAAACAGGTCATACTTGGAGGTTTCTATGTAATGACAATTTGTTATTCACTTTAGGAGTGCATTTTGATGAGCTTACTTCAGGTCAACACTGATTAATTAATTTATATTTCTTTAAAGACGTAGAAGAGATTGATCATCACATATTCATGGCTGTTTTAATACTTCAGTTTCATTTTCAAATATGTTAGATTTCAAATCAAGTTTTCTAAGAGTGGCTGAAGGATATTTTCAGAACATCCTACTAAAATTCCAGATGTTTTCCATGATTTTCCCTGACCAAACACTGACTAGAGGTTACTAGAATTATTTGGAGAACTAATAATATTTCAAACTAAGGTTAATCTATATTCTGCTTCTGCTCTTTTTATTTGCTTTTGCTTTTTTTTCAATGTGATAGTATCTTGGTGTTATTTTTACTGTGCACCATCTCCACCAGGGAAGAAAAGCAAAGAAGCATTCAAATCATTCTTATTTAGATTTTGCTAAATTGTGAAAGTTGTTTGCATGAGAGATGTTGGAACAGTTGGTTGAAATAAGGTTCATTTATAGTTTCATTTAGCTCTTTTATCACTCCTACCATTGGCACGACTAACTAAAAGCTCTATCACAGTAACTTGAATGTATTTTTTTTAATTCTATTTCACTTACCATATGCCCATTTATGATCTGGAATGGGCTGAGTCATAAGTCCTAAATCTTGCCACTTTGAGCAACAATTAACCTACCTCCTGCTTTTTGGCACCACAGTCACATACCACATTTAGGTACTCTTTATTAGAATCAGTAGACCTTATAAATAAAAGAAGAGATTGTGCTTACAAGAAGACCCAGAATCTCCTGGCTTTATTTTTATGGGTTTTTCATTAACCTGTGGATTTGTGCCATAAGAACTTTCATAATAAGGCCAATCAGCTTAGAGATTTATTACTGGCAGGCTGAAATAGACTGACTGGCAATAATCTTATTATAAACACTGTGCTCACTACCCACAGTCTTGGTTGGAATACTCAGGACAACTTGACTGAACATCAAAGGCAGACAAGTGTTATATCAAAGGTCCCATCTAGACAAGATCTCCCATGGCTTTTCTAATCAAATCTGTTTGACTATACTTTCAGGATTTCATAGGTCTGAGACCACAGTCTTGACATTATGTATTCCCATGCAAGGGTTACTCTAGTTGCTAGATTGAACCAAATTTAAAATCCTGTATTTAAGCTGCACTGGCACCAGTATGGATGTATTAATTACAAGAGATGGGTTCGTTTACAGGTCTGCTTTCTTTCTTATTCGTCATCTTTCATTTTTATCCCCACCTGAGAATATGCTTACTGATTTTAGAGAGAGAGGAAGGGAGAGAGAAAAACATCAGTGTGAGCAAGAAACCTTGATCAGTTATCGCCCATATGTGCCCAACTGGGGACTGAACACACAACCTAGGTATGTGCCCTGATCAAGGATCAAATTCTTAACCTTTTGGTGTGTAGGATAATGCTCCAACCAACTAAGCCATCTGGCCAGGACCATTTTGCAGTTTTATTTAGATATAATTGACATATAACACTGTACGTGTTTTAAAGTGTAAGGCATAAAGACTTCACTTACATATTTTGCTAAATGATTACCACAATGAATTTAGTTAATACGCATCATCTTATACAGATACAGAAAAGAAGTATATTATTTTTTGTCTTGTGATGAGAATTTTTAGGACCTACGCTCTGATATCTTCATAGATTTGGAATACTATTATATCAGACTTGCCTTGCAAGGTCATTTTAGATTGGGGTACAGTCATCTGGGGAAGAAAGGAGAGACTGATGAGACAGCTATGGGTTAACTAGAGGGAAAAGCCATCCAATGACAAGGAACAGATTATATTCTTAGATCTCCCCTGCAAACCTGTACTTCTTATCAGTCACTTATATATGTCTTCCTTAAGCCTATATAAGAAAGAAAAGGATGGCTTAACTGTAAGATGTAAGTCTGTTTCTTTTTATCATTGTTATTGTTATTCTGTCACAGTTGGCCCCATTTTTCCCCCTTTGCTGTCCTCTGCCCATCCTACCCACTGCTCCCACAGTCAATTCCCACACTGTGGTCCATGTCCGTGGGTCATTCATACATGTTCTTTGACTGGTCCCTTTCCCTTCTTTCCACCATTATCCTCCTCCCACCTCCCCTCTGGTCACTGTCAGTCTGTTCCATGTTTTCCATGTTCCCATGCCTATGGTTCTATTTTGTTCATTCATTTACTTTGTTTGTCAGATTCTCTTATAGCTGAGATCATATGCAATTTACCTTTCACTGACTGGCTTATTTCACTTAGCATAATGCTCTCCAGTTCCATCCATGCTGTTGTAAAAGGTAGGAGTTCTTTCTTTCTGCTGCGTAGTATTCTGTTGTAAAATGTATCACAGTTTTTTGATCCATGGATCTACTGATGGGCACTTATCCTGTCTCCAGAACTTGGCTATCGTATATAGCACAGCTATGAACATAGGGGTGCATAAGTTCATTTAAATTGGTGATTCAGGATTCTTAGATTTAAGAACTGCAGTGTGTCAGCACTTTATCAACTTGCTGTTTAAAAGTGCTTTCAGATCCAAATGAATATGAACTTTCTAGATCTAAATTCCCATTTCTTAGATAAGGAATGTTAATCTTGATGACTGAAAATCATTCTGTGGGCATTGAATAAAAGCTTATGAAAAATTGCTCTGTTTCAGTGTTAAGTATTCCTTCCAAAGTTTGCTCTACCCAATTCTAGCTAGGTGTGCAATTTGCTTATTATTTTCTCATTAGACATAAACATTTGCAGTAGGCTACTTTTTCCTAAACTATTCATGATATCATTATAGTTTCTTTAACTATCAGATTCTTACTTTAATGAACACCAAGCTTCCTATTCAAAAAAGTTATATTTTTTATTTCATCATAACAATAGTTATTAAAAAGCATGGAAGTACTGTTTTCCAAATGAAATGAAGCAGAATCTGAGGTGTAAGAGGTTAGTTGAGGTTGAAGCTACATAAGTGAAGATCTTTGTTATTTTTTCCATCAATGAAGCAAATCTAATTTCCCTTCTGTTCATGACTGCTCTGAACGTGTTTGACACAATTTTTATTATGTTAATCATAATATAGATTGAATATAAAATGAAACCTTAGTTACAGTGGTAATAAGAGAATCAAAACCGTATAAGGTATTCTGAACTGAAAAGAGAGAGGAGAGAGGGAGAGGAAGAGGGAGAGAGAGAGATTAGCATACACATCAAGATAACTTGAAATCCACCCCCCTTTTTTGTTTCTAACTTTAAGGTCATAGGGCATACAAATATGTCCACAAAGGAAACCTATAACAGGAAACTCACTAAGATCTAAGCATTCTGGGTATACAGAATCATCTGAACCATCAGAATGAAAGTCTGGAAAGAGGAATGTACATAGCAGCCCTCTGTCCTTGGAGATATTTAAGGAGTGGAGAATGTGCTGAGCCTCCTGTAGATGCTCAGCCATTTAACATGAGCAGGACTCTGGGAGGACTTGACAGACATCATGATTGCACTCCTGATACATGTCATGTTTTGAAATCTTAGCACTTGGAAGTATACAAAGGCACTAGATAAAGATCTGTGGACTTTAATCAATTGCTAGTGATGAGGAACGTTAAGGGCCAGGCAGGGAAGAGATGCACACAGAGGAAAGGAATGGGAATTACACTAATCATTCCCTGAATAAATGGTAATTTAATTGTCTCAATTAAGTCAAGTTTTTTAAGCTTAATTTCAGCAATGTGCAATGTACTCTTACTCTATTGTTTCTACAGCACACGAGCACCCTCAGTTAGCCTAAACAATGAATGGCTATTTCTGGTTTTCCTTCATGACAGGTGAATGACAAGACTTGCAGGTGTTCATTATGTTAATTTTGTTTTTGCTATGTTTTAATATTAAGCACTGGACAATTTACGATGTAACACAATGGTTCTCAACTGGGGACAATTTTAACCCAATGGGATAATTAAGCCTGTCTGCAGACATTCCTGGTTGTCAGAACTAGGAAGGTTCTACTGGCATCTAGAGGGCAGAGGCCAGGAATGCTGCTCAATGTCCCCCAATGCACAGGGCAGCCCCCACAGCACAGAAAGCATTACATATCCCAAAGTGTAAGTAGTATCAGAATTGAGGAACCCTGGTGTAAAGTAAACCTATGTACATACATACAAAATACATTTAAAAAGGAAATGTTGCTTTCCACTGTGTTATTTTAACCTCCACAAGATGTAAATAGCTACCTAAAAAAAGTTAACACCAGGTTGTCATACTTAAGGAAACAATGTTGTTATTGGATTGAATAAAGCTACAAAGCTACTTTACTGAATTTTCCCCAGCAGATGTCACCAGAAATAGAAGTGATTACAGAAATTTTTGAAGCAAGACTTACAAGGATATCCTACTGATGTTAGAATGGCAGTCTTTTTTTTTTCCAGACATCCTTGAGAATATGAAGTGCTGCTTCTACCACTGACTGTGAGATCTTGTATAAGTTATTTAACTCTCTTTGCCTCGATGACCTCACTACACACTTGAGATAATCATATTTTATTGCATAATGTCATGATGATTTAATTAGATAATGCATGAAGCAAGATAAAGATTATGTAGGTTAAAAGTAGTTCTTGAGGAAATTTCTTTTTTTTTAGAAAAAAATACTTTGATAGGTAGTTTTAAGGAGGGTGAGGGAGGCCTCCAGGTCTTGGTTCATAAAATTTAGGAGTGGGAAGGAGGAGAGTAATAAATGAGCAGAGGGAGTGAAGGGAGGAAGGAGATGAGCAAGAAGGTATAGATTGCAGAGGAAGAGGCCAGTAGGAAAGCTAGGACTTTAGTAAAAAGTGATGTTTAATGTACGATACTCAGTTATGTGTCACCAGAATTAATGTCCCATCTTTCTCTCAAAATTGGTATGCCTCCCACTCATTTCTCATGTGATGGGTTTGGGGGAAGATGAAAGCATGAGGATGATTCATTGCTTGGGTATATCGAAGAACATGAGGCAAGGAAGTGAAGAAGTAGTGATAATAGAGAGTTGAAAAGCAGGAGATCTGGAAATAATTATGTAATTACAAGAAACTAAAGACTCAAGAATGTGTAGGTATTTTAGGGGAGGACACCAGTCTTTTCACAGGAAGGAACTTACTGGGAACTCACTCCAGGTTTAGCTAAGTCTGCAAAGGTTAGAACAAGAGATGTTGCTTCAGTCACAAATAAGGTCTTCTTTGTCCAAGTCCATTTGACACCTTTGTTTAGGTTCATAATGGCTCACAGGGGGCAGAAGAAGTTTTGAAATTAGAAGTTCCAAGCTGGCATATTGGTTCTCACTGCTTTGACAGATGAGAACTTTTGGCACACAGGTTCTGCATCAGTGTGATAAGGATGATATAGGATTCATATCTGAATATTAACAGGATTCATAGGGGAGAGAGTTTGGTGGATGATGACAATCTCTACAAATATTAGTATTCACTAAACTAACTGAAGAGGCAATCATTTAATTCCTGCAGTGTCTGGTTGTAAACAGAAGGAGGTTAGTACATACTCATTGGTGAGTAACTGGGATGCTAGTGAAAATGACCACTACGGTGATCACATTTGTGGGAAAGGCTCAGAATTTCATTTTGATAACATTGCCCATGTAGTCCAGAAGAAGAAAAATAAAATCATTAAAATTATCAATTTCTCACTCAATTTATTAAAAGTATTTTGGTATTCTTATAGTGCAATAATCTCTCACACCCAGAATTTTTCTCTGACAGTTTAAACTATCTGCACTTGAGGTGACACATATTGTTTCACCTCTACAAGTGGTTAGGATTCTCCAGAATGTACATCAAGCATTCATCTGCCTTCATGGTATTAAAAACAAGCAGAGAAATAATAAAGGCAGAAACAAAGAATAACCACACACCCTGCAAAATAACCTGCACAGCTATAAAAAGACGAAACCGGATGCTTTTGAACTTACACTCTCAAAAGCAGTTGTACCAATGGTCTGTGGCAGGTTAGAAGTGAGAGGATTTGGTTTGATGTTTACCCCCCACCATACAGAGAAGATGACCATTGTTTTCTTGTACCACTGAGAGCAAACATGTTAATCAGATTCCACCTTATTTAACAAGAGAAACAAAGAGAAAAAAATCACCAAACACTCCTCTAGCTGGAAAAAAAGGAAAATGGCAGAATAAAACAATGCATAAAGAGTTCATCAGTTGATAAGTGGATAAACAAAATGTAGAATATTACTCAGCCATAATAAGGAATGAAATGCTGATACATACTACAATGTAAATGAACACTGAAAACACGCTAAGTGGAGGAAGCCAGTCATGAGGACCACGTATTGTATGATTCCATTGATATGCAATGTCCAGAACAGACAAATCTAGAGACAGAAAGTAGATTAATGGTTGCCTAGGGCCTGGAGGAATGATGGCGTAGGGCACAGGGTTTCTTACGGGGGTAATGAAAACTTTCTAATTTTGACTGTGGTGTGAATGCACACTTTGTGAATATACCAAAAGTCACTGAACACTTTAAATAGGTAACTTGTTTGGGATGCAATGTTATCTGTGAGGAACAGAGTGAAGAAATAAATTGGCGTCACTATAGTCAAGCTGCTAAATTTCCGTAATCTGGTAGGTTGAGGCTGAGGAAACGATTCTGTTCTTGTCCTAACTAGCCTGGAAACTTAAGCTATTGAACTTTGCAGTCCTGGATCAATGCCTGGATACACATTAGTTTAGTTCATTGTGTGTCAAGACCTGCACATACACCAGACCCCCAATTAACTCCCTGTAGGACACATGTATCCAGACCACCTGACATTCACCTGACATCTACCATCCAGAACACTGGACGTGAGCCGATGTCCTGACACCTGTCCTCCACACCGCCTGGAATCTGACTTGGATCTACCTTGGACCTATTCTAGGGCTAAGAGTTTAAGACTAATTATTCTCAAAAATGCTTTTTTGGTATAAGAACTCAGCTTTTTTTTTCCTTCAGAACACTTCAGTTTTGTTTTGTTTGTTTGTTTGTTTTTGTTTTTTGCATAGTATGTTTCTGGTTTGCAAGCCCTAAGACCCTTGAATAAGTCTTTATCATTTGTTTCTAGCCAAAGCCTCTTTCTGAGTTCTTTCGACATCTCAATTAAGTTGTTAAAATATCAAGGACTTAGCACAGGCACATAGTAATTGTTCAAATGAATGTTAAGAATCAAAAATGCTTTGGCATCTCATTCTCCAAATGATCTCTCTCCTACTCCCTTTAGGACATCTACATCAATACTTTTCACCATGTATGACTGCATTTTCCTTCCAAAATTGCCATCAAACCCTTCCGAATTTCTTTATGACTACCGACACCACAACCATCTTTGAGTCATGTAGTCAATAACTACAAATACTTCTTACCATCAGCACACTTAACCCATCCAATTATTTTTATTCCTTAACTAAAACTACTTTAAGCCCTTGTTCACAACCGACCTAGTTTCTTCCCTGGATTCTCTGCCAACGAGCTACCTAGAAAGAGAATAGAATCCTCCTCCTTGAGTATTATCCAGACAAACTACCCCCTGCTAAGAAATTCACACTAATTTCTCTGGTACCAAAAGTCAAATTCTTAGCATTGTGTGTCCAGTCTTTCCATAAACTGGGATCTTCCCTAAATTAAACTGACTCTGAATCTTCACGTCTGTCATCCTCTTATTCAAACTTTATGATCTAGCTCAAAGGTTCTTAACCTAACAGGAATGGGAGGATCTGTGAATTTTTTATATATCTTTATTTTTACTAACTTCTAATTGAAATGTAGCATTTCCATAGTAACAAACCATATTAGTTTAATAGTATTTGTGATGATGTTGCCATTAAAAATTACATTATATAATGACAGTTCAGTTGTTCAAGTATCTTTAAAAATAGTTCATGCTTGTTGCTCCTTCAAATTTATGGTAGTTATTAGACTTAGTAGTTCAGTCTTATAATTTAATGCTTTAATGAAAAATACACATGTATTAGTGAACTAATTTTTTTAACTTAGTATCAGTGACTATCATTGATGGCCCAGACTTTGTCTAAGAAGGAGAAGACAAATAGGTTTAAAACAAACAAGGTAATGTACCACAGCTTTTTTTTTACTCATCTACACTTGAGCTGGACATTTGGGCTGCTTCCAAATCTTGGCTATTGTAAATAATGCTGACGTGAACATAGGATTGCATATACTCTTTCAAATTAATGTTTCAGGTTTCTTCAGATACATTCCCAGCAGTGAAATTGCTGGGTCATAAGGTAAATCCATTTTTAATTTTTTGAGGTAACTCCATATGTTTTCCACAGTGGCTGCACCAGTCTGCATCCCCACCAACAGTGCACAAAGTTTCCCTTTTCTCCACATCCTCACCAGTGCTTGTTGTTTGTTGATTTATTGATGATAGCCATTCTGACAGGTGTGAGATGATATCTCATTGAGGTTTTAATTTGCATCTTTCTGATGATTAGTGATGTTGAGCATTTTTTCATATGTCTATTGTCCATCTGTACATTTACACAATGGAATACTCCTAAGCCATGAGAAAGGAGTAAATCTTAGGCTTTGTGACAGAATGGATGGACCTGAAGCATTTTGATAAGTGAAGTAAGTCGGTCAGAGAAAGGCAAGCACCATATGACTTGATGCATATATGGAGTCTAATGAACAAAATAAACTAACAAACAAAATAGGAACAGACTTATAGAGAACAGATTGAGAGCTATCTGAGGGGAGAGGGTTGTAGGGTTGGGTGAAAATTTGAAGGGGTTGAGCAAAAAGAACAACAACAACAAAAAATACCCCTTGTGGACACAGACCACAGTATGGTGATTACCACAGGGAAAAGGGTTTGGGGGGAGGTAGAAGAGGGTGAAAGGGAAATAAATGGTGATGGAAGGAGACTAGACTTGGGGTAGTAAACACCATACAATATACTGATCATGTATTATAGAATTATATAGTAGAAACCTATATAATTTTAACATGAACAAAGTAGATTTGTCCCTACTAATATGAGGTGATTGTTAAGATACATTGTTGAGTAAAAAGAATCAAGATGCATAAACAAATAAACAAACACACAAACAAAATAAGTTGTCCTAGTTGGTCTGAGTACTTGTTAGAAATTTAACACTGTGGTTCCCATCTCATTGTTTGCCAACTAAAGTCAACTGGCTTCCTGGCCATTTGGTCTGTCTCTCACCTTGGAAGTGATTTTATATGAAGGATGGGGGGAGACACTAAGAAAAACAAAATATACTAGATATGCTGCTTAAATAAAAACTATAAATGTATAGAGTTTTACTTAAGTATCAGAAAACACTCATCTCACTAAACTGTTAAAAACAAAAGTATACTTTCATATTAAAAAAAACACTTTTTCTCAACACATTTATGTTAATTACCCTTCTACTCTATTACTGAACTTTTATAGGCTTAAAATATTTAAAAGCATGTGAAGTTTTACCTGGTCTTGAGCATTGATGAATTAATTAAAGAAACTAGTCTCTATAGAAAAAATATTATTCTTAATGACAGTATTGTCTATGAATAATCTCTCCCTATCTAAAAATGTATGAGCTTATTTGTGTTTTGAATTCAAGTAGCTTTAAATGATATTAAGGCTCGTATTTCCTTTTCAGTTGTCCACATTTTAGTTCATCCACCCACATCAAGACCAGACAAGCAGTCTTCATTTGATTAACTAGTTTCTTTTTAAAACGAATAAACCCTCTCCCACCATGCTCACACCTCAGATAAATAATATGAATTTTTACTTTTGCTTCAAGACAGAGTAATGATTCCCATCAGATCCAAGGAAAAAATACTGTATTTTATGTTGTGAAGATGCTGAAATGGATGTTAAACAAATGCTGTGCTTCTGTCCAATAGACAGTTTTTACATAAAAATTAGGATATAAAATACACCTAAATTTTTATTAGAAAAATCTGTTCCCTAACATATTAGGATTAAGTATATGTGTATATATATATACATATATATATATATATATGTATATATATATGTATATATATATATAAAAGACTTCTGTATAAATATAAAAAGTATATAAATATAAAAGACTTCTGGTGCATTGTGGTTTTAAATTATGCTTCAATACTAAAAGACAACTGCCTTGTATATTACCAACACCTCAGAGGGAAAAATAATGTTAAAGTTCGGCAGGCCTGGGCTTTTATTTTGAATGTTTACCTAACAGACTTTGACATCCTTTGTTTCTACTGGGGAAGTGTAAAGTCTTGAAAGATGGCATGGCGCCAGTTGGCATCTCCAGGATTATGAAGTAAGAATAAAGTTGAAGTTCTTCAGTGGAGACCAAGACAAAGAGCTCATGTAAATTCTTCACACTTCCCACATATTTTATTCATTAAAAAGCACAGCAAAGGCAGGACACTTTTCCTATGCTAACACCATCCTGTAGAAATGAGAAAACACTAGAGGCATACAACTAGTCAACTCCATTTCAAACTGTTATGCAAGTTTGTGGTAAATAAAATCCAGCTGCTACAATGAGCAAGATTTGGAGAGTGAAAAACTTAAACTAGTCCTAGGAAATATTGTCCCACATTAAAAAAAAATGTATTGTAGCTATTTATATTAGAGAAAGTAGCTTATAAATAAAGATTTCTATTTTCTTAAAATTATCATTGGTATATATCAATCAAGGATATATGCCTTTAAAACACTAGGAAAATACTGGCTTAGAGACACATTTGGGTTTTTGTTGTTGCTTTTGTTCATTATCTGTGAGAAACATTATAAACCAGCACTCAGTATGTCCATCTGATGGATGAAAAAGGATCAGCTTCTCTAGCTCTGAAAGCAAAAAAATATAGTCCTTTATAAAGAATGAACCTGGTTGGATTTCAGAAGAAAATAATACTTTCTCTTTTATGTGGGTAAGATAGTATCAAAACTAATTAAAAGCAGGGACATGAAAAACTCCAGAGAAGATCCTCACCTGTGGTGAGACAGATACATTTAGACCACTGAACAGACAGAAATCCCTACCTGATGGGAAAGCAAGAATGAGCACCTGATGAATGATTCCATGCTTTCAGTGGGCAAGAAACATTTTCTAGTCCTTCTCTATGACCAGTACAAATATATGATACCCTCTAAGATATTAGAACCTGTGTTGAACAATGATTGCTTAATCATATTAATGAACAGCTATTTGTAATCTCAGAATTTATGGTCCTGTGCCAGAAGATGATGAAATGTTCACTAGGATGTCCTAAATACACATATTACATAGCTTTTGACAACTCCACAGGGACATGTTGTAGACAAGTCTTCCAAAAGTAATTGTAGTTCAGTGTGACTTCCTGGAAAAGATTTAGACAAAATTCAAGCCCCATGCATTATATCTAGTTATGGGCCAGAAAGAATATGAACATTTTATTATAGAAGGTATAGGTGAAGGAGAAGGAAGAGTTGGAGAAAAGGCTCAGAAAGAAAAAAATAGAAATGATGAGCCCTGGCTGGTATGGCTCAGTGGGTTGAGTGCTGGCTTGTGAACTAAAGGGCCTCTAGTTTGATTCCCAGTCAGAGCACATGCCTGCATAGTGGGTCAAGTCCCCACTAGGGGGCACACAAGAGGCAACCACGCATGGATGTTTCTCTTCCCCTCTTTATCCCTCCATTTCCCTCTCTAAAAGTAATTAAATAAAATCTTAAAAAAGAAAAAAGAAATGGCAGATGGGTGAGTAAAGTTTGGAATTATAGAAGAGAGATAAGGTTAAGGGATTGGATCTAAGCAAAGAGAAAAGGTGGTAAGTTAAGGAATCAATAATAACATTGCAGTATTTCTGATGACCTGCAGTTTTGTGTTGGCCATTAGGAGAACCCTTTCTTTCCTACAGTCCTCCTGAAAACTGTTCAGAGCTAAACCTACAGAGATGCTAACTCCTGCTGACAGTTCTTCATAGAACACCTCGTGTGCAGAGACTGAATGACCTAGTTGTGTTAATCAACTGAACATTCACAGTCATTGGAAGAATGGCAGGGTTGGGAGTGATACTCATGACTATTGGGTTCACAATTCCTTATCTTCTCTCTAAATCCAAAAGTTATTCTTATTTGGTGTTAAAACCTGATCTGAACTAATGTGAGGTTATTTATTATCCTCGTTGGCCCTAGGTGACCATTTATACATTTTGCTATAGAAATATTCACATGTCTGGTTATAGGTGCTGTCCCAGACCCCTATTATGTAACATGTAGTATATGCACTATATTACTTTTGTAAAGTCTGAAAAATCTGGCCCCAAGTGTTCTGGGAAAAGCCTCGCAGACATGTACTATTGTACTCTGGACAGGGCTCCTCCCCTCCTTGTGAGGGGGTCCTTGTGAGACGATGTTTGCCTCTCATATGAGAAACTACTGCTGAGTTGAGGAAATGCACATATATAAAAATACATTTTTTTAGTCTCTTGTACTTTACTACAAGATTTTCAAAAGACCTAAGAATATGCATATCACCATAGGTCATCCTTCCCACGGAGTATGGCCCAGACGAAGAAAATATGTTCAACAAAACTCAATAGAAGAACAGAACCTGAAAGACAAGATGAAGACCAAACATAGTGGATAAGGACAGTTGCTTTCTTTTGATTTAAAATTCAAGGTAGCAAATTTCCTCTCTATAGTCTGGTTCATGGGAAAGACATAAACTTCACATCCTTAAATCCTAAAACTGTTTGTGGAAACACTAATGTGTTTTGTGGAAATTAATAGATTTTAGAAATTGAAAAAGAAGTTATAAACTTATTTTAAAAAGATTTGGAATAAAATATAGTGAAAACCCACATATAGAGACATGGACAAGAACTAAGATATAAAGAAAGGAGGAAGAAGAAAGAGACCAAGAATTCATAGTAAGGGAAGACAGGATAATGAAGAATCAACTTTACTACAAGCTTCCTAGCAACGAGGAAAATTAGGCAAATATGTGAATTCCCTCTCATTTTATGTATCTACAGTAGGATGAACCTTTCTGGAGGAAAAAATAAAATCTTGTCTGGTAAGTCAAAAATCAGCATGCACATCACTGGACAAAAAAACTCACACCTTCTACAGCAGATTTATCCCTAGAGAGAATTTTTAACCATATGAATATTATGTTACAAATTACTAAATATGTACTTTAATTAAACTACTTAAATGAAAAAAAAATTGAGGATACTATTCAGTTGAAAGAAAATGCAGGATATTTAAATGAATGAACATTTACATTGAACTCGGTTTCTTAAGGGCAGGAGCGATCTTTCAAATGTACATCCTAGTTACAAATGCCCCGCACACAAATGATGAACATTTGCTGATTAAATGCTTAGGAAGGGTTTATGGGTTAATGTGAAGATTTTTCTTCAGGGAGACCAGCATTTTTTTTTTTACACGAGTGTTTTTAACGGACTTACTCAGTTAGCATGGCAGGCAGTTACAGACTGGAGAATTATGGTCCAGCCACACGAGGCGTTTTAAGACCTATGAGTCTTCCCCAAACACAGCGTTATAAAATGTCCTTTTGCTAAAAATACTGGAATCAAGTAATTATCTACTTTTGAATTTTAATGAATAGGCCATCTGTTCACTCAAATTGAAAAAATGAAATTTTTCTACAAATTAACTACTTGATGAGATGTCCCTTGCGACTAAATCTGCTTTACTGCTTTCTGTTATAATTTAACCTAAAGGTGGCACATGGCATATCACACCAAGCTTTGTAAACTAGAGTGTGGAAAAATGATCTTCCTACCCATGGAATAAGCCTAGTCTCTGTTTCTGTGACAGGCTGTATTTATCAATTATCAAAGGTTAATTATTATTACCATATTTCCATACTATTAAAATGAATCACTAGGAAGAAAAATGTGTCTATTTTTGTCTGTGATGATTATGACAAAAATTTAACTCTACGCATTTTGGGGGGATTATCACTATAATGGTGAATAATTGTTTTCAATCTCCTTATCTTCCTACCCAAGAACATTTTGTTTTCTTTGTGTTGTGTTCTCCAATATGGCAGGCATTTACCACATGGGGTTATTTAAATATGAATTACTAAAAATAAATAGAGTTTAAAATTCACTTCCTCAGTTGCACCAGCCATTCAGTGAATGTTGCATATGGCTACCATATTGACTGTGCAGAATATTTGTACCTTTTTCAGAAAGTTCTACTGGACAGCACTCTAACACCTGTCTTACCCCATTGAAAACAAGACAACAGGCCCAAAATGGAGTCACTTATGCTATGACTCATATCACCAAACTGAGACTTCATCTCAGTTTCGGCTCTCACAGGAACAGAATTGTAAAGCAGTCAGCTGCAAATCACCTGTTGCACACACGTCAAGTAATCTCCCCGGCAGGTCCCTACCACCTCCTAAGGAGAGTCACCTTGGAATCACCAGCCCACTTTTTCCTCTTTCTCCTGCCTACAAGCCTTTGCTTTTGTCCATCTCTTGGAGTGCCTTTTGTCTGTTAGATTGAATGCTGCCCTATTCAAATGGATTTTTTTCTCAAATAAACTCTTAAAATTTTTAATGTTTCAGTTATATTTTAACATCTATAATCATCATCCCTCTGAAGAATTATTACCTCTTTCATCCATGAAGACCAACTTTTCACTTATACTCTCAGTTATATTTATTTATTTTTAACCATGTCAAAGATATACCCCTAACATTCACACATAGCTCTTCAGAAGATCATACTTTTCTACAATTAGTTGATTTATCTTTAAATTTTTAAAGTCCTGAGGAAAAAAAAGTAAGTTGTATGTATTGTTTTATGAGACAAAAACAAAGTCAGTGGCACTTTATAAACAATGCATTATAGCAGCATAACTTTGGCAAAAAATATACTACATTCATAGTAGCAGCTGCAGATTTCAGTCTAATTAAATATGAAAATACTATTACAATCTGAAATTATACCTATGTTATCAAATTAGTATGCCCACTATTACATTCACAGAAAGTATTGAAGATGCTGCCTTTTAGAAACGAGCTTGTTGTGTGTTCTCTCATTATCTAAGATAAAAGCAGGTTCTCTATATGCTATGATTAAGTTTAACTAGGGCTGAACCATCTCATCTGAATTTATTTAATAGCAGCTTTAATTTTATTTTTTACTTTTATTAGCATTTATTTAATGCTGAATTTACTCCCAGGTCATACATTTTTGTTTTCAGTTTCTTCTGGAACAGAACTTTCTTCTGTGCGACCTCCTCTTCTGGTTTAGAAACAACCTGCTCTTTCCGGTAAGATTATCTCAATATGGCAGGGAGAGCCCACATACGGGTTAATCCACCCTTGAACTGTGTTAAGTTTTTTGCTACATCTTGGGAGACTTTTTTCACCTGGATGTGCTCAAAGACCAGAGATCTACAACTAAGCCTTTAGTTCATCATTAGTCTCTGCATTTGTAAGCATGGGCGGCAAAAATTCAGCACTTTTTGGGCCACTCACCCTGCGTCCAGCATCACTGTTTGGCCTGGGCACACCTACCAACTCTACTATTAAAATGTTGGAATGACACACACTACTTCTGTAAAGTGACGTCCTCTCGATACTTGGTGGTTTTTCTGATATGTCTGCTATTGATGGTCTGGGCAGTTTCATAAGTGCCCTTAAAGTGAACATGAAGATTTGAAACTCTCAATTTGCATAATTTTGTGGGGTTTTCTGGGTCATATGAATGGGGAACAATTTTCAGAGGTCACCTCTGGCCGCTTTTGGGAAGAGTTAGTAGCAGCTTTAAATTTGTGTGCCGCTGCCATGTCAGATTCCACCTATAGGAAGGGAAGGGTTTAGGAGGTATCAGAATTCATTTTTCTTCTTCAAGTCTGACCTTCTGTGGTTCCCATTTCACTCTCCATACCCCCACCTCTAACACATAACGCCCCCAAGCAGCCTGTCAAAGCAAGATAATGAGGTTCACTTTTCTGTCCTCGGCTTTTCTTCCCCGAGTCCTTCAGATAAGACCCCCACTATTTCCCAGACCTCACCACCTCAAAGTAATTTCTCATACTCGATTTGTAGTAGCCACGCTATGTAACTGGTATAATAATTAAAATCCCCTCTATGTTCATCATCATTTATTTCTTCTTCCATTCCTTTTCCTCCTCTGCTTATAATTTGTTACATAAAAGAGGTCCACCCTACCCCAAAAAGGGCAGGTTGTCTTCTCTTAAGAAAACTTAGCAATTTCACTAGCTGCATTTCCTTTATTTTTATTACTTACGCTATTACGGTTGTCCTCACTTTCCCCCCCTTTTCCCACCTCTACCCAGGCCCTGATCCCTCAATTTAACTAGTTTTTAAAGTGTACTTTCTACAATAGGACATTTTAAAGACCAGTGAGGTCAACAATAAAGCGATTCATCTTCTGTGTGTAAAATTATATATTATGTCTTAATAAAAAATATATCCATCTGTACCCATCTGTTGCAAAGAAGTGACTCCAATTTGATATGAAAATAGACTTGGTGTGCTAATTAATTGCTAGTAAAAGACCAACTTCTTCTTTAGCATAATATGTACAAATTCTTAAGTCCTATTGCCTATTTCCCAGCCCAGGTCAAGTAAGCCGGGCTGTCTGGACTCTATAGTAGTTCCCTGCACTCCCCAGGAGGTTTCCACATGCTGGCAGTTTGGGCTTATCCTGTAACTCAGACAGTACCTGATCAAACACACAAGTAATCCCATAAACAAAACAACAGAAGTCCACATTTGGAGAGGGCAGGTAGTGACAGAAGGGAGGGCTTCTATTTCAAAAATAGAAACAGGTAAACTTTTATAGAAACTCTGAGTATCAGAGAACCATGACTGAATCAGGGCATCTATTTGCTCAGAGAAAAAAGCAATAGGACACTTGGACAGATAATAAAAATTTAAAATCAAGTACTTATAATTATTAGCAAATGTCTTCCGTGAATAACATTTCTTTAGAAAATAATGACATTAAGGCAGTGGTTGGCAAAATTTTTCTGTGAAGGAACAGACTATAAATATTTTAAGCTTTGTGGGCCATATGGTTTTGATCCCAGATCCTTACCTGTGCTGTCGTAGCCTGGAAGCAGCCCTAGACAACATGCAAACATGAGCATGGCTGTATTCTAATACAACTTTGCTTAAAAAACTAGGCAGAGAGATAGGCTTGGTCTTCTGACTCTACTTTGCCACCCCCAGCATTAAAGAATATTATAGGACATTTCTTTAAAACTCTTATGGCAAATTGTATTTTTTCAAAATCCCGTAAGAGTATGTCCCATCTCAGTGCTTTCTACAATGTGCGCCCACCATTCCCTCCCATCAAGAGCTACTTTGTATTTTTCAACCTCCTTAAATCCAGCCAGGCCCTATAACTGCTTTGGCCAGTAGAACGCAGTGGAGATGCTGGCCTGGCAGCTTCTGCTTCCTATCTCTTGGCACGCTGCCCATAGAACCCGGCCACCATGCTATGAGATACCTCAGCTTCACAGAGGGCTGATGTTTAGGTGCTCTATCCAAACTCAGGCGAACAGTCAGCACTGACTGCCAAGCATCTGATTCAATTATCTTGAACAGCCAGCCTGGCCAAGTATCCAGGTAACTCTACCCCCAGGGGCCACCTGACTACAATTATGTGAGGTACCGCACACAAGAAACACCTGCTGAACCCGGGCAACCCATGGAACCGTGCAAGATAAATTGTGTTAAACCACTAAGTAGTTTGGCATGCTACAATATAGGTAAAACAATTTTGGGGGGTAGTTTTTGAGGTCAATGACACTTTTCTGCTAATGCAGATGCTTTTATTTATATAGAAATTTATCAATAAGAAGACACTTTTCATTTCCCAAGTTAAAGAAATGCATTTCTTCTAAAATTCATGGATAATTCTCATTTATTTTAAGCCACATGTCTAAGTCACCTATAAGTCCAATAGCTATATTAAGTAAATCTATTTAAAAATTTTATGCTAAGATTAACAGTTCTCCAGCTGTTACAAATGAGGAAGACAGGTGGGGTGGAGTCATTAAATATTACAGTAGCACTGTGATTCTAAATTAGAATTGCCATCAAAACTCAGCTATGTGGTTAAATTATGTTAATCCCAAATAAAACCCATTATTCTTTAAAACATTTAGAACAAAGATTTTTGTAACTTAGTACTAAAAATATAGTGTTTCAGAATTGACAAAAACACAGCACTTAAATAAGAATTGTTTCAAAAACAAACTTTCAGCACAAAGCTTGATTTAGAGTGAATTCTCAAAATTTTGAGTAGTTGATTAGCTCACTGTCCATTCTCACAATAATCGCAATATTGAACAAATGAACTTTAGTGAGCAAATCAATGTACCAACTCTTTTCTGGCAAAAATAATGAAAAGAGTAAAATATCCCATGTTTGACTAGGAATCACTCTAGATAGCTTCAACTGGGAAGTTTATTAAAGTTAGGAAACTCAGTTCTATTGTGCTTCTATGAATTTAGCAGAGAGACAGACACTGAGATTGGAAAAGCATAGCCTTAAGGCAAGAATCAGGATTCTGAGTACGTAAAGCTGAAAAGGACAGAATATAAGAGACAAAAGTTTAAATTGTGGATTAAGAGGGGTGAGAACGAGAAAATAGGAGAGCAGTTTCCTTAGAGTCAACAAATGTCAGAGCTGAAATATACATTCAAGGTCATAGTGTTCAACCCCTGATTTTACAAATGAGACAAATTATGTCCCAAGAGTCTCAACAACTTTGGGGAAAGAACGAGAAAAAATATATCTTGGTAGGACAGAATCAGAACTACTGTATTTTGCTGTGTATAATGCACACTTTTTTGCCCAAATTTTTGAAGGAAAAGTAAGTATGTGCATTATACAGCCTTCTGTAGTACTAATTCTATATCTATATAAATGTTTTTAATTCTTTTATTTATGCTTATGCATTAAAAGTGTAACTCTAGAAAGCAATAACAACATCTGTAGGCAAAATAATACCCTGGAATAAGATAATTGGTTTTGTTTCTAAATATAAATAAATAAATAATTTGAATTAAAAATTAAAAGGAAAGATTTTTTTTCCTGGAAAGTTTGTACCAAAAACATGGGCGTGCACTATACACTGCAAAATACCGTAGAACTCAGCTCCTTCAGAAGCTGAAAACCAATGAACGGAGGGACACAGCCACTTTCGGTCACCTCTCCATTGCAGAATAAGTCTGCCCCTCATCACCAGAGCAGCCCGTGCAGAGTAAGAGTACAACGATTCTGGACTTTATGCTAGGAAAGTTATGTCGACAGAATTTTGAAACACCATAAAAATGTAGATAAAAAATAAAGATATAAGCTTATGAAGAGAAAGACAATTGACAAATGAAGAAATCTTAGATTACCCAACTGTGGTGTTCACTTTTCTCGTACTTCAGTTTCTCATTCATAAATTCACAATACATCAGGGAGAGCAAGAGCTAAGCTGACAAAATAGAGAATGGAGACTATCTGCATAGGAACAAAGGACTGGCTCTTCAGCTCTCAGTGTTTGCGTTCCCCTCAGTAAACCACCCACCGTGGCCACCCTCCAAATCAGAACAACACAGAGATAAAGCAGCACTTACAGAGGTTAGGAAGGGCCACAGACTTAAAAGAAGTATTTACTCTGGGAGCCAGGGTGTCTTTTCAGTTGCCCCACAGTTATCTCCCAAAATTTAAAGGATAAATATGGGCAAATCCATGTTTACCATACCTATTATTTTCCTGATTTTATAGGCTTCAACCGTATCTTCTACCTAGTTTCATTTACTTAGGTAGGGTGCCAAAAATGGTTTCCCTGGACTTTTCACCTTTTTGACTATTTTAGTGGCACTCTTGCAACTTCTTCACGTGCCATCTACATTTCCCAGAAAGTGTCTCTAGAAAGAAAGCAGGGAAATGCCGCAGCACTTCCCTACAGTGGGAACATTGGAAGAACAAACAGGATGATTTGAACTTTTGGCTCACAGCAACACTTTAGGCTCAATGTTATTATGAGATGATCTGCAATGATCAGAAGCTCTAATTCCAATACTGAAGTTGGTTGCTTTGTGTTTATACTCATAATTGAGTTTGGATACATTTCCTTCAAAATGTTTTGCTTTATGCATGTTAATATTGGCACAGTTCTGGTGCTTTATCCACTCATGCAATCTCCTGAAAGCTTGATGTTTTCCCTCAAATTTAATATTTCCAAGACAGAAGAATTATGATATTTACTTCTCATATAAAAAACACTAAAGTAAAATATACCCTCAAAGATGTCATTACCAACAATTTACCCAGAGAAATATATATTTTGTATAGAATTTTACTTTAAAAAAAATCAGGCTGTAGTAATACTATTTGAAGAAAACATGCAACATGAAAAATTGAATATAATACTTGGTGTCAAAAGAGCTTTATATTTGTCCTGGCTCAGGAAGGGTGAAGCTGATTGTACAAGTCCTTTCATTTTGCATGGTTTCAGCATTCATCTGCAAAGTGATCCTACATAGCTTTAAATTTAAGTCCAATTTTATGATCACGTGAATCTTAAATGTTTATTTAAAAAGAAAATAAAATGGCTTGTGGAAATTACATTTACTTTTCAGTATTTCATTTTAAAAGCAGCTGACTTAAAGAATCTTCTAAATTCAGCAATTGTTTTTCTGTAAAAATGTACAGGGCCATTGTTTACCTTTGAGACCTACTTCCTGAAATTCAACTTGAGTCCCTTGATGTGTCTCTTGTACGGATTAAAAAAAAACAAAAAAAAGCTATTTTCCAAGGTCAGTGGTCCAGAATGGCTCCTGGGTTCTTCACATTCCACTTGGAAATCTCTGAGAAGCTGTAGTGGATATTTATATTTGCAAAGCTAAAATTTTAGATTGTCTTGACTGGGGAGGATTTACATGTCTCGAACACTAGTAGAGCTACTTTTATAGGCCCTAACTGTATTTGGAGACCCACTGATATTTTAATTCTTGTAAGTAGAACACTGAACTGAGGTCTGCAGGCAGGACGGCAGTTCCCCAGTTCAGAGCAGAGCACTGTGGTGAGACGACAGTACCATCAGTGCAAAGGTGGAGATGGTAGAGGTGGGGAGGAACTCAGCCTTGTGGGGTAGTGGTTTAGTAGTGCTAAGAGTTAAAGGTTGGAACTTAGATTGAGGTAGATTTTAAGAGACAGAAGTACTTTCTAACATCTTTTCATCTCATTCTCTCCTAGCACAATTAAAATGCATATATTAGGAATAATTGTCCAAATCTGATGAAGAGACTGAGGCACGGTAAAGTCGTATCTGCTACATGACTGCCTATGACATGGGTGTCAGAGCAGGAACTATGGCCCTCTCTCTGAGCTCCTAGCATATGACGCTACCAGGAGTTGAAAGTCCTAAGATATTTTATAAGGGGAGCAAAATCGTCTCTGAAACTAGTCACTTGACTATGGACATTAATTTCCTATCTAATATATTTCAGAATGGAGATCTGAAACTGCCCATTTGATTGGTTATTTTTGGAAAAAAAATTCCAGTGTGTTGTTGGTGCCAGCTGGTTTTTAGCTGTTTTAATTAATTAGATTTACCTTTACTATAATCCGGATATTTCCCTAGAGAAAATCAAGTCATCTATTTAATCTGTGAAACTGTTCATTTGTAAATTTACAACATGAAGTTCCACCTGTATGATAAATCTGGCCATTGTAATGACCTAGGTCTTCAGAATTGCAAAACAGAAAGAAGACAGCTGTTGTCGGACAGAGCATCAATTAGCCAGTCAAGCAGATCTGAATCAGGCAGAGGTAAGCTGCAGACATAAGCCATCAAAATAAGTAGAATATAAGAACTTTGTAAGAAATGTATAAGGAATTAAGTGTAAGCTATAAAAATAAGTATCATCTAAGAATAATCTCAGTCAAGTGAATATCACCAGTGATAAGTCTTGCTGACAGTATGTACCCTTGATATGATGTGGTAAAAATGATAATTTACCTCCATGGTCTTCCTCCAAAAATAATATAACCCTGATGTAATCACAACAAAAACAGAAAAATCCCAACTGAGGAACATTCTACAAAACATCTGACCGGTAGTCTCGGAAGTGTTCAAGTCATCAAAAGACAAGAGAAGTCTGAGAAACTGTCACCACTGAGAGGAGCCCACAAAGACATGAAGAAAAAATGTGAAGTGATATCTTCAACAGGATCTGGGAACAGAAAAAGAACAGTAGGAAAAAGTCTAGCAAAGTAGGAATAAAGTATTGGTTTTAGCTACTGATAGTGTATCAGTGTTGACTCATTAATTGTGACACATTTACCATATTACCGTAAGATGCTTGTCATAGGGAAAACTGGGCGCAGAGTATATGGGAAATTTTTACTGTCTTCACAGCTTTTGTTCCCAAGTCTAAAACTATTATTAAAGAAAGTTTATTTTGGAAAAAAATAGTATTACTTTCAACCAGGGCTTTCCAAACTCTAATGTACATACAAATCGCCAGGGGATCTTCCTAGGTGAAGACTCTCTGGTAGGTCTGGGGCAGGGCCTGAGGGACTAATTCTAATAAGCTCCCAGGTGAGGCCAGTACCATTCGTCCAAGGACCAGTTTGAGTAGCAAGGTTCTTACCTAGTCCTGGATTGCTCAACCTCTGTACCATGAACATTTTTGGACAGATGATTCTCTGTTGTGATGACTGCCCTACCATAGAATATTTAGCAGCCCCTCTCGCCTCTACCCAGTAGATGACAGTAGCATTCCTTTTACTCAATAGTAACAACCAAAAATGTCATCAGACACCGCCAAATACTTCCTGTGGGGGTGGGGGGAGTCACCTCCATTTGAGAACAACAGACTTAAAGCATTTACTAAAATACAACTGTGAGGGGGCTACTTAGTAGAAATAAAACACAAACTCTTAATTTATCAAATAGTTGAATGCTTAGTATGCTCCAGGCTTTTAGGAACTTAACTATAATCACTTTATCAAGTTTAGCTGTTAGGAATCATCTGTTCACTGTCACAGTAAAAGATGATTTAAAACATATGGTGTCCACCTTTCAGAAATGTATTAAACAAAAGTTGTGTGATGTAAGTAAATGTACAGAGGGGTAGGGAGCTATAAAGATACATATTAGCCACTGGATAAAGCATTTACAATCAAAGCTGAAGGTAAGTTTGGATGCCACAAACATAATATTTTTGTACAGCTTTGGACAATTTAGAGAATGTCTGCCTATGTATCATTATCACACCTGAGCCTGCTAAGTACCCTTAGAAAGGGATGCTATCCTAATTCAGGAAAAAGGCTCATGGCAGTTACTTGTTCAGTATCTAAAGAAAATTAAAGCAGAACCAAGATCAGATCCAGGTATTCCAAACTTCTACCTTCTAGAAATTCAAACTTTTAATTCCATGCCCAGTAACATGTATTCAGGCAACCTCTGGCAAATCAGTTAACAATTCTGAACACTACATTCTTTAATCTTGTAACGGGATAAGAGAATTTAGCTTATAAGTTTCTAGTGATGACTGAATGGCTTATGTACAGGCAAATGATTGTGCATGGTGTTTAGGAAATGCAGTTTACATGTGTTATTTAATCTCATGTAAGTAGAGTCTTAAAATGAGACTACAGCAAGCCAAATTAAACATGTCTGTTGGTTCTGAGACTCATGCCCAGAATGCGGCAGCAGTATTATACCCAACTATGAAGACTGTTTGAAATTAACATGTCTTTAGTTTCTCGATCCCTTTTAAGAATGCATTAAGAAACACTGTTTCATTGTGACTGACAGAGTTAAAGTCAATTTGAAATGTCGAGTTTAAGCTCAATGGATGCCAGTCACACCCTTTCCTAAGGCACCTCAGGAGGGAGGAGGGATTGATGAGCCGTGGTTAATTTCATTTATCCAGCACGTATCTTCAAAGGCATACTGATTTGAGAGAACTGCAGCTTTGGTAGGCAGACAACAGAATACAAAAGTGCAAATGGTGAAATTCCACAGCTGGTGTTTATATACTTAAACCAAAGACATGAAATCCTTCCCTTTCTTCTTAGGCTTGTCCCTCCATGGATAGTACATTGATCAACAGTGCAGTAACTGATAATTACTTTGCACCTGCCATATGCCAGAGACTGAGGTGGAAAAAAAACAAAACAAAACACTTACAGACTCTCGCAGCCTTCCAAACACTCTGCAAAGAAGGTACTGTGTTTGTTTTATAGATTAGTGATGATTAGAGAGGTTGAATTATTTGTTGAAAATCACAGTTAGAGGGCAAACCAGTTTAAGCCTTATTATACTGTAGCACCTGTTTGGTTTCCTCCAGGAGTTTGTCATTGTATTTAAAGGTTCTCTCTACATCATTAACCAGAATCCTAAGATTCTTAAGAAAGTATCTGAGGAACATGAACAGTATCTGCACAACATACCTAGGGTCAAGAAGAAGACAGCAAGCCCAGGCACCCAAACGAGATCCCTGACCCCTTTAGGGTGCTCAGCACAGATCATGCTGTGATAACATTACCTGTTGACTTTTCTGGAATTCCCACCATACCCCAGGATTCATGAGTTTAACATGCTCACCACACCACCCCCACCTCCTGGCACAGTACTTGGTCATGGTGGACACACGAGGAAGTGAGTGAGTATCAATGCAGTTTCCAATGTACCCTGAACATTGCTATATTCCAGTGTAGTCTGAATCCAGAAAGGACAGAAAGTTCAAATAGGAAAGACCAAGTATAGTAAGTCAAGAGAACATAGATGCACATGACCTCAATGGCAAGAGACCAGGGAAGAATACAAGCCAAGTGAATACTGTTCTCCAGTCTGTTGCCTTCCTTTCATAGTCAGTAATGCACAGGGGATGCTAGTCATTCTGCCCTTGCAAGCCAAGGTCCCACACCTGTACTCTGCAGAGGTTCTATGGTGGCCCCATTGACAGAGCATTTCAAAGAACCGTTATACCAATAGCACCTACAATCCTGCCTTTTAACAGTACAGTTATAGTCCTGAACATCCAGACAGCTGACTGGAGAAAAGAGAAGTGTTTTTAAAATAGGGATTAAAATGTTCTTCTTTACACAGAAATTAGAAGTGATATAATTACACACTGAAATATCTTTGACTGCTTTCTCTGATATACATAACTTCAGTTTTATTACATGCATGGCAGAAAGAGATTAAAATACAAATAGTTTAGTGACCACCCACTCAGCACATCTTTCTTGGTCTATTCACATAGGTTAGAGGTATTTTTCCTTCTGAGGGGATTTTTTTTTGATAAACAAACCTAAAAAAACTAGAATCTGTAAATGGCTTCCATTTTGACTTCACGTACAGGGATACAATATATCTGAACATCCCTTAATGCCTACCATGAGTCGAGGGAGACAAAGTGCGATGGAATCGCCGTATGAGCGTGCTGAAGGTATGTTTTCAACAGCCGATTGTCCTCAGTCCTGTTAAGCATTTATTCTATGGAGACACTTTCACCTAAGTGCTAAATTGCAGCCCCATGAAAGAAAAGCCACAGATTAAAAATTGCCCGTCTGAGCAGGTGTTTCAGTTACCGCCGAAACTTATCCCAAGGTAGCTGCTACATTCATTTAAAATGCACATTTTTGCCAAGTGATCCTTAACCTGAAACAATTTCCACTGTCTACTGACTGGCAGCTGATACCTTTGTGAGTGCCAGAAAAATGCCAGTTTTCTTAAGAGGTGCAGTCTGCCCTCTTTCAATCGCTACTTTGTCTTTTGACTCTGCCGTGAGCACGATGAACCGGCAGGTGCACTGACGGGTGGCAGCAGCCAGAACTGGACAGCACGGGATTAAAAGGCTGCTTGCAGTCTCTGAGGTTAAGTCACCCAAAATCATACACTGCCATGGCTGTGAATTTCAGCAGCCAGGCACCAGCTGCAAAACTTGCTGGCCTTGCTTAAAGGGGTACACCTGCTCTGAGAATGAGAGCTGTGATGCACTGGGCAGAAGCGAGCTGGACTTGCTGCCAGAAAATAGGAGTCTGAATTACAGTTCTGTTTGGTACTAGCTATGGAACCTAGGGAAATCCACTAAACTCCAATTCAGTTTCCTTACCTATATGATGAAGTTCTTAATACCTGTCTCAAGGGCTTGGTGATGGAGAGAGATGGTAGATGAGGCTTCCAAATAGTAAAGCAATATATAGATCAAGCAGCATTAATCCAATCAGCATATTACTGAAGATGTCTTTTATATTGCTAAATAGCATAGAAAATTCTACTTCATATTATACAGATGATATTATCTTTAAACGTGGTTTTTATCATGGATCTCACTCAGCTATCACCAGAATTGGGGCCCGTTTCGCATCGTTCTGAGAATCTAAGGGAATACACAACATTCTCACCATACATATGGGAACTGTAGGTCACTCACAGGTCCCATTGCTTTTGCCTGGTAATTTACCATGAGAAAGTCAGTCCTTCAGATTGAGGCATCAATTAAACACCAAATCTGTGACAGGGGAACACTGAATTTTATCATTCATTGATCTCTTTCATCGTTTACTTCTCAGGTTCTCATATTAATGCAAGCTGTGTATTGGTTTTTCCACATGCCATCTTTAATCATTACAATCAAATCCTTTTACACAGAAGAATCTCTACACTCCAAGGGGGAACTGAAAATGCTCGAGCTAGTAGATGGGGCAGCCGGAATTCAAACCCTGTTTCTTCAGATTTCCAAGCTCACATTCTTTCCTTCGATGTGAAGGAGTCTCCTTTCTGAACCTTCTCCCCAGTCCCAGTGCCCATTAAGCAACACATTCTACACTTACCCTTTCCTAATCACTTCAATCATTTCATATTTTTATAGCTCTTTTTCAGAAAACATTTATCAAGAATCAATTATGTGCCAGGTTCCCTTATCAGATAATATCCCAAAATCCACTTGGCCATTTTAACTTGCAGAGAATGTGCACACTATAAGGAAGCTTTATCATTTTCTTCGTGCGTCAATGTCTGTCTCAAGAATTTCTATGTACTATTCTGTAGGGTGATAGTTGCTCCATTTAACCAGACTTAGAGTGATGAAGATTTGTGTACCCCCTCTGATAAGTCTCATGAAAGAGACTTAGTTAAGTGACATAGTGGAGAGGAAAGATAGAGATATAGAAGGAATGGGCCAGGAGGATTTGACAAGACAGGGCTATGAAACAAAAACCACCTGTGCATTTGTTAGACACATCACTAATCCTAAGGAACAGTCACGTCCAACTTCCAGTGTTAGAAATGCATATGTAAAATTATAAGCAGACATCCTTGCGTACTTGAGCCCTGTCTGCCACAGACTTTTTTGTAGAAACCAGTGGCTTGTGGCACTGGGTGATCTGTTCCATTTCTCAGTGTCAGGCTGTATCCTTTGAAATCTGTTAGGAACTCATGAGGTACATTTTGTTCACAGTTAAACATCTGCTGGACTACACAGCTCAACTGGATTTTGTGTTTTAACTAAAGAAGCTTTCTCCAGTGTCTGAACTTGTGTGGGGTTCTTTTTTTTTTTCATTTCTTGGTTTTATAAAATGCCAAAAAGTTTAATTTATATCCTAATTTAGAATAGAGCATTAGAAACAATACGTCTGAAATCTTAAAACAATCATGATCATTTTAATCATTTTATTAAAATAAGTTACATGTATAAGCTGTATACAAGCAAAGAAGAGGGTAATTAATATATTCTGATCGCATTATTCTGAACAATCAAAAACTACCAGTTCAAAGTACTTTCAATAAGAATAGGAAAGCTAATGAAAAGGAGCAGAACCCTTACTTTGCTCTCTTACAAAAATCAAACCTTGACTATAGTACATTGCATTATTGATTATAGAATTCAAGAAGCTACCCTTCCTGGTATATGCATGTAGTAAGCTCTACTAAATCCACAACTGTTAAAGGTGGTTTAACCCAATTTTACTGCCAAAGCATTAGTATTACATGCTGTCAAAATGAAAAAGTATATGTGCAAATGACTAATAGTTTCTTATATGTTTGTTTGAAAACACATAGAGATGCTTTTATTTTGTTTTGGTTCTCCCAGAGAAAAGAGAACTAACTTAGAAAATTACTGTTATAATGGTGCTAATAGGAAAAAAAAAAGCGTTTCTACTTTATTGCTATTTATATTTTCTTTATCTTCTTACACTTGTACTTGTCTGTTTGTCACCTGTTTGTCATGAGGCCAATTGTATTAATTATACTTTCTACTTTTTGTATTCTTGATGCTCTGGCATTTGTGGCCTCACCACTAGGAGAGACTGTCCCACTCAGGGCTGGCTCATTCTTAAAGACAGCCAAGGGCCCATGTGGACACATGCCTTTTATGTCAACTGACCCCAACCATCCCAATACCCCTACCATCTCCCTTTTAAACACACACAAAACCAATATTCCCCCTATCTTAAATCAACCCAGGTTCTGGTACCAAACAATTAGGAAAGCCAAAGTTACTAAAATGAGCTGATTTTAAACTGTTTATTCTGTCCTGCTTTGTACTACCTCTGCCAAACAAACAAACAAAAAACAATAAAGGCCCTGACCTGGGCTTTCTCTTGCTTTTTCCTGCCTCCCAATAAACCTGTTGCTTTCTTGTTTAATTCTACATTATTTGGCTGCATTCTCTCTTGGGAAATGGAGGTAATAAAGTCTTCCTTCATTGGCCTTGACCTCTCTGTGCTATCACACAGACACCTCCGTAAATTAAGATTCTGAGGTACAATCATTGATACACCTTCTCTTCCCTTCCATAAACATCCGTGTCATTGCCGTCTGCTTCTGACAATAGCACCTACCAACCCCGTCCCATCTCCTTGAACAGCTTTACCAAGGTATAATTTATACAGCATAAAATTTACCAATTTGTTCCACTTATAATTTAGTAAATTTATAGAGTTATGTGACCATTACTATGATTCAGTTTATGAACATTTCTGTCACCACGAAGAAGACTGTCTCATGCCCACTGCAGTCAGTTCCTGCTTCCGTCCCCAGCTCCAGGGAACGCCTGATCAGCTTTCTTGTCCAAGGATTTCTTTTCCAGACATTGCGCATAAGTGGAACTACACAGTCTGTACTCTTTTACCTCTGGCTTCTTTCTTGCAGTGTAATGTTCTGAGATCCATCCATGCTGTAGTGCATTTATTGTTAAATAGTATTCCACTGTATGACTGCATCACATTTATTTTTCCATTGATTAGATGATAGTTACTTGGATTGCTTGCATTTTGGAGCTATTATGACTAATACTGCTATGAACATTTATTTGTAACACTTTATATGGACATATGTTTTCATTTCTCTTGGGTAGATATTTAGAGATGGAATTGCTGGACTGTTTGGTAAGATTGTTTAACTTCTCAAGAAGCTGCCAAACTGTTTACCAAACTGACTGCATCATTTTACATTTAAACTAGTAGTGCACAAGAATTCCAGTCTCCCCATTGTCTGCAACACTTGATAGTGCCGATTTTATTAATTGTAGCTGTTCTAGTGTCATAATGTGCTTTTATCCCCAAATTATAAGAAAAAGTATATTAAGACAGCTATAGAGGTAGTAGAAGTGAATTGGCTGGGCCATGATGGCTCAGAAACAAGTTACAGAAGCAAAAGAAGGATCCTTGGAGCACAAGAGACAGAAAGGCAAAGGTAAAGAGCCCAGGGGAGAATGAGGGGGGAGGGAAAGGCCAGAGTGCACTCCCCAGAGGAAGACAGCCCCATGTAGTGGTTTTTAAGTCACGGTTTTAATTTGCATTTCCCTAATGATTAATGATTTTGAGCATCTTTTATGTGCTTATTAGTCATTCCTATATGGTCTTTTGTACAACTTCGGTGAGATGCCTATCTAGTCAAGTCTTTTCTCCATTTTTAATTGGGATATCCATTTGTTATTGTTGAGTTTCAGTGATATATATATCATATATATACATCATATATATATCACATATACATGTATCATATATCATGGATTCAACTCCTTAGATATATGATTTGCACATATTTTATTCTAATCTGTGGCTTTCCTTTTCATTTGCTGAATGTTATTTATTAAATTGAAAATTTTTTAGTTTTGATGAAGTCCAATCTATCAGTTTTTCTATTACAGATCATGTTTTGGGTATCATGAATCAGAACACTTTGTCCAATCTACCATCACAAATATTTTCTCCTGCTTTATTGTAACAGTTATAAATTTAGGTTTTAAGGATAGCTCTATGATTCATTTCAGTTAGGTTTTTTTTTGTATGCTATGAGGTAAGGGTCTAAATTCATCTCTTAGTATGTGGATATCCAATTGTTCTAGCATAATTTGTTGAAAAGACTATCCCTTTCCCATTGCCTTGGCATTTTTGTGGAAAATCAATGCCTTAAAGGTAAGAGCTGACTTCAGGAGTCTCAGTTCTGTTGCATTGATCTGTATGTCTGACTTCACACCAGTCTCACACTGTCTTGATTTAGTAGGTTTTACATAGTTTTGAAATCAGGAAGTGTGTCTCTGATTTTGTTCCCTCAACTTTGTTCTTTGTTAAAATTATTCTACTTTTTGCATATCCACATATATTTTAAGATCAGTGTGTCAATTTCTACCAAAAAAAGCCTGCTGAGATTTTATTAGAAATTATATCAAATCTATAGATTAATTTGGGGAGAGCTGATATCTTAACAATATTGAGTCTTTCCATCTATGAATGTCTGTTGACATATTTAGATCTTTAATTTCTCTCAACAATCTTTTCATTGTACAAGCCTTGCTCTTTGTTCTTGGTACATTTATTCCAAGTTATTTGATTATTTTTTTTCATCTTAGTGAGAATGGAATTGCTTTCCTAATTCTCTTTTCAAATTGTTCATTACCAGTATATAAAATACAATTGACTCTGTATATTGATTTCATATACTGTGACCTTGCTGAATTTAGTTATTTCTAATTGTGTCTATATTCCTTAGGATTTCATGCATACAGTATCATATCAGCTACTAATAAAGACAGTTTTAGTTTTTCTTATGCAGTCTGAATGCTATACTTTCTTACTTTTTTCCTGCTCTAATGTCTAGAATCTCTAACAGAATGTTGAAATGATAAAAGCAACATCTGGACCTTGTTCTAAATCTCAGGAAGAATTCTCTCTTTCACCAGTATGTATGATATTAATACTATGTTCTGCACAACTGCCTTTTATCAGGTTGAGGAAGTTTCCTCCTATTCTTACTTTATTAAGATTTTGTTTTCATGACCAGATGAGTTGTGTCAATTTCTTTTTCTGCATCTATTAAGATAATCCTGTGGCATTTTTCATTCATTTATTAACAGAGTACATTACATTGATTGATTTTCTGATGTGAAAAACCCTCATGCTCCTGGATGTATCCCATTTTAGGGGACAATAGTGACGTCTGGTGCTTCATCCCTGGTTTAGGTATTGAGTCTTCCCCATTTTTGGTCATTCAGTCTTGCCAAAAGTTTATCAATTTTGTTGAATTATTTCTCAAAGAACCAAATTTTGGTTTCATTGATTTTTCTCTCTTACTTTAAAAAATATTTTATTTACTTCTGATCTAATCTTTCTTATTTCTTTTTGTTTGCTTGCTTTGTGTTTCATTTGCTCTTCTTGCTGGTTTCTTAGATGGTAGCTTAGTTTATCAGTGATTTTTTTTCTTTCAGTCATTTAACGGTATAAATTTTCTTCTAAGCACTGCTTTAGATGCTCCCCATAAATTTTAATGTGTTGTGTTTTCATTTATTTCCATTCATAATATTTGCTAATTTTGTTTGGGACTTTTTCTTTGACCCTTGGGTTCATATTAACCAACTGAAAACTTTAGTAGAATGAAGAGCTTGTCTCAGAATGTCTGCGGTGGGGCTGGCCGTTCTCCCAGCAGATGTTGGTGCTGCTCACACACGGATCATGCTATCACTTGAAAGCCTCCGGTCAGCACATAAACTAGGGTTCAGCTAATGAGTGGAGCGCTTGGAACAGGGAGCTTGTAGGCCACAGACCAGTGTTTAGCTGGTGGCTTTTGCATTACAGATTAATCTGGGTCACAGCATCATGTGGTACAAAACATGGTGACCTATGTATAAAGAATCCCATGGCTCTAAAAGTGTCAGACATTTTACACGATCTATCCAGTAAAATAATTTTTGTTTTTTTTAGTGGTAGATTTTTCTTTTTAATCTTTGCTGATTTCAGTGAGTAGCTCACCTAGGAACTTGACAAGCCTGTAGAGGGCTCTAGGCCAGGTCTCCACAATCCTAAAATTTTCCAAGGAAAACTCAGTGTTAGCTTTTGCTCATGTGGCACTGTATTTGTGGGTTTTCTTCTTTCAGTCTCTTACCCTCTCTTTTCTTCTCTCTCTCTCTTTCTCTCTGTCTCTCTCTGCTGTTTGTTTCACTTTGAAGCTAGATTTCTATTGAAAACAATAATTTATCCTTTAATTAATTTATTCTTGGAGATTATAGCTGTGGGGAAATAACTGAACAGCAGTATTCTGAAATTCACAGGGCCTGGCTATGCAAGAAATAGGAACATAGATGCATATATTCTAAATGGAAGTTAACAACAATCAATCAACAAAAATACAGACAGACAGACAGACCTTGAGATGAGGCAAGACTGTACTCCCCAACCCATCTATGGTAAGTCCATATATGTACAAATCATCTGCATTTTACACATGGGCAGAACAAGAACACATGTAAAGAAACAAATATGCCCCCAAAGAGAAGATAATACGGATGGATGGAAAACACGCAAGTGAATAATTCTTTTATGATTTTTTCCTTTAGAAATGGAAATGAATTAAGAGTATTCCACATGTATTTTGTCTATTTAATTGGTGAATAGGTCTCTATAATTTCAAGTTAATTATATAGAGTATCATGCATACTATTCAGTACCTACTCACTGTAATTATAGCTCTCTCTGTCTCCAATAATCTATTTATCTATGATCTATGTACTTTCATCTCTTAATTAACATAATTAAGGACAGCTAATGATGGGTCAAACATTGTACCACTACATACAGAAAGAACTCCTTCTTGTTCATTTACATGTCCTTGGCACCTAGCATACTGCTTGGCTAAACACCTAACCCTAATCCAATGTGAATCTGAGCCTTTTCTTTCCTATAAAACAAGAAGCGTATACAAGATGATTCCCAAGGTCCTTCTCCCATTATATTTAAAATGCAAATGTAGCTTGAAAATTTAGAATTACCTATTGAATTGCCATGAGCAAAACACATGCAGCTGAAGTGTCTTTTTCTGCTCACATATGGCAACAGACAGAAAGAGTGTTTGCACCAGTGATGAGTATTTCCTCTGAAACCTCAAAGCCAGAAACATATATCCGGGCTATGTCCCATGATCAGCAAGCATAAGGCTGGCATGTTTTCTCTGGAATCCAGAAAGTATTTGGAGCCATGCTGGGCTTGGCAGAAGCTGAAGCTAGCCAAGGCCTGGTTCTGATCATTTACAGCTGCTTCCCAGTCTGCTCTCATCCTACCAGACTCTAATGAACCTCAAGCCAGGCCTGCCTGCTGTGGCTTCTGAAAGGGGCGGAGGCAGCAACTCCACTCTTAAATAAGCCGTCTAGTTAGTAAATGAGAGCATTGATGCTTGAGTGTTCTTATCAACTAAAACCACTGAAGAATACCTCTCCCTTTACGTTCCCTGAATTGATTATAAGGCAGTATTAATCTCACTTGCATAAATGCAAAGATAAGAGATAACAGAGCTATATTTTTTCATGGATAATGATGGTTACATGGAAGAAAAATACATTGATCACAGAGTTGTGTATGAGTTTTCTTTGTAACTGAAACAATTTAATGAAGCACAATCTGTGAAGGTGATGACTAAACAATTGTCGTAGTCTGGATTTTAGAATATTCCTGAAGAAGTTATGATAAAGATCAAAGTAAAATAATATACTGACTTTCAGAATATGATCATGAATTTAATATGTAGTTCTGAAAGTTAAAAGTGTAAGACAATCACATTTGCAATATAATTGTTTCTAAATTGCAATCATTACAGCATCCCCAAAAATGGCCTTAGACATAGGTGCCAGGACAAATAAATGTTTGATAAGTTTTGGAAGAAAGGAAGGAATAAAAAAGGAAGCAATGAAGGTAAAAAGAGATGAAGGAAGGAAAAAATGAAGCAGAAAGGAAAGAAAAAACTGAAAAAAAAGGAAGAAAGGAAGGAAAAAAGAAAGAAGAAAAAAAGGAAGAAGAGAGTACATTCTTTTCACAATTTAAAAATATAACTAGATTATTAAAGAATCTACATAGAAAATAATTTTAAAAATTCACATTCATATGCTTTACAGTAATCTCAATTTGAACTGTCATAGAACCAAACAGCAGAAAAAAATCTCTCTGTGGTATTTAGAGAAAGTATTAATCCTTGGTTTCGCTGGACACCCCCATTTACCACTGTGACTAGTCTAATACGTATAAAAACAAAAAGCAACATGGCATCATTTTAAAGTACCCTTGCAATCTGAGCACATTAAAATAGCTCTATTTGGAGAAACACATGGATCCCTCACCACTTATTGATGGAAATAGAATCTCTTTAGGGTCTAGTTAAATGTTTCATGGTTATTCTTATTTAAAGACTTACGGGAGATGACAACCAGTGTCCACATAGCAATACACTGTGAACATACTTCACGAATTAAATGAGTGCTGCCCTCCAAAGCAGTCTTGATGGAGGACAGTTATTTTTAGGCATCAGTTGAGATTATTCTAATCTAGGTACCTATTAAAATTATAAAAGCATAATTGCCTATACTTTTTTAAAAGTCAAGAAATCCTTAAGAGACTTTTTTTTTTAAATGAAGAGAAGCAAAGTTTTGCTACCCCAAAATATGCCTTTTGGAACATTGAGTTTAAGTAGGTTGGTTTGAAAAAACAAAAGACTCGGGAAAAACTTGACTTTTCCCCAAACTGCCTAAAAGGGACTTAGACAGAGGAGCTGCTCCAGGAAGAGAGATATCAGCACAGCTAACTATAGTTTAATATAAAGTAGAATGGGATAGAGAAGAACCTAGCAAGGCCGATTTGATAAAAAGTCCTCCTGGTGTCCCATTGTTAAAGATGGCCCAGCAAACACCTATTTACCAAACGTTTGCTTTTCTATCTCCATGTGTGTTGCCTTCCTGCCCAACAACCCTCCCCTGCTCCCAACAACATTAGCTCCAGAACAGCAGATGAGCCTTAACTGCTCCATGAGTCTTTAGATCCTAGTCTACAACACACCCACCCGTGCATTCATAAAATCAATTCAGTGTTTTCTCCCGTTAACCTGTCTCTCTTAAATTTGATTATTGGCCTAGCTAGAAACATTTAGAAGGTAGCAGGAAAGTTATTTTTTGTGCCTTCACATGTGCATGAATAAATAAAATGAATGACAATCTAGAAGGGTCAATGGAGAACTGGACTCAGTCCCAGTTTAGATCTAGTTATGTGACCCCTGGTTCTTACTTTGCTTCTCCAGGATTTGGACTCTTCAGCGATAAAATAGAGACGGCTGACTGTGTTTCATCTAAACTTCTTTCCAACAGTAAAATGCCATGGTCTCAAATACCTGCAATTTGATATTTCAAATCAGGTTCTATGTGGCGCCAAAAGCGGAATAAGAGTCTTTGTGATATTTTTGGAAGGCACAGGCAAGACAACTGCAGCATGAAAGTATTGCAGATGACACAGCTACAAATGTAGCAAACATAATATGTTAGCATAATTTAATATGATGACCATAGTTCAATTTATGCCCTATTTTTACCCTGAGTGAAACTACTGTTAATTTATTTCTACATTCTGCTTTTGGCCAAAATATTGTAAATCAAAAATAATTGCAGAATATTAAATATTCCAATGACCTCTATGAACTACTACTAAAATATTCTTTGTAGCCTTCTAGAGAAATCCTCAGGAGAGTCAGAATAACAGGGAGCTTATTACTGCTAAGGTCATTCATTGTTGTTATTTGTATTCAGGGATACCAGTACACTGAGGCTGTTACGAACATTTTCTCAAAAATTACAGAATAAATTCGGTCTGTTTGAATTACTTAAGTAGATGAGAACCACTGGGAATCTTCATGGTGAACAGAAGGTTTTGTGGGAAGAAATCTGGAGATAAAAATCATCAGAATGAACCAGAAATAGAGAAAAGAAGATGCCATAGATATCTATCTGTAGACAAGAGTGAAACGAGGAAGACAAAAAGATAAGGGAAAAAAGCAAGTATCTCGTGTGCAACATTATACGAAAGAGAAGACTTAAAAAAGACAATCAAAAAAGGGGGAGTAGAATTTATATTCTTAATTTGAAACTCTGGAGTTCTCACTATGAGCTAGCAATTACAACACAGGTTAGAGACAAAACGTGCCAGCTATTGAGAAGAGGTTCTGTGTGGACCAAACCAGTGGCACTTTGGAGAATCTATTCTTCATGTGGGAAGAAGCAACATGCCATACACTGTATTTGACAAGAGAACTGCAACTCTGCTTGAATAGGGGTATGGACAGTTTATTCTTTCTTCCCTGTCACCCTTGGTTTACTAGCTCTTCAAGCCCATGTTGTTTAGCTTCTGTGAATAAGGAACTGGTGCACTGGCGTTTTTAGAGTCTGCTTTTAAGACCCTTTGGCAGAAAAGAAAAACTGTTGAAGTAGAGATTAAGCATTTGTATACTTTGGGAGACATCTTTATTTTCCAATTACTTTCCATCAAACCAGAAGCACTGCCTGGATCATTCCTGCAGGTAAATTATAGCCTCCTAGAGTTTTGATCAGGTAAGGACAATCATTACATTATGATACCTCCACTAGGTGGCAGTATCAGGCATACATTGGCCCTCCAAAAGACCTGGTCACTAGGGGTTTTAAAAACAACTCCAAAAGAAGAGCTGGGGAATTTCAGCAACAGAGTCTCAGACAGATGCCTGGAAACCAGCAAGATTTAAGGTGAAAAGGAACAGAAACAAGGGACAAGAAACAGGAAACAAACACTGTCACCGGAGCTGACAGAGCACATGAAGAGTCCCCCAAGTCCTGCCAAATTCATTCTCCTTCCTCTTTTTAGTGGAGCCATCTCCAATCTGGAGCTGGCTCAGGAGGACCTTTCTGGAATGCTTGGGAGTACAGTAGAGGGGCCGGCAGCTGGCCCATCAAAGCACAGGAATATCAATGCTGGCACACTCCAGCTGTGGCATCCCACAGACTCCCCATCCTGAGAGAAACCCCACGCTGCAATTTCTTTCTAACTGCAGAGACCAAATGATCTCTTATGCAAAGCAAAACCACGTTCAAGAGTGAAACTAGTGCTGTTACTAATCCCACCAGCACATCATATACAGCCCAGGCTGTTTTGGGCAGGCGGAACTGTATGGTCACTCAATTCTTACTTCCCTTCGTGAGAACTCTTGAAGCCCTCAGAGCCTGCTAGGTATATAAATTAAACTTGACTTCCTGTTTCCTCTCCTGCCTTTAAGAGTACCTGGCACAGAGGAAACGGGCACTGAGTAAGAGTTTGCAGATTACATGAGTATTGGTGGCTGTGGTAGTATACTCAAAGGTTGTTTAACCCAATCTTCAAATTGCGTGACTTTACAATAAGGAAAACTCAGATCCAGAGAGGTTAAGTGTCAATATCAATATGACAGTAAGTGGCAGAACCAGACCAGAATCAGCTCCTGACTCCTACACTGTCCACATCAGTGTTTCAAACAGGGATCCTAAAACAAGCAGCCAATGTGATTCACACCAACTGCCCAACACATCTGCCGTGTGTCAGTCGAGGATTTAAAGGAAAAGGAAGAATAGCATTACAAACCATCCATGCAAGAGGAGACATTACAGCATGCCTTTGTGAACATGGGCATAAAAGCAAGTCCTTGCAGGAGTCAGGCAGATGAAAAATGTGGGAAAAAATGTGGAAAGTAGCTGGCCAGGCAGGGGGACCTGGATGCTCTGTCCCCAGGCCAAAAGACACAGAGCACATGCCTACAGCTAATGACAACCAGGTGGAAATGTGGTCCTAGTGCTGTTTATTCAACAAAGAGCTGGAAATGGGTTTTAGGTGTGATCTTTCCATTTTTCAAGTATAAGAAAAATTGTAAAACCCTGCATAAGCAAAATCAACACATCTATGGTTCATCTTTGACCTAAGGGTACCTTTGTATATGCTGATTTCACTGTTTGGGGGAGGTAACCTGGAAAATAAGATGTTTACAAACTCCCCAGGTGATTTATTGTGCAGCCAAAGTGGAACTTTATACTTTAAAGTATGGTCATCATCAATATGGGCATCAAAGGGGAGTTAGAAATACAGAATCTGCGTCCCACCAGATCCTGGTGAATCTACAAGACTCTACTGAGTCCAAGTCTGCATTGTATGTAGACCCCTAGGTCAGTCCTTTGAGAAATCCTGATGGAGATAAAGTGTTCTATTCAGGCAGTGCTAATAATTCTAACAGCTGTCCCTTGGCAAACCCTAAAGGCAAAGCCAGACTTCCAACTGTTACTTCAATCTTCACCCTACCCACCCTCTCAACAAGGTCCCCTACCATCCCTGGAAAGCGAAGAGTCTTTAAGTTTCCTTTTGTTCCGCTGTGTTTTTGTTTTGTAATAGTTTTGCTCTTGTATATGGGTATGAAAAAGGAGTAAGTTTATCTCAGAAGTTCATGTATCTAAACATTTATTTTCTTTGGTAGAGCAGAGTCTTAATTATGCCACTACGGTAAATTGATTTTGCTCCAGGGACCCCGTGAGAAGATGGCTGACCAAAACATATGATCAGTTCTCTCTCCAAACCAAAACCTGGTTAACCTTAAATCTAACCTTTGTTTTCTTTGATTCCGCATCACTGATTTTTCATATATCTTTTGACCTGTCAGGTGTCTCTTGGATAAATGTCACTGCATGGTCCCTTATGTCACACAGTGTCTAAGTTTTAAAAATTTCTCCATTGCAAAACTTAATGTTCCTTTGTTATCTGACAGTCCCAACTTCATTAAAAGCTCTTATAATCCACTTTTTAGGTTAACCTCATCTCCATTTACCTGTTCCTCCTGAGAAAAAATTGATTAGCCCCAATCCCATGCAGGCAGTCAGTCAATAAATGTTGAAATATAATAATAATTATAATAACCACAAAGCTTCATGTTCTTTCTTATGCATGAAGGTTGCCATGGTTACCACTAAAATCTTGTTTTGTTTCACTGGTCCTTCGATTTTTTTACATAAGATTCCTCAGGGTTTACTTCTTACCCCCTCTCCTGACATTTCCTGGCGGACCGGTCACCGGCACTAATGACAATCCTGTGCTATATACCTGAGACTGTTTGAATTAAAAATGAAGTACATTATGTGTCATGCAACCTGAAGGGTCAAATTATATGAATGAATTTAAAGAATGGAAATATAAGAGTACTGTGATAAAAATCACAACACTCTACTTTTCTAATTGAGTCAAATTTCACAAGTATTTTTTAAAATAGAATTTTTTGTAACTTAGCTGCTGTGGTTTCTTGTTAGAATTTTTAAAAGCTGCTTTTTATCAAAAATACTTATGTAGACATATTTGAATATGGAAAATGCTACGTTAATCTCCAGAACAATCTAAAGCAGTTCCTGTCCCATGTATAATACCTCTGCCACCCCAAACAACCGTTTCCCATAATTTACACATGAAAATTTCCCCTTGGATTGTGAGCCTGGTGTTAATAAATCTTGAGCTTGGGCTTCTACCTCTCAGTACCCCCAGATGACCCATTGGTGTTCCCTAAAGCATTAGTAATGATGCTGCCAGGTTCAAAAGCCCTCCACTCTAGTTTTGTGAGTCTGTAGCTCAGCAAATTCACATTTGAAAGTTGCTCACCATGTCTTAAAATGTTTTCTGATGCTTCCAACAACCTCAGTGAGTGTATAGCATTAGCCATTAGTTATCTTCTCATTCATTTCCTGCAACAATTCATCCCAGAGACATCATTCACTGGCTCAGATCTCATCTTTGCTAATTTTGCCATTTAACGTTTATCAGGTAATGTGGTTTCCAAGAACCAGACGCGGCATCTATAGTTAGGTCCTTATGTTGTAGGCAACTGATTATCTGCTTGTTGCTAATCTGCGGAGAGATTTTAGCTGATGGTCTGTGGTAAATGTTTTCTCTTCTTTCTATAGGTTAAATTATGTAAAATTGCTGATATTTGGTCATTTTGACCTATGAAAATATAGTACCATCTAATTTACCCAAAGAGTTGGGGAAAAGGAAGAAAGGATAATCCATGTAGGGTATGTTTACAATTTCTGAGTTCTGCCATTCTTTTCAGCATTATAGCATCTTAAGCTTCAGTAAAAATAAATTGGAGGAGCTATCAAATTTTTGCCAGGGTACACTAATTTATTCAAATACAAGTGGATCAATGAATGAATAAGTTGTGCTTCCTCCTGCTCTTCTAACTCAATCCTAGTTGCTAGAAGGCAAGCATGAGGAAAGCATGAAGGAGTAAAACCACGACCACTGACTCATCTGGCCTGCAAAGGGTAAGAAAGAGAGAATGATAACATTAATTGCTTTCTTTCTTTGGGGAGGGGGAGTACTACCGCAGAAACATTTGTTTTTCACAGGCCTTTTCTATGTTCCTCATCCAAGGACATGTGAGGGTTCCTCTGAAAGGAAGGAATTGATGGCAAATATTTTTCAAGTCTCATCCAAACAAGAGATATGGGATAGTAATTATATTTAAGGCCATGTGCTCTACTGCAGCTCTATTTTTTATAACCATCACAAGAACACTAAATAGAGATATAATTTAATCAAATATAAAGAGAGGTGTCAGTTCAAGATAACCACACACCAGAAACAACAAAGGAAATGAGGAAACAATGAACTAGGAGGTAGGTCCATCTCCAAAGCTCGTATCTGATAATGGCGTATAGAAGGCTCAGTGCTGTCATGGTTTACAATCCTTCACTTTACTAACCCCCTATACTTCTCTGGTTTGTGTTATCATTTTACAGTAGTAGTAATAGCAATGCATACATAAGTACCTGATAACTAATTTTCTCTTTCACCTCTCCAAGGAGGAGTTTCATACATCATCTCTAATGAGTTGTGTCCTCATCATGTTCTTAACCCTCTATGTTTCATGCTCAACTTTGGAACTAAGGACTGAATGACTAGATGACTTTAACATCTCTTGCAATGAAAAGATAGCAGGAATGCTATATTCAGGTGAGAAGCTTTTGTGATCACCTATATGTTCCTGAAAGTATTGGGGTAAAATACTATGGCAGGGCTTTTCCCAAATGTGGAATAAATGCCATTTGGAAATATGTGAAGTGTTTTTAGGTAAGACATTTTTTTTAACTTCTATTATTATGGCAACTGATATTGGTTTTACGTTTGAGAGAGAAATATCTTTATTTAAACAAAAAAGGATTAAAAGTAAAAATACATTCAGAAAAATTACTAAATAAATAATAGTACATTATTTAAGCAGATGGTGACAGACTGATGTCTGGGAAACAATGAGGGGCTGATTCTCAATGAGAAAACTGGAGCCAAGTTTACTAGTTTCTTCCAAGCAGCATAATGATTGAGTTTGGAAAAAGAGACCTATCTTTTTAGAATTTTCTCACAGGATGTTCTTATGAAATGTTCTTCATTGGAAGCCTGAATTCTGAAAGTTGGATCCTTCCTGAAAGCCGTTCTTTAAATTCTGAGGAGTTCTAACCTTCTTCAGAGCCATGGCCAAAAGGTTGGTAAGGACAGAAGCTGGTGGATCACGGCTAAGAGGGCAGCACATTGAGGAGACCATATTTAACCCAGAGAAACCCTCTTTCAATTCACCTTCTTTTACCATTACAGATTCCTGGAAGGCTGCTCTGCCTGGCAGTGTGTTAAGCCCTAATTTACAAGTATTACCTCATGTTTCCTTTTAACAATCCTGTAATGTAGATAGTCTACCCCCAGTTTATGTAGAACGAGATTAAGTATTATGCTCTGAGTCATATAGTTCAAAATCGGTTAAGACAGGGTTAAAGCCTAGATCTTTGAGTCCGCAAAACCATGACACTACTTCGGACATTTTATAAAGGACATTGTTGAGAGGAAGATAATTGTTTCTGATCAAGATCCAGAAGTTTCCATTTTGGTTGGTACTTCAAAACAAGTAATTGCTAGATGCTAAATTTCACTCTAAAATGGGTGATAAAATACAGTGATTACAAAAGAAAAAGGGGACTAATCCCTTAAATGATCATTCATTTTCATTCACATTTTCACTGTGAAAATGGTTTAAATGACTGATTTCAAGGAATTTAGGTATAAATTTAATTACTTGATTAGAAAGTCAATTTTTTTTCTTAAAATTGTTTCACTTTAGCCTTTAAATACACACCATGGGAAGCTTACTTATAAGTATAGAGCTTTTAAATAAAAATAAATTTAAGATTTGGCTCACCTTATGCATGATGTAATATTTTCTGATCTCACTTTGCAGCAATACTTTAGATAATGATTCTTAATAAACCCTGAGGGAGGTAGAGCTGGCATGCACACATGTGTACATTCACATGTATGCACACATGTGTACGTTCACATGCACACACACAGAGAAAGCTCTGCCATGCCAGTTCAGGCCACCCATGATCACATGCCCCCAAATGCAAAAGACCAGCTGAGTAAAATATTAAAGTTCATATGCAGCCTGGACCACGAGGTCCTGAAACAGTGGAAGTGGGACTACTTAACAAAGAGGAGGGCCATTTCCCTTCGGATAGTTTTGGTTTGACATTTTATGTTGGGAAAGATTTCTTGTGTATCCTTGGCTAATGCCATTCATGTCCTCTGATGTAATTTTTTAGGGCCTTGTTTCAAACGTTTAGGAGCAGTGGCTGTTATCCTGGGAAATCTCATAAAAGAACTATAAATCCTGCCAGTAGAGAGTCCTCTCATCTCAAGTATCATATATATACAATATACGTGTATGTATTCATAATCATAAATGCATAAGTTATATATATATGCAAAATCATATATGTGTCTACATTATATATATATGATTATATGCAAAGTTCTTAAAATTGGCCTGACAATATTATGTATTTAACAAATAGATGCTACTATTGAGAGACAGAAGAGTGACAAGGATACTGGCTCTGGGGTCAGGCTACCTAAACTGCTTATTATGTGGTTATATGACACTGGGCAAGTCAGCTAGCCTCTCTGTGCCTCACCTATAAAATGAGAATAATTGTACACATTATTTCATAAGGTTATTGACTTAATCATATGAAACCTAAAAATAATGTCTACCATTTAGGGAGTACTCAAAGAAGGATACCTATTGTTAATCATTGTCATTTAGAAGGTAATTAAATCCTTATATCACTTGAATAGTTAGACTACTTTCACAGTTAACATTTCTCTGCCACAGAATTAAATTTTTAGATAGTTAAAAAGCCAAATAAAAATTGTTGAAAAAATTATGTAGTATGACTATAAAACATAGTATGGTGCCTGAAAGGATGTGTAAATGTCAAGAATAAAATAATTCAGTTTGACATATTTTATGGTAAATTTCTGAAATGTCCACAGACATTAGAGGGCATAAAGCTGATATGTGCAATCACATAATTTATGTATTTGGTGTATTATTGCCATGAACTATTAAACAGACATAGAGAAAGTCACACTGTTTATTCCAACATTTCCCCAAATCACTCCAATTCTGACCTTTTTATTTTCAGAGCTCATTACATACCTCTTTGAAACTATAACGTATATCTCAGATGACAAAAAAGTTAAGCCTGAACTGTGAACTGTGCTATTTATTCCACAGAATAGAAGAATGAAGAATGAAGACCACCCAAGCAAGACTGCAAATCCAGCAAGTTATTTTTGCCTCTGTTCAGAACTCCTCCTTCCAACACCCTCTTCTCTATCCCTTTCGACTTACCCCCATTCTCATTTTCACCACTTACGTTCAACAGTCCCAATGTTCCTCCTGTTTGCGGGAGAAGGAAAGCAAATGTGAGGCAATGTGAGGCTGAGGCAAGCGCAGTCGACAACGGGGCATGGTGCTATGGGAGCCTCTGTCTCAGTCACGGGCATTTTGCACACTGTAGCTGGAATCGCCACCAAACCCTGAAAAGTGGGTATCATCATCCCCTTTTTAAAATAAGGGAATGGAAACTTAGGAGCAAATAATTTACTCATGGTCACACAGTGTCATGGTGAAGACTCACAAACAAGCCTGTATGACTCTTACTATGACTCTTTTATCACTGCTTGTGCTGAAATTCCCTTTGTGGAAGGGCTTGGTTCTACTGCTTATCAAACCAACCAAAGAAACAAGTATTCAGCAGAGAAATACTAATGAAGGAAATACATCCAAGTTGACACTGAGTATCGTTAGCCTGTAGAACAACAAGCGTATTTTCCTTACTCCTACTCCCCAGATATTCTATAATGAGCATTCACTCTCTTAATAATGTGAACAACACAACTTTAGAAGAATTAAACCTTAAAAAACAAGAAAGCATTTCCACTAGAAAGTATTTCCTAACAATTATTACTCTTCCCAGTGGTGTTTGTATTTAGTTTGGGAACTCAAATAATTTAAAAATAAAGAAACAAACATAAACAAACAGACCCAATCAAACAAAAAAGAATAACAACAACCAAAACCCTTGACTATCCAAAGAAACGCATCATTCAGTACGGGACAGCAAATAACAGTTTTATCATTTTGGATTAGAAACAATCTTAACACTTCTCATCCTACTCAGCCAACCATCTAGGTTTGCCCTGAACTGAATATCCTTTTCCAAGTTTTAACCCCTGTAGAGACTGAATTCTAAACCTTGCCTCATTGAGGAAGCCCCTGACTCAGCAAGAGCTCTACCACACCCGCAGGGCTGTGCCTCTGTCTCCTCTCAGCCTTTCCCTTCCCCTCCCTCCCCTTCCTTCCGTCTACACACGACAAAGGGTCCTATTCAGCTGGGCAGGGTGGTCTGCATACTATCTGAATCAGCACTGGGGACCCTGGACACCAGTCATTCCCTCTCACTCCCTACCTCAGCCACTTCTCAGAAGAGAAACTGGGCCCTAGTTCCCTTCCAGCCACTGCATTTCTTTCCCCCATACATTAAATGCCTGACCTAACATTCACAATCTTTTCATGTGGCTGTCTCAACACAATGTTGCCTAAAATAATAACTTTAAGGCCTGCATTTTACTGTCATTTTCTCCAGGGGCCTATAGACCTTTTTATCTAATTAATTTCTCTCTCTCTCTCTCTCTCTCTCTCTCTCCCCTATTTAATCAGCCTGGTCCCTTGAATACAAACTGTTTCATAGTAAGTTGAATCTGGTAGAAGCCTTGTATGGAATTGGAATATTTCATAGCATGATGCAAGATAGAAGAAATACAGCTAATTTAAATACACATTATTCATAGCTACTGATATCATATAATAACATATTCTTTTTGTTAGTTAAGTATGGAACAATAAGCTAATTTCAAATCAAAACTAAATATTATACCTATATACTTAATGATCTTTACTTCAATGATAATGTTATCCCCTTCTCCCCTGGTCTTTGTTTTCTGTGGCAACAATGCAGTAATTGGTTTTAAATCCATGTCCTTCATTTAGGAGCACAGTTGTCCCCTGATCAATTTCTTTATACTGCCCCATTACCATAAAATGCAGTCATAAAATATTCAGGAGCAACATATGGCTATAGGCAAAGGGTGTTGTTCTATTGCGGTTAATGGAAAATAGAAGTAACCTTGCTCCCAGCCAGAAGAAAAAGATGGTAGAAAAGGGATAAAAGTTACAATTTGGAGCCCATTGAGAAACTGCTTATTAGAAACTGTTGTTATTTAACGTACAGAGAATCAGCAGATACAGAAAGAAATGATGTAGAAGCCTTAAAGAAAACTTTCTTTCCTCCTTACCCTCTGTCCTCTCATTCCCAGGACACACGCATGCATAGACACACACACATAATTTCAATTACTCAGCATTCAAAACTAACTTGAGAAATGACCACCCTGTACTTCTTAGAGCTGAAAATCAACAAGGAAATTTCTGTGCATGCTACTTACTGAGAAAGTTTGAAAATAAGCACATAGCAGTTAAATAAATGTTTGTAATAAAACAATGTTGACATCATTTTTAAACCCAAAACCTAATTTTCTTGTGTCCTTTATGCAGATTATCATAACTGTCTTACTATCCACCTCAAGGGTTAAGTGAACTAACCCATCTGGATATGTCCAGTACTTTTATTTCTTGGCACATTTTATTGGATAGGTTTTAGCAGAGTGTGAATCTATTGTTGCATGTGGTAAATGAACCATTGCTACAGAAGTATATATAAACAGTGGGGTCTCAGGTTAAAAAACAAGCCAGCATAGTGCTTAATTTTTGCTAAGAAGGAACAATAAGATCCTTTAACAATAAAACACCTTTCTTCTCTATCTAGAGAATTGTGGGTTCTTAGTAAAACTAAATTGTTTTTTTTTTTTCCTAAGGGAGTTCATTTAGAAGCCAGCTTCTAACTAAAACCGTCTGCAGTGGGTTAAGGCTCATCAATTCTGCTCTGCCATTATGCTGCCTGGGCAGCATCTGCTAGTAAAAGGACTTTATGTGACAATGAGGAAGACCATATACTATGGAGAAGAAGAGTTAAAAATCTTAGTGGACCTGCACATTTCCCCTGCACCTGGGGCAGAATTTGCTTCCTCAAGAAAGAGGAGAGAAATGAAGTATAAGCCCTTGAATGAGCATGGAGAGGAACAGCTGTTGAGAACCAATTGATTTCATTGGTTGGGTTCAACAGAAGCAGGCAGGGGGCCTGGAGTTGCTGCTGCACAGACCCACCAGGGCAGTTAACGTCATTAAGACAATTAGAGAGTGCCTAACTGGAGAAGTAGAGAGGCTTAAACAGAGAGAGGAACAAACTGCAGTATGGATTGCAAAACACCACTTGCTCCCCTGCCTTTGAGACAGCCCTGTTGCCAGATGAGAAAACTAGTTGGTCTTTCCAGGTTCCACAGTGCAGCTTCCTGTTAGTGCACAGGGCTCACTGTGGAATTTGTCGCATCTCCCTGAAGTTCATGCAGACGCTATAGGAGATGAAACCCAACAGTTCCCACATCCATTCTCTGTGTGTGAGAACCCTGAGGGAGAGTCAGCATCCTTCTGGATACCTTTTATGGGAACCAGGTTACCTAATGTCAAAACACACGCCTAGAGAAGCAGGATGAGACCCAAGTGCTGGAAACTGCTGTCTACAACAGCCAAATATTTAGATTCTAGAAAAAGGTTGCCAAAGGCTTCATTTCCCAAATATATGTGCCAGATGTACATGTCCAGGGGTCAACTTTCCAGTATGGTTTTAATCTAATTCTTAAGCCTGCATGGTTTACATATCTCGAGTAGCCTGTGTGTATAAGAGACGGAACTGAATTCATGGTGTGGAGCTCCTTTTATAGCCGGGTATCAGTAGTAGCTATCTCTGCATTTTCTTGACCAGAATTGTTTGCCTTGAGGTGTTCAAAATGCAAATGTAAAGACCTCTTTCAAATAGAAGTCACTCCTTTAAGAGCTAAAGGAAGAAAAGGCCTCCTATAACTCCACTGTCATTTTCTTCGGATGTAAATTTTAACAAAGTGCCAGAAATTTGGCACCACTGTTTAGAATGATGGATGAATGGCACACAAACATTTTTTTTCCAAATGCCTTATTTTGAATGAAGGCAAATTTAGAGAACATTGTAATTTCCCAAAATGGTGTGTAAGACTTATTACTATGCTTTACACTTTTAGAAGGCTTGATCACCAAAATCCAAGTATTTATTCATAACTATTATGAGAAGTCAGTGAGCACTTTGTGATTTCTTTAATCACTTCTCAAAAAGAAAAAAAAATGTAAAAAAGTCCAGTGCTTGTCATTTTCCATACCATAAAGCACAGCCCCCAGCTCTCCATTTATTTCCTGAAACATTGGTTTAAATTCCACAGATCAAGAGGTGAAGGGGCAAAGAGGCAAGAGAGACATCTACTCTCCATGGACAAAAATGTCCATTTGGCATAAATGTGGCCTCCTCCTCCACGAGTCCTGCAAGTATTTGAAGTCGAAAGGAGGAGGGTACCATTTTTAGAGCCTCTACACTATGCCAGTACCTGTATTGGGTTAGCCAAAAAGTCCTTTTAGTTTTTTCCATGAAATAAAGGACACATTTTTCATTTTCACCAGTAACTTTTTGATTTGGATATTTTGAGTATATCGGCTATCTGCCATGTGGTATAATGTTGATCATTCTCAATTAATGTCTCTATTTGATCACTATCAACTTCAATGGGTCTAACTGGCCATGCAGCATTATCCAGCGAAAAATCTTCAGCATAAACTTCACAATAGTTTGTGAAGTTTCTGATATATTTAATCAGAAACTACTTCTGATATGTTTAATCAGCCACAGCACCTTCTCCACATACTGCACAAATCTGTGTACGTGTGTGTGTGTGTGTGCATGTGTTTCAGTTGCATTTTTACCTTTCTGGAAACAATAAAGCATCATATGCCAAAAAGTTGCACATTTTCTTCCATCTTCAATATGAAAATGCTACACAAAAACTCACCAATTTTAATTTTTTTAAATGCATGCTAGTATGACAGTTGTCACAATACAGTCTAACAAAATTCTTCCAAATGAAGTAAAAAACTGACTAAGTGCCACTAAAGCCATCTTACAGAACAATCTGAAAGAACTTTTTGGCCCGCCTAATAACTGGCATGACCACACTAGGAGACAGGATTTACTCAAAGAGATAAAGCCACTGTCCAAGCTCTCAAGACACCTAGGTGTTGAAAATGAACATGTAAACTCAAGCAAGCATGTTTGGTCCCAAAGCTAAATATACTACCGTTACCATGCTGACATTTTAATTCACAGGACAACCTTTGTCCTTCATCCTGCACTTGGATAATTTCAGATTTCTACTTCTGTCCCATATTAGGTTCGACAAATTGACTCAACCCACCTAGCTGTGCTCTCTGACACTGGCAGCAAGAAACAGTTAATGACATACAACTTGCGGGTTCATGTATACCTCACTCATTGTTTCTTCATAAACCATTTTGGATCTATAAAGTTTGAACATGAATGCTCATACCATTAGATAAAGTACTCTCATGTTTTTCAAATACTGAGTTAAAGGTAGATCTTTATACGCTGGACGTGTTAAGCATATGATCACTTAGTTCCGACACAATGACCACCTACCTAAAATATGCTTGGTGCAGATTTGAGAAAGTGTTAGCTGTACTGTATTTGCTTACAGGACTGTTTCTCATGGCACCAAACATTTGTTTGGTTTTCTTGACTGCAACAACACACGCATTAATGTTTTTTAGAAAATAGTCAATTATTTATAGAACACTGAAATTCAATTGAATGTTAGTTATCAGGGCAAAGAATATTCAAAGCTTTGAAACAGAGAGAGATGTTAACAAGAAATAAAGAAAAATGGTTTCTTTGACAATAATGTTAATTTAAAATGTCAATTGCCTTAAAATATTTAAGCCAAAAGAGATTCATATTTCCTTTTATAACTGCTATTTTATAATCATTAAGACTCTATTATATGAGATAAAAACATATAGATTATAAAAACTGAGGGTGGGAAAGAAATTCAATGGTTTATCTAGATCATCTAATTATCTATACTTGTACCTCCTTTCCTAGTTCTTTGCCCAGTGTTCTATTTAAGGATCTTGTTGGTGGGGAGCTCACTCTCTTGGGAAACAGTAAAACAGCTGGATAAACAAAGGGAGTTATTTAAAAAGGAGACCTAGGTTCAAGTTCTGGCTTTGTCACTTATTTAAAGGGGTCCTTGAGCAAGTTACAGGACCTCATTAAGCCTCATCCTTAAATAAGGAGTATGATAATTTACCTCTTTCATATAAATGTAGTGAAGCAGTCAATTAATTAACTGGTGTCAAACACAGTGTCTTGCACAGATTAAATAATAAATGTTAACTGTTATCTTTCAAGTCAGCTGTATATGTGGATGCTTTGACACCTCTTAGGGACATCTTAGTTCCCTAGAACAGTATATTTTAGATTTCTTCTGGGTCTCCATATTCAGCTTTAAACCTGGACAGTAAGTATTTCAGAATAAGAGCATTAAAATGCATATGTAGTTTTCATGCCATATTTCTCTTTGCCAAGTGTTTAACTTTGCAACTCATTCTGGTGGCTTAATTACAAAATTGAGCCCTGAAAAACATCACTCAGGAGAGGGAAAAGTCTGTCCAGAAGAAACTAGAAGTGGTTTATTTCTGCATGAGTTATCAATTGGGAAATTTGACTTCAATCCAAGCAGATGTGTCAAATGCAGAGCTCTGAATCCATGCTCTTATTGGTTTACAGAGTTTTTCTCTGTTCTTTCCATTTTCTAGGGTGTGTGAGTTCATGGCAAGTAGTTATTTCCTTTGTGTATGGTAATAGCATTGTCTTTTGATCATTCTGGAAAAGCTACTATAAAATATTCTGGTAAACTTGTAAGACTCGAGGCAGACAACGATTCGAGTCCCTTTTTCAAGCCTCTTGTCCATGGGGGTAAGCTAGGCATTCCTAAAATAGAGTGGCCCTTGCAATCTGCCAACAAGGAAGCATTTATTCGGAGCAACCTCCCAAAAGAGGAGTTTTGACCACTAATAAAGCATTTATTTTAGTATTTCTTTCAAGAGTAAAAATTACTGACACTTTCTAGGCCAAGGTTTCTAGACACTAAATTTCTGTGAATGGTTTGGGTTACAGGTGTGCTGAGGTATTGATTCGCAGCCCTCATCACCCCCAAAGGAGGCCTGGTGTGCAGCACCATCCTTTTTGTTAATACAGTCAGAACATAAAACATTTTCTGCTTGAGTCATGATGGGAAAATGTTGAGAAACATCGCAGGTCCTAATCAATTCTTTCTCAGAGAGCCAAAAGAAGTCCTATATCCTGAGTGGTGTCTGGCTGTGGAATACTTCTATGGCAGACTAAAATTACAATATCCCTTTTCCTATGATTATTCCACAGATATGTGGGGATGTGTAATTTCTACATAATTGATGGGTTTTGACTCTGTACCAGGTAGTTGGAAATTTTATCCTGAAGAGGGTAGACTCTGTCTGTCTTCCAACATCAAGAAAGTGATTGGCTAATTAGTGATTTCTAAATAATAACATTATATGTGAATAAAGATAAGGAATATGTGGGTTCATGTATGTATTAATGTTACCTGTTTTCTTTCAAATATTAGGAAGGAGGATAAAAATAAACATAAATTAATGAATATATCAGTGCTAAATATACTTTTATTGTTCTTATTTTATGATTACTAATATCTTTATAGCAGTTCACAGCTTACAAAAAGAGTAAACTCTTAAAAGTAGGGGAACAGAGAAGGCATGATGGAATCACAGTGGTCTATTGTATAGATAAGCAGTATTTTTTGCATAATGAAACAGTGCACAAAGCTCATTTTTGGAACACTGAGGTTAAGTACATGAGTAGAAATAATATTAACCTAAAATAAAAATCAGCCAGTGATTCAAGAAGGGTAAGCTCTATTATCATATGGAAAGAAGACTGTCTGGTGTTTCTGTATTTGTGTTTAAAGCATCAAGGAAGGACACTTCCCTTTTCCTTTTATAAACTCTTAATTGTGGAGGGAAGGAGATATGTGACCAAGGAGGCTGGTGAATGACTCACACGGGTCCACAGTGCTTTTCAATACAGCCTTAAATGAAGGATAAAGTGAAAATTAAATCAAAGAAAGAGATCTAAAAAAGAGGAATGAAGGAGGGAAAAGGGAAGGTTTTTAAAAAAGGAAGCTTGCAAATGCTTACCAACCATGTGACAGAGGAGAGTTCTTCAGGAGGGACAAAAGCAGCAGTGATAAGGGAGCGGTGGGGAAATATGCAGGAGATACAAAGAGGCCAATGAACATGGAAAAGGAAGAAAGAAATTATAAGAGTATATACCCGAGGGATTGCAAAGATCCAAGCAAAGTGATTTATTTTCTTGTCTCCGAGACCACTCAGGCCTGCGGGGCCCTACAGCTGCTCTGTCCGAATGGCGGCTACTGACTTCACGCAGCTCTCCAGCGCCTGGGGCGGGGCTGGTGTGAATGGAGATGCACTCTCTGTGTATAACACCCATCCTGAATACTAAGGATGAAAGGATTATGAAACAACTCACCAATAACTTTTGAAATAATGTTTGTATATATTGAGTAAAATGAAATATATTGCTAAAATTAACTTCACCTGATTTTTAAAATATTTTAAAAATATTTTTATTTACTTTTTAATATGACTACTAGAAAACTTAAAATTACACACATGACTTGTATTTATACTTAGATTTGATAGTACTGCTACAAGGATTTTTTAAAAATTATTTGAACCTATTTATTCATAAACATTTTTCCATTTGAAAAAAAATTGTAGTGGCCTGTCCCAGACTTAGGAAACCTCTCATCCAGTCTGTCAACCATCTTGGTTTTCCTTTGGCGACTCTTACACTTGGACCATGTGAAGAAATTTGTGCCCACTGCTATCCTCACACCTGAAGAAAACCACCAGGAGGAAATGGTGGCTCCTCGCTCATAGTTCCTGTCCTTAATGCGCACTGTTGAGAAAGTAGAATAGGAGATGGGCAAGAAAAAGGAGAGAACTGGTCTGTGAAAATGTGATTTGGGAAAAAAACAAAGAAGAACCAAAGGGAAAAAAACTTGGGCTCACAATTTAAATCTAAACTGAAGAACCTCCACCTTGCACTTTGCTCTTAAATTTCACCAAAGTGCTGATTGGTTCAGTGACTCATTCAAGGCTTCCAACATTTTTGCACTTGCTTCTTTAATGACACATCTGTGGTTTTGGATTAGATGAGTTTTTAAAAATCCTTTTGTGTTTGAACTTCTATTGACTGCCTCTGTTTTATGGCTTTTGAACTAACCATTCCACCCAATGTGCACTCCCTTCTCTCCATCATCTGTGCGCTCACTCTTTTTTCCTCAGCTCTTTCTGACCACCCTGTCTGGGCTTCCTGTCACTTTCTATCTTGTCACCCTATTTTATTTTTTCTATAACACTTATATCAAACTGATTTTTCCTAGATTTGATTCCCCTCCCTCCCTCCCTCCCTTCCCCATAGAGGAATGTAGACTGCATGAGAGAAAGGACCTTGTCTGTCTTATTCACTGTTTTACCTATACCACATAAAAGAGTTCCTGGTGTATATAGTGAATGCTCAAAAAATATTAGGGAAAGAATAAGTGAATCAGACATTATTCTTAGATATTGACTGACTTAACAGAAACAGAATTTATTAACATAATTGCCAACAAAGTTTGTAGAACCAGATATGGAAATGAGAGAACAAAGGAAAGCCACACAGAATCCCTACAGCCCCAATCACACCATGGACCCCAACCAGTGAGGACACCTCTGGCCCAGGCAGCTAACAGTCAATGCTCTGGCTCTTGACCACTGAGTAACCTCACTAGATTTAGACATTGACTGTGCTTGCAATTGCCATTTTTACAGCTGCCCCTGGACATTGTATGAGGCTATCACTTGAGCCATTACCAGAAAGAATCCTGCTCTGATCTGACTTCTTTGTTCCAAACCTCTGTGCATTGAATTCTCTGTGTGTGCATCTGATTGTTCACGGCTTATGCCCTACCTACTATGCCCTACCTACTACTTTCTACTAGGTAATTAGAATCTCGGATATTTTTCATTCTATGTAAGGAAAAAGGCTCTGCCTCTCATTCAGATATATAAGGCAGGGACTTCCCAAAACATAGAGAGGGGGCTCAGATGCTGAACAGATTCCCCAAATGTCAAATATTCCCTGTAAACTTGTATGCGGTTGAGGATGCATTCATTTCTTTTTCTTTGGTCAGATATATTCCCTACTGCTGTACGGCATAGTGCTAGGCTTCTTAGGCTGAGGGAAAATTTTTAATAATAAATACCATGCTATATCAGTCAAGGTTCTCCAGAGAATACATAACATGGATTTTTCTATTTATTGTAAGTGTATTATGTTATTATTATTCTATATGTACTTATTATAAGGAATTGGCTCGTGCAATTATGGAGGCCAAGAAGTCCCAAGACCTGTAGTTGGTAAGCTGGAGACTCAGGAGAGCCAATAGCACAGTTCCAGTCTGAGTCCAACAGACTGAAAATCAGGGGAGCAGATGGTATAAATTCTAGAGAGATGACCACAGTCTCAAGACCCAAGAAGAGCTGATATTTCAGGCAGAGTTCAAGGGCAGGAAAGGACCAATTTCTCAGCTCAAGGTTGTCAGGTAGTAGACGTTCCTCTTAACCCCTGGTCGGGTCAACCTCTTTGTTCCATACAGCCCTTCAACTTACTAGGTAAAGGCCACTCACAGTCGTGTGGTCACTCTGCTTTCCTCGGTCTGCTGATTCAGATGTTTGCCTCATCCAAAACCACTCTCACAGGTATATTCTGAATCATGTTTGAGCAAATAGTCGAGCACCTCATGGCCCAGTCAAACTGACACAAAATTAACCACCACACAAACCCTTCCTGAGACGAAGCTTGATGTTTCACCTGCTCATTCTTTAGCCCGCTGTCTGACCAGAACTTGCCATTGTGCTCTTCAGTCCCATAAGGGGATTTTTCTCCCTCTGACCCCTGGGTGACCTTTTTACCTTAAAGATACACAAACAGGACTGGTGAGACCATAGATTTGAGATGGGGAACCCTGAAATGCTGAAGTAATTACACATTCAAGTGCTATCAGTTTGGTTGGTGCCAAAGGAATAAAACAGAAACCACATGTTCATTTGCAAGTTGCAGTGTGAGGTGAACCAGAGTGAGAGACACAGTCTGCCTTCTAGGAGGAAAAGAACATCTGATTCCTGGCGAGCCCTGCCAAGGCACATCTAGCTGGCCGAGCCACAGGGCTCCCTGCCATTTAATCCTGAGGAACAAGGAAAGGCGGGTTAGGTAAAGGGATAAAAGGCTTATTATAAAAAGGTGCTTGGTAACCGCTGTGAATTTAATTATGCTCCCACTGCCAGAATTCCATCAATATTGAAAATAACAAAGAAAACAATTTCCTGAGATATTCCTTATTTTCAGGAGGGTCAAAATTTGCCCTCAAAATATAGTTAGAGGGAGTCAGGAAAAACAAAGTACAAAAGAAATGAACACAAATAGAAGCACAAACGTACCCTTTAAACCAGTGGTCTCCAACCTTTTTGGCAGCAGAGACAGGTTTCATGGAAGGCGATTTTTCCAAGGATGGCATGAGGAAGCTAGTTTCAGGATGATGGAGCTCTTTATATTCAAGTTCACCTCCTGCTGTGCAGCCAGATTCCTAACAGGTCCTGCTTATCAGGACCTTCAGTGGCTGGTGGGTGGGGGCCCCCTGCTTTAAACCACCACCAAGTCACAGGCCTCTATGCAAGGGGAAATCTTACTTTTTTAATGCAGTGTCCTAGGCAGTGAAGGTTTGGTGTTATTGTAAAAGGTCAACAATTCCATAATGTGCATATGTGATTTTTCAGCCATAGACTATTAAAGGCAAAGTGACAATTTTGACATTTAAAAGGGGGTTCTTAGAAAGCATTTGTAGCCACATAAAGGGCTGACATGATGATCCCAAAGGTCTTGTTTATATTTAGGATTTGAATTCTAGAATTCTGAATTTTAAGGTTAAAACTTAAAAATTTTACACCAGAGCTGGGACTAGGGTTAAATAAGTGAGATATTCCCATAGACACAAAAGTTAAGGAGACACCAAAACACTTGGTAATTGGGATTAATAATATTTAGTGCAATGTTTTAAAAAATAATCAAATCAGCAAATCTGGCTCATGAGCTGACTACCTGGTTTATAAATAAAGTTTTATTGGAACCAGGTGAGTGAGGAGTTGGAGCTGTATTTCAAACTCTGACATTATCTACATGTTATGTATCATGAATTTCTTTTGCATTGATTTAAAATATTGCATTAAAATATTATTTATCTTGAATATTATATTTTTGCATTCTCAAATTTTACACCCTGGGCATTTCACTTGGAAAACCCCAGCACTGGCCGTGCTGCAAAACTACTCCTAATGTCTGGTGCAAAACACTACAGTTAGCCACACTTGTGGAAATATTAAAATTCGCTAAGAGAATTACATGGATAATCTATTTTGCCCTGACAGCATCTCCACGTGAATATCATGTTCCCATGTTACAGGTGAGGACCTGAAGCTCCTGGGCCAAGAGCGCACAGCAAAGGCAGAACGTGGTCAAGTCAGGATTCAGTTCTCTTCGGTTTGAAGCAGTGGCCATGTCACTAACCACCACGTAAGATTTCACAAGTTTCTTCTGGGGAAAACTGCTTTTCATTGTTCATGGCACCATGACACCATGGCAACCTGGGACCTGGGGGAACTCTTTTCCCTCTAGGTGTACTTATTTGTTTACTAAATTAATAAAATAAACCCAACTTGTATCCATTTTTTAAGAATAGACCATGAATGAATATTATTATCAAATATACTTGTACAGTGTAGAAGAAATTATTTTTATATATAAAATATAACCAAATATCTTATGCTATTAAAATGAAATTTTTAAAAAATTTTATTTATTTATTTATTTTTAGAGAGGGAGGGGAGGGAGAAAGAGAGAGAGAGAGAAATATCAATGTGCGGTTGCTGGGGGCCATGGCCTGCAACCTAGGCATGTGCCCTGACTGGGAATCGAACCTGCAATGCTTTGGTTCGCAGCCCACGCTCAATCCACTGAGCTATGCCAGCCAGGGCTAAAATGAAAAATTTTTAACACATATGTTTGCTAGGGCCTGGTCACCTGAAATTATCCCAACTTGAGAAATACAGAGTAATTTGATAGTTTAGAAAAAAAAAACTTGGAGAAGACTTTGCAACTACAGTTAGATCTGCATAGTCATGGGGACCCTCTCCTCTTGGAGGGCAGAACAGACTTCTCCTCTGCTGTGGCTCCCCTACTCAAAAGGTTATCTGGCTTGGGCTTCAACCACAGTGATGCTTTGCCAGTCACAGCAGTACCCAGAGGACATAGTCACACATCAACACTCACTGAAATACGGGAACACACAACTGCTGGTGGGGTTAGCATGCCTCAAAGACCTCTTTCAATGATGAAGAATTACTTCTATTCAGCCACTCACTTTCCTCATTTTTCTGCTTAGTTGATCAATTTTATCTTATTTTAATCATACTTCAATTACGGTTTTTCAGTTACTGTCATCCTACCCACAACTCCTTTGAAGAAAAGTTACATAGCCAAGCATTCCTGGGAAAGAGGCCGCTCTCTTTGGTTCAGGAAACCCAGCCTCTATGTGTGATTCTTTGAACCAGGACAAACATGAGAACTTGAGACAGTGAATCCCTAGAATAAACAGTGATCTATAAAGTGGCCTGGCTCAAAATCATGGCCAAATCAACTAGATTTTGCCCTCCTCAGGAATCAGATCTAAGTAATAACCCAAGGAGCAAGGCATTGCACAATGAGAAGTTAAGTCTAAAGGAAGAGGTATGGGTGTTTGAGAACAGAGGTTGTGGCAACCTCAATAGGCCATACATGAACCTAAGTCACACAGAAATAGACTTGCAGAGAGCAGGAGGATGCTTAGTGAGAAGCCACATAGGGCCTGTGGGAGAAATGGAGAGGGGATAAAGTCTCTGCCTTTCCCTTTGTTCCTGGCTGGCCTCTCACCCCAGATGCAAAACACACATGTTTAAAATACAGACCTAATTCCTAAATGAAATAATTACCAGCATTTGGGGCATTATAAACCATGTTTCCCAAATGTCTAATACTAATATAAAGAGGCTAACATTAAAAAAAAGTGATTTTCAAATGGATGAACAACTTTTAAAGAAAAGAAACTTTTAATAATCCATGGGTATAAATAAAAATTCTGCAGAGAATCACTGTCAGGAGAGGCAGTAGGATAATGGCTAAGGGAAGGATCCTGGAACAAGACCTCCCGATTCAAACTCTGGATCGTCACTACCAGATGTTTCACTTGGGCAATTTGCTCCACATCTCAATGCCTCAATTCCTTCATTTGTGGCAAAGGTTGTTGTGAGAATTAAATAAATGAATAGATATAGAGCATAAGCAATGAAGCTTTACTGAGACCTACAATGTGTAAAAAGGAAAGTCTTAAAGACTCGTGTCACACCTTACATGAACTTGAGACCTACACTACAGAATTCCATGGCCTAAGATAGAGTAAGATAACAATGACCCAGCATTTCCCTGCCCTTTGTGTAAATTAAAGGCAGTTACAAATTCTTTGTCAGTCTTCACAGAGGGAATTGATTTCCCCTGCTCTGTTTCTGTTGCTGGTTAACAAACAGAATATGAAAGATGTGATGCTGTAGCACTTTCCAGCCTGACTTTAAGAGACCAGGCATCTTCTGTTAACTCCCTTGTGAAATTTCTGTTTCTGGGGCTCTCCTTAGAACCCAGCCAGCCACCATGGGAAGCCCACATCACTGGAGACCAGGTACTGTTGCTTCAGTCTGTTGCCCCAGCTGAGCTCCCAGCTGATGGACAGTCAATAATCCCCCACATGGTGACTCATGCTGGATGCTCCAATACTAGACAATTTCACTCTGGGTCATGCTCAGGGCTGAGGGCTTTCACCTGGGCCACACAGAGGTCAAAAAAGGCAATGTTATATCTGTTACTTGAAGTTCTTCATATATTAATTTATGAAGAAACACCAAGATAGAATTTTTAAAAGTTTGCTTCCAAGCAACATTTAAAATATAATACTGTTTACCAAACAGACAAAAATATAAGCATTAAAATTGTGTTATTCTCAAGATCATTACAAGATGAAGTAGTAATTCATAGTGCACTAGGTAGGCAGTATGGTTCAATGATGAGACAAAAGTTTAAAGTTATATGACAAATGTGTCCTTCCCTTAGTCCAGCTACTATGTCTACATGACAGCAGGTCAACCCTCACGTGGAGTTTCTGACAAGCATCACCATCTGAGGTCAATGCCAGCTGCCCCCACTTGACCCCTTAACTTCCACCTCTTCTACTTTGTGTTAGTGATCTTCACCGTTTTGTAGATGAGGTAATGAGCTTGGTCTTCTTTGCTTCTTAATGACTTTATCAAGATGCCACAGTTTAATGGTCTTCTTTCCTATCCATTTTGATAAGAATTTATTGCATTAAAATTATACTGTTTACAGAGCCCAAGAATTGACTTAACTGATGGGCTGTTAGATTTGGAAAGGTGGAGACAGACCACATTTTCTTTTATTTCTGTGGGATTTTTCCTTATTTATAATATTTCTTACATTTTGTTTAAATATTTATCAGGGGTTCATATATAGTGGGTTTGGGGAAAGATCAAAGCCAATTATAACTTTTCTGGGCAAAAGAAAACATCCATGGGAGAAAATGAGAGCATTTATTTTTATCCAGACTGAGCTCAGAGTGATTCAGAACACTCTGTAGTGGTTGTTGAAAACACCACCTCATATAAAATAACTTATCCACCATGGCAAAATGTGGTTAATGCTTATGTCAATAAGAGACCAAAATATTCAGGGAAGGTAAATAGTTTTGCAAATAGCAACTGATGAGTTTCTATTATCCCCTATTTCTTTTTGACTGGCAAAAAAACAAACAAACAAAAAACCAGTGGGACAAAGTAAGTCCTGTTAGCTCTGACATGCCTAATCCCTATCCTGCCTAGGGCAAGCCACCTAACACAGAAGATGATAAAATCTTCCCTGGCACCAGATGAAAAATGATAATGTACTTTAGTGATAATGTGTATAAGCCACAAAAGGCAAAACCAGAGTGTTAATATTCTCTCCTAAAAGGAAAGAACTATAAATCCCCTTAAAAGATTCATTACCCCTGAATAGCACTGGTACAAGAGGAACTTAAAAACAAACAGAGAGAAAGAACTGTAAGGAAAGATTCCCCTGGACCGACACCAGCAAGGTTAGCAAAGCTTGCCAATTAGTACACCTCTAATGGAAACAATTGCAGTGGTACCCTGGTTCCACAATTGCTAATATGGGGATTCTTTCTGTTTGTCTTGTTTCTTTTTTAAGATTTTATTTATTTAATTATTTATTTTTAGAGACAGGGAAGAGGTGGGAGAAAGAGAGGGACAGAAACATCAATTGGTTGCCTCTCACAGGCCCCCAAACAAGGACCCGGTCTGCAACCCAAGCATGTGCCCTGACCAGGAACCGAACCAGCAACCTTTCAGTCTACAGACTGGTGTTCAATCCACTGAGTTGCACCAGCCAGGGCTCTCTTTATTTGCTTTTTTAAAAACTTAAAAAACTCATTCTTTATAACACAAGTTTCATTGTCATTCAACCTAATAACCTAGTCAAGAAGCGGTGATATGTGATGGAAGCAGAGAAAAGGATTCTAATCCTGATTCTGACCTTGAGGTTAGCAGAAGAGTTTGCCACTCCAAAATATGCCTTTCTGGGATATTATTTTAAGCTGGTTATTTTTAAGAAATAAAGGCTTAGAAAGAATTTCGTCTTCCCCCTAACTCCCTAAAAAGAGTTAGGGTAGAGAACCTGCTCCAGGAAGCAAGCTATCGTCACCGATATCTAGTTTTATATGAACTAAGTGTGAACCAAGAGGAACCTAGCAAGTCCCATTTGATAAACGTCCTCTCAATGTCTCATTGTCAAAGATGGCCCAGCAAACATTTAGTTACCAAATATTTACTTTTCTATCTCCATGTGAATTGCCTTCCTGCTCTTTGAAGTCCCAAACCACAAACCCTTCTCCTTAGCTCAAGATGGCATATAAGCCTTAAAATTTCCTGAACCATACTCAAGTCTCATTCTTGTGAACCCCTGTGTGTACATTTGGTTCCCTTCCATCAATTCATCTGGTATTAATCCAGCCAAAAGAACTTAGAGAGATAGAAGGAAAAATAATCTTTACTCCCCTACAGAGGCATGAGTAAAGAGACTGTGTTCCAGATTAAGCCATCCTATGTCTCCCCACTAGTTCTGGCATCTTGGACAACCTTTTGACATCTCATTGCTACAATTTCTGCTTATTTACAATGAGGATAACAACAGAATCCACATCGTATGGTCAATTAAAACCAATTACTTGTACAAGGTTTCTTAACCATACAACTATTGGCATTTGGGGGTTGGATAATTTTTTGCTGTGGGGAACTGTCCTCTGCATTTATCAGTGTCCTTGGCCTCTGCCCACTAGATACCAATAATGATTTTAAAACGCCTCTAGATGTTGTCAGATGTTCCCTGGGGCAGGGCAAAATCACCCTCAGTTGATAACCAGTGCTTTAGGGCCTGGCAAGTATCAGTTCCTGAACACTTATCCATTGGTCTTATCTGTTGTTCAAATGATGAAACCCTCACCTAGCCTTAAGAAAGTAAATATCATTGTAGGCTTTAGGTAAACTAATGTAAAATGTAGGAAGAAGGTAATTGTTGATTGCCTAAGTATCAATTTTGTGATACTTATATGTACACATTAATTCATATAATTTTCACTACTGCCTTAGGAAGTCAGTATTAGGGTTTCTGTCAAGTTCTTTTCCATGAAGAGACTGATGAATCAATGGTACTTATAACATGAAAGTTGAGTTGCATGTAAACGTGTTTGCTATTACCTTAAAACAAGTTTCAAAATTCCCGTAAGTACGCACACATCTTAAATGAACAAATCAATATATTTAGGCAACATGCAGTTTCCAGGAATGTGAACCAGTCTGTGAAGCTGGGATCAAGTTGTGGTCCACAGAGGGACACAGCTGACAGTCTTGCCCACTGGTGCCACTGAATCACCTCAGGTGTGAAGCTACAAGGTATGGTTTGGTGGAAGACTCCTGGAGTTTTGCACTTAGAATGTATCCTACATGATTCTGCCTTGAATGCTTCATGAACAACTCAAGTGTGTGTGGAGTTTTGAAACATTTTAATTCAGCTTAATCAACTAAATGCCTTGACCACAAACATCCCTGCTCACTAAACACACCTGGCCCAGGTTAAAATCAATAGTCATTAGGGATAAAGTTCTGCCGGGTTTTGCATATGGCTGGTGGCCTGCAGTCTGTTGGGGTCGATGGGTGTACTTTTACGTAGATGGCAATTCCAAATATTTGACAGAGTCAAAGCAACCTCTTGTGAATACTCCATTGCAGCTAGAATACAGCTATCAGATTGGACTTCTGACAGAAAGGTTGTTAAGAAGTGATGAATCTTAGTTTTAGAATTACCCCATCCCCATGTCATTTTATGTGTCACCCAATAACACATCTCTATATGGGAAAAAGCACACGAGTTAATGTGTTATTATTATATCCATTTTAAAGAAGTCACCAAGGCTCAACAAGGTTAAGTAACTTAGTCCAGGTTTCGGTGGGACACCAAGCAAGCAGTGGAGTGCAAGTTCATACCTAGACCCATCTCCCTGACTGGGCTGCTTCCTACTGGCTGACTAGTGACACCGAAGGAACTGTTCCACTGTAGTGGCTTTGTTAATGGTGGTCAACAGAAATGAAACTTAATTAGGAATGATTTTGTTCTCTGTGCAATATAAAGGATGACCTGCACTTACATCTGCTTTAAAGACTAATCATTACCAGAGTGGAGGGGAGAGGTAACCATGTGAAAAAGGTGAAGGGATTATGAAGTACACATTGGCAGTTACAAAGTAATCACAGGGATGTAAAGTATCACAACATAGGGAATAGAGTCAATAATATAATAATATGTATTGTGCCAGGCAAACACTGGAAATATCAAGAAACACTTTCTAAAGTATATGACTGTCAAATCACTATGCTGTACATGTGAAACTAATACAAAATAATATTGAATATAAACTAAAATAAATTTAAAAAATAAGTGAATCTACAAATGTTAGACAAATTAGTCATGAAGAAATAGGAAAAAACTATATATTTTTAAAAGATTCTGTATTGCTTCATTCTTCAAAAATATTTCATCAAAATTCTTATCCCCAAGCCACATCAGAGACACCCTATCCTATAAAAGTCTTGTAAGTAATTGTCTATCATAAGTTACCCAGCCTGGTCAGTAGAATTATATCCCATCCCTGGAACATAATCTAGATGAATAGACTTAAGAAGAAAAATATTTTGATATCAATAATTAGCAATTTGGAGTCAATTTTATGTCTCTAAGGACTTTCAGACCAGGTGTCAGTTACACAGAACTGACGATTTGTCTTTGGTACAAATGTACTTTGTTTCCCCCCCCAGCAACTAAAAACTGTGCACCCTGGTGAGAAAAGACATTCCTTTCTCAGGGCCACCTGGCTGCCATTCCTTATTATAGCACCTGATTCTACTATGTCATGTTCACAGTGCACGTAATTGGGCATGAATTACTGGCACCTTTTTCTAGGCAATTTGCTCTTGTAAAATAAGTTACAGGGTTATAAAATTACCAGAATAATCCAAAGGCATTATTGCTTTCTTGCAGAATTTAATTGGTAAAGGGGAAATTTTTTTCTGACACAACATTGAACATTTCAAAAACACAGTTGCCCTTTTACTGAAAAGCTAACATTTTCCTCTAGATTCCTGATTTTCATACTCATAGAGCCTTGGTAAGCTAAACTTTAACTTTAGGTTTAAGACTCTATAAATATTTGTCATGGACAGAAAATTTTAAAAAGGAACAGTAGTGGTTTTAGGCATCAAAAAGATTTGTGTGGTGGAAGAAAAGGCTACTGGGCTGAAACTCAGGGGAAGAAGTTGTGTGGTTGTTTGATTTATCACTGTTTGGCTGTGAAAACTTCAACGAGTCCCCTATGCCTTCTGGACACTAATCTCTTCACCGGTGAGGCAAGGGGATTAGACTACGTGATTTTAATATTCCCCCAAAGTATGACAATGTGTGATGGTACTAGAGGCAATTTTAAAATAAAAGGGGGCGTAGTTATTTTTAGTGAAGGAGACTGTCACAATTTAAAACACTAACTAATGGCCACTGTTTTAAATATGGCTTGAAACAAAAGTTTATTTTAGGGTTTTCATAAAACATCAATCTCAAAATGCACCACACTATTTCTTTAACTCTTAAAGTAGAAAATTAAGTGTCGAATGCTTCAAGATAAACAAGAAAATGAGAAAAAAGTCATTATGTCAATCAGCCAATGTCAAAGCCAACATTCTTAATTTAGATTGTGAAGAATTTGATTTTTTAAAAATGGCTTCAAACTACTTCCTTAACACTAAGTAAATGTCCATTATTCATCATAAAATATCTCAATAGTAGCCCTTTGAGAAAAGCAATGCATTTCAGGTAAATCCAAAATAGAATAAAACATTAGAACACGATGGAGGAGAAGAAAAATGCCTCTGCGTAAAAATAAAAACAATTGATATGCCTACAAGAAATAAAAATCCCGCGGGGGGTGGTGAAATACATTATATAAGTTTGTTTCCTGCTATCTGTTACTTCAGTAAACAAAAATTTGGAGGTTGGCTTTAGATATTTGCCATGTCCAGGGTTCAATCTGGCGATCAATTCAGATATCAAATTTAGCTGAGTGGGACAAGCAGACTACATCAAGGCCGTGTCATCCGGTGGGAAGGGAACAGGTAGTCACTGTTCCTGCTGGAATTGTTTTTGCAAGACAGCATTCATCTCTGGGAGAGGTGTAGTGGAGTGGAAGGAGCTTTGCAGCCAGGGAGACATGTCAGGCTACCGAATTTGCAAGGCCCAGTGCAACATGAAAATGCAGGACCTTCTGTTAAAAAAATTATTATAAAATTTAGGATGCTTACAGCAGAGCATTAAGCCCTTCTGAGCCCGGGCTCTGTGTGACAACACAGGTTGCACAGCCATGAAGCTGATCCCCACAGATGTTTTGAACTCCTGCTCAGTTACTTATTAGCTCTGCATGAGACCTCATGCCAGTCAACTGGCTGCTCTTCAGCTCTTCATTTGTAAACTAGAACCATAAACATGCCCTTATAGGCTTATTGCAAAAATCATTTTAGCCAATATGTACTATTTTACAGGTAAATAGTAGATCCTCAAAACAATAATGGCCATTATCATTAGTTTGAAGGGTGGGTGATTCCCAATATCAAATGTCTTGATAAACCACACTTTTTTCTTCTTTTTCTATAGGTCTTAGAAAAGGGATGGACAAGGTGAGTGATGACAGCAGGGACATTGCCTAGAGGTATCGTCACAGCACTGCTCTCCCTAGGTACTGATTAACCAAGCTTTGATCTCTGATGCAAAGACCTGAATAGTTTTCTTCTAGGTTTATTACTGTATTTTCTTTGAATGCTTTACTGTAAGAATGTAAGACTGCTATAGAAAGCCACACTCATAGTAATATGGGTGTCCAATATCCAAAGGGTTAAGTGGCTTTTTCCTAGAAGAAGATTATTGTAAACAATATTTTGTTGTTCTCAGTTCCCCATGGGATCTGAAGGATTGGAACACCTGAATAATGAAACAGCAGGAAACATTCTCTAAGAAAAGTAGGTCTAATTTGCATGCAACCTGTAACATATAATTTTCAAGAACACATGGTGTCTATACTTCACTGTAGTAGTAAATTTAACTTCTGTTACCACAGGAATACGCATTTATGCTTTGACCTAAACCAATGAGAAAATGAGCTTGTGACTTGTCCCACTCTTGAAAGCAAAGATTTCTGAATGTGTTAAAATTCAATGCAAATTTTATTGTTTATAGCATTTTGAAAGGCACTTATTAGTAGAATAGGAGGAAGAAATGCAAGAGGCAAACAAAGAGAAGAGGAAAAGCCTTTAAGGTTGCTTTTTACTCTCCGTACCTTTTACAATTTAGAATATACTAGCTAGAAGAGAAATATGGTTGAAGAAAGGAAGAGTAGTCCTAAGCTTAAGCAACCAGGTAACTATTTCAAGGTCTGAGTGGCTGAAAGCATCATGGTGACAGATTGATATACTGTTTTAAGTATTGGTTTGTTTGGGGCCAATTCCATTAACTTCATAGACTGAAGAATCCAAGACCAATATAAGGGTCTATTAAGAGGCTCAATTGTGAGGATGATCAAGATTTAAGATAATGAGCTTATTCACATCTCTCCTCTCTTCAAAAATAAGCTAGTCACACAATATCTTGTCCTTACTAAATGCACTATCAACCATTTTTAACAGTGGCTCTGTTGTCTACTTTCTCCTCGTCTTTATTGTTACAAGGACTGAAATACACTGTGTGGTTGTTTTACCGCTCCAGTTATCTTCAGATAGGCTGTTGAAATCTGGTGCATTTACTCTTCTGTTCGAGCACCATTGCCTTTTCTCCTGATGATATATAATGCATTGCATCACCCCATCAAAGCCATTTCGTAAGACTTCAGGCATTCATTTTAGGCAAAATGCCTATTTTAAATACCTAGTATATCCTCAAAAAATAATATCTAGTATCATTAGTTTGAAGGGTGGGTGACTCCCTACAGCAATTCCATTTATAAAGCAACAATGCTATTTTCTTTCCTTATAGGTCTCAGAAAAGGAATGAATGAGATAAGCAACCACAGCAAGAACATCCTCGAGCAGGAGCATTTCAGTGCTATTCTCCTCAACTGACTTGCCACGCTTTTCTCTCCAACACACAGACTTGAGTATTTTCCTTCTGTTTCTCACTATATTTACTCCAGTGATGCTGGAGATGTATTTTATCATCTCCAGTGTCATTCAACAGTTGATTCATATGTAAGTGGCATTGTTTTAAGAGCTGTGGTGGATTCCAGAGAAAGAGGAGTTAAAACCACTGCCCTCAAAGTAAGTCTAAGGGGGGAGGTAAAAACTGCAAAGGCAGTGCTGCTGAGAAGGCAGTTGTTAGGACAAGAAGTGATGTCAAGAAAGGACCCCTAGCAGACGGAAAGGAGAAGACACAGCAAAGCATGTGGGGTTAACAGTGTCAGAGCACAGTTGGGTGAGAGTGAGGGAGGTTGTATCAGTAAGGACTGGGGAGGTGGAACAACTTGGAATAATAACCAAACTCAGAATGCAGCCTTACAAAAACATTTTACAAACAGCAAACTGAAGTACAGAGAGTTCACAGAGATGGAGCCAGGACTGAAGAAGAGACCTCTTAAACGTCTGTCACACCACACACAACACCTGCATCCCTCAGCCTTTGGAATGTGCTCTTCTAATGACTTCTTTCAGTGTTCCATGAAATCACCTTAAAAATCAAGTTTTCTCATTCTCTTCTCTATATTTTGAAGAGTGACAAAATGAAAATAAAATTCATCTTCAAAGAGAATTCATTTAATGGTTCCGTGGATGTCTTGATCAAAAAGAACTGTCTTTCAAGTGATGACTTTTTCTTTTTTGGTAATGTACCTCATTTACAAGTGATTGCTCTTTTAAACTTCACTGCTCTTTGCTTAATCAACTTACAATGAAGAATAGCATGAGAGTAGAAGAAACATAAGGAGATACAAGTAACCTTCCAGAAAGCAAAGGAATTCAAGACAACTCACAGGATTGCACTTTTCATTCAATGAAACGGAGCTAGGAATCAAAGTCAAATTTATCAGCACATAGTGGGTGGAGAGACCATGTAAAGTCAAGGTGAAATGCAAAACTGGTAAGTCCAAAAAGCAAAAGATTAGCCCACAAAGACAAACAAATGTCCTCGTAGGCCAGTAGTGGTACAGTAGAGTGTTAAAATGTGGATTCCAGAGCTGCCAGATTTTCTGCATTCAAGTCCCAGCTCCAAGGGTTGTGTTGTGCTCTTGGTCAATGTGCTTAACCTGTGGCCTCTGTTTTCTCAACTGGAAAGTGGGGATAATAACAGCACCATCCCTGCAGGTGTGTTGTGAGAATCAAACGTGTTAATTTTTAATACTATGTAAAGTGCCTACCACAGTGCCTGACACATAGTTCACTGTGATAGAAGAGTCTGCCACCTTCTCCTCTTTTCCTCCTCCTTTTTATTCTCTCTTCTCCTCCTCATTCTGTTTCTGCCATTTTTTAGCTTGAAGTTAATGAACCTTTTGCCTTTACAGTTTCTACATCTATAAATGCAGAATAATAGTACTGAAGTGGAATTTAGTTGTCTATTGTTTAATTAGCACTCATTCTGTTCTTCCTAACAAGACCTCATAGCCATGGGACATAGAGGATGTGGACCTCATCCTCTGGAGCTAAAGCATTAGCTCCAAGAGTAGATCTTTATTGGTGAGCAAATCATTGTAAGCCTATCTGCTTTGCCAGTGAATTGCTCTAGAAACATAAGATACTTCCTGGGAGAAGGTTTTTGGTCCAGGTGTGACCCAAATTTACCTAAACACACTGAAGAGAAGGATTAATACCTATGCTTAAATTCTCCCTCTTAGCCACCAGCTAAGAACAATGAAGAGGAGCCGCAGACCACCTGGCAGCCAACTTTGGTTAAATGGGAAGGCCACGATGACACAAGTTAAAGGACAGGGTTGACAACAGCACAGAAAAATGGGGCCAGAGACTCCCCAGATGGCTACTGGAATTATTTTTCTACCTTTACTGAGGTACAATTGACAAACTGTAATATATTTAAAGGGTACAACTCAATGATTATTATGCATAAGCATTATGAAAGTATTCCTGCAACTGAGTTGATTACCTCACACATCATCTCACATATTTACTTTTTGTGTGGATAAAGAGAACACTTAAATTCTACACTTTTAGCAAATTTATATTGTGGAATACTATAGTTAGCATGCTGTATATTGGACCCTCAGACCTTATTCACCTTATAACTGAAAGTTTGTACCCTTTACCAATCGCTTCTTAATTCCCCCGTTCTGAAATTAGCATACTGTCCTTCAGGCTCATACATGTTGTCACAAATAGCAGGATATTAATCTTTCTGTGGCTGAATATTGCTCCAGTGTGTGTGTTTGTGTGTGTGTGTGTGTGTCATGCTTTATATAGCAATTTATCCATCAAGAGACATTTAGGTTGTTTCCATACCTTGGCTCTTGTGAATAATGCTGCAATGACCATGGAAGCAGATATCCAAGATAATGATTACCTTTTTCAGGGGTAGATGACCAGAAGGAGAACAGCTCTCTGGTCATAAATTAATTGACCATATGTATACGGGTTTATTTCTGGGCTTTCTATCCTCTGCCATTGATTTATGTGTCTATTTTATGTCAATACCACATTGTTTTGATTATAAAACTTGGTAATATAGTTTTGAAATCAAAGTGTGGTGCCTCCGACATTTTTCTTCAAGATTGCTTTGGCTTTGGGATCTTTGGTGGTTTCATACACATTTTAGAATGTTTTTTTCAATTTATGTGGAGGATGCCAATTGAAACTTTAATGGGGATTGCACTGAATCTGTAGATCATTTTGGATAGTATTAACTTTTTCTTAAAAGATTTTATTTATTTATTTTCAGAGAGAGGGTAAGGGAAAGAGAAAGAGAGGGAGAGAAACATCAATGTGTGATTGCCTTTCCCGCACCCACTACTGGTGACCTGGCCTGCAACCCAGGCATGTGCCCTGACTTGGAATTGAATGGGTGACCCTTTGGTTCACAGACTGGCACTCAATCCAGTGGCACACACCAGCCAGAGCAACATTTTAACAATATTAATTCTTCCAGTCAATTAACACAGAATATATTTCCATTTATTTGTATCTTCTTCAATGTGTTAGTTTTCAGTATACAGATCTTTCACCTCCTTGGCTAAATTTATTCTTAATTATTTTTTTTCTTTTGGATTCTATTGAAAATGAGATTGTCTTCTTAATTTCTCTGCCTGGTAATTCATTGTTAGTGTACACAAACACAACTGCTTTTTGTATACTGATTTTGTATCCTGCATTTTTACTGAATTCGTTGATTAGTACTAACAGTGTTCTGATGAAGTCTTTAGGGTTTTCTGTACATATCATGTCAGCAAACAGAAACCATTTTACCTTCTCTTTTCAAACTTTTATTTCTTTGCCTTTTAGTTCTTTATCTTGCTTGTACTATGCCAGGACTTCTAGTACTACGTGAAATAAAAGGGGTAAATTGTGAGCATCCTTGTCTATCTCCTGACATTAGATGAAAAGCTTTTAGCTTTTCACAGTTAAGTATGACGTTAGCTGCCGCCATGTTATATATGGCTTTATTATGTTGAGGTATGTTCCCTCTATACCCACCATCTCGAAAATTTTTATCATGAAAAGATGTTAAATTTTGCCAAATCTTTTCTGCATCCATTGAGATGATCATATGACTTTTATCCTTTATTGTGTTAATACAGTGCATGACATTTATTGATTTATATGTATTGGACCATCTGTACATCTCAGGATAAATTTCACTTGATCATGTGTTTGACCCTTTTGAAGTACTGCTGAATTTCTACTGTCGAAGTTTTTGCATCTGTGCTCATCAGGCATATTGGCCAATAATTTTCTTACCTTGTGTGTCTTTGTCTGGCTTTGATATCAGGGTAATGCTGACCTCATAAGATGAGACTGAAATGTTCCCTCTTCTTTAATTTTTTGGAGGATTTTGAGCAGGGTTGGCATTAATTCTTTTTTAAATGTTTGGTAGACTTTATCAATGAAGTGATATGCTCCTGGAGTTTTCTGTGTTGGGAGGTTTTTGATTACTGATTCAACCACCCTGTGTATACAGACTTTCTTTGTCTTTATATTTTGCCATGGTAGGTTATTTCTAAAAATTTATCCATTTCTTCTAGGTTACCTGACTTCCTGTCATGTTATTGTTCACTTTTCTTATTACTCAGTATCCACTAAACTTTTACGTTTCTAATGTAATTCATTTCCTTGCTCTTCCAACTCCTTTAAATGGACACTTGGACACTTGCTACCAAAAGCGTCTTAACTGATACAAAGACTACCTCACAGTATTGTTGAAGATTGGGCTGAGATACATAAATTCCTTAGCAGAGAGAAGATAATATGTCAAGTGTGAATAAAGTAGAAGTTATTTTTACTCTGCTAACAGCCCCACAGGACTTAACATCAAATGGCAGTATTATCCTCCATGACTTCGGCAGGCTGAAGGCAGCCTTTAATCACAGATAGTGTCTAACCATTGGATTTATGTATTCAACTATAGTTCCACATTACCTGGCAGATTTCATGCATCCACTTTGAAAAAAAAGATATTTCCTTTTCTTTGTCCTCACATTTCCTTACCTGAATTTTAAGAATTGCCTCCATTCTAAGAAACTCAATAATTTCAATGTATACTTTTTCCATGTTTTTTCATAATTTTTTAAACTTAGAATATTTTTCTTAAACTCAAGTCTTTCCAGACTTACTCCCATATTTGTTGAGGTCACACCAAGAAAACAATGATATTTCAAATCTGATTACCCATTCTGACATCAAAAAAATTAAAGAAGCAATGTGAAAAATTTGAAAAGAACAAAATGACAACAATAGGACATTCTTGATTATATTTCAGACTATTTTCAACTCTGACCATATGCTTTATTTATTAATGTCTAGTTTTCTTCCAGAAAAGGAGGTACTTTAAAGCAATCCCAGAGTTCGTGCCACAAGATAATACAGTCCTCCTCGATCAGCAATATTGTATAATAAAAATAACATGTAATGCAATTATAAGCAATCAAGCTAAAAAAATAGGTATCATTCTTGTTTAGGGAGACTTATAAATATAAATCTGGGCCGGGAAAAATAAAAGTGAGCTCTGAAGTCAAAGTATTTCAACTTCCCTATGGCACAAGCAATGTTCTTAGGTTTCTGTTTACATGATTTTAGTTATTTTCCATTTTAGTGACTAAGAAATAAGAAGCCTGATTTACTAAATTTAAGTAGAAAAATTTTCATGGGCTCATGTCCAAGGACTGTCGTCAAGAAAAAAGAAACTCACAACTTAGTTTGGTCTCCTGCAAAGTTTGTGACTCAGTTCTACACTGGGATCTAGTCAAATTCATTTCGCAGCTCAGCTCTCTTACGCCCAGGCTGTGAATCACTCAGTCACTGCACCAAGGAAAGCAGCTATGACAACCGGTCTGAACGTCCACGTGAGATGCACTGAATGACTTCCATTTGTTGATTTGCTCACTCACTCACTCACTCACTCACTCACTCACTCAACTCACACATTTGTTCTATATTTCTTCCAGCAAACACGTTTTAATATACTTTGTGTAAGGCATGCCTTTCTAGTTACTGAGGATACAGTAATGAATGAAACAAACTTTGTTCTCTTGTGAAGCTTGTATTTAATGTGGGCAGTGGTGTGCTGATAACTGACTGTGAATAAAAAAGTCCCCAATTTGTGCCCTGGCTGGCGTAGCTCAGTGGATTGAGCGTGGGCTGCAAATCAAAGCATTGCAGGTTCGATTCCCAGTCAGGGCACATGCCTGGGTTGCAGACCATGGCCCCCAGCAACTGCACATTGATGTTTCTCTCTCTCTCTTTCTCCCTCCCTTCCCTCTCTAAAAATAAATAAATAAAATATTTAAAAATAAAAGTCCCCAATTTGTAGCAATTGTCAATATCCAAGGTGTAACTATTTCCATTATGGCTAATTTGCCAACCTGTTTGCAAAATTCCTGAATATTTAGTGATAAGCTCTTGCCAAACTTGTATGAACAGGCTCCATACCACTGGTGGGGGAATCAAAAATAAGTAGAATGTGTAGTCTGAGGCAGGGGTAAGCATTATGAAGAAAAACACAGCAGACAAAGGGGATATGGAATGTTTGTAAATGGAGAGGGGGAGTGAAATGATAACTAGCCTGGACAGGGAGGGCTTCACTGAGAAGGTGGTATCTAATCACAGGCCTGACAGTGTGGAGGGAATGGGCCAGGCAGTGGAAACAACACTTTTCTCTGGGATTTAAAAGAACATTAATGAGGATGTCAGTCTTCGTCTCTGTACAAGGTCCCTCAATCTACTTATTTTAGCCCAATACCCTGCCACTCTTGCTTTTCTTCACAGGTGCAGTGCATGTGCTGACGAATCAGAAATTCATAGGTTGAAAACAGTCTCTTCATCTAGTCTTTTAGGCCTCTACCAGCCCCTGTACATTGTCCAAAATCTTAATCCAGACCTTAAGGGTTAGCCTGAACAGACTCACTTTCTCAATGCTTCAGCTAAATCTGTCAAGTGAACAGAAGAATATGAAATTTATTTCAGAGCTAACACAGCAGGCAGGCAGCCTTCCATGTAAAATGTGATGGGCTTCAAAATTGTTCTTCATGTGCATGTCATAATAACCACCAAAATGCCCATCAACAGAACATACTTGATGAAGTATGTAGACACAATGGAATGAAGAATGTTGAACAATGATGTAAATCTAACGGTAATGAATTTGGAAGGTGTTCACTTTATTAATGTTATCAGCCACACACTGACACCTCCTGAGTGTGTATCTATCTTGTTTGCCTTAGTTTCCTCCTCTGTAAAATGGGACTAATAATGGAAACAACCTTATAGGTGACTGTGAGGCTTAAATAAATTAACACCTAGAAAAGTTAGTATATTAATCCATGTTAACTACATGTAATAAATGTAATCAAATAATAAATAGAACTCACGTAATAGATGTTAGCTACTCTCCTCTTCCTCTTTAGTAATATTATTACTGTTATTGTTATTATGTTCGGCCAAACACTTGAAGGCACTTCTGTTATCTCCATTTAATATATAAGGAAATTGAGCAACAGAAAGTTTAATAAGGTGCCTTATGTCATAGAGAGAGTAAGAGATGGAGAGGAGATTCACAACCAGACAGTCAAATTCTCAATAGCTGCGCTATCAAACAAAAAAGTGTTGTGGTACACAATGCAATATATAGATGATGCATCATTGAATTGTACACTTGAAACCTACATAATTTTATTAGCTAATGTCACCCAATACATTTAATTTTAAAAAATAAATAGAAATTTAAGAACAACAACAACCAAACACATTTAGGGCAGTACTAACTCTTCCAGAAACAGAGGACCATGAGGGCAAAAACGGTGTGACTTAACATTTCCCAGTATACAGCATGTACTCACCATGTTGAATGAATACAGGCCGGAAACCATAATCAACACTATTTACTAAGTGCTCACTTATGTCTTAATAAATATCATAAATGTTTAACATGAATGACATGAATCATTTCACATATCCTCCCATGAGGGAGTTACTAATGCCACCTCATTTTACATATGAGAAGCTTAGTCAAAGAGAATTAACAAAGTACCCTGAGTCATGCAGATCGGTGCGCAGCTGCACCAGCACTCACACTGCAATCTACTGGACTCCACGTCCCGAGCTCTTCATCACTGTGCTTTCTCTGCCTCCAATAGAATGAGGAACAATGACACACTGTTTTCATTAGACCCGAGGAAATATGAATCAAGGTTGGAGGCTTCCTGTGAATAGACAATAGTCTCCTCCTCTATTAATTACAACATGTGAACAAGAAGAAACGCAGTGCTCAGTGGGGACCTGAAGACAAGCTCTCAAACTTGAAAGAGCCAATTAGCTTTGGTGTAAAAACCTCTCGTACTACTCAATGGCCGACCAGTGTCATGGTAAAAACTGTGCTTTTCCTCCCCAAGATCAATCTCTGCCATTTCCAATCTGCGCTGTGCGTGAATCACGCATTTTAAGACTGGAGAACACTGAGTAATGCTTCACAAACCCTCCGAGGCATAAAAATAGAAGCTTAGTGTCTTTGGTATGGACTCCCCCACTGTTGCAAAGTAACCATTTTCAGTCTTTTGAGAAAGAGCTCACAGGCTTTTTTTCAGCAGCATTTTAGATGTTCTACTATTCCTTGTAATTCTCCCAATTCACGCTTCCTACAGAGCAGAGGAGAGTGTGTCTGTCATCGGAAGGCCAAGGCTAAAACAAACAGAGCATCTCTCATAACAAGACATCCCGGAGCCTGGGGAGAAATGTACTCTGCTGCTGGATGCTCTGCTGTAACCAGGAATGCAAATTATCAATCAGGTCATTTGGGTTTTAATTAGTGACTAGTCCAGAGCAAGGATTACAAGCAGTTCTTTCGATCTGCAGAGGCCAAGATCTCAATCACTGTGCTGGTGGAGACCAATTTCAGTGCTCTTGAAGCCAGGAAGGTAATGGGAATAGATGAAGCTAGTGAGTTGCAAGCAACAGGGAATGAAGAAAATGTGGCACTTGGGAAACACATGGCCCCATTTCAGCACCTCTTTTAATGAAAGCGAGGCCACTCTGCTCCAGTGGGTGGTTGCCACAAAGCAACGTATCCTGCTTTTGTTTTATTTTTCAATTATTTTTACAAGTTACAAATCAGGATTTTATGTGAAATTTCAAATTTTTCAATGTTGGCAGCTAATTAAAAAAATAATGCTCTGTGAGATGAACTCACATAGCCATGAGGTGGATTTGGCCTCTGGGCGCCTGATCTGTGACTTCCATTCCACTGCATGGTCTTCTCTGCAGACCGAGCAGACGCCAGGCTGACCGGAGCTGCTGCTGAAGTTTCAGGCAAACTCCTATCTTGTCCACTTTAGCTCAACAAGGTCTGATTTGACTGATGACCTAGCAACACATGAAATGCTAATAACAGCTGACATTTATGGAACCCCTGCACGCACACAGCACTTTACACAGATCAGTTGAGACAAAGCCTGTGAGGTGGGTTTTCTTATCATCCCTGTTTCACAGAGGAGGAAACTGAAAAATTGAGCGGGTGGATATCCTGTGGAGGCCTAATTGTTTTCAAGTAATAAAACTGGATGCCTAGGTAAATGTTCAGACTTCAGATTACTCTGAATTACTGTGCAGAATAAAATACCCTGTTACTCATACAATTAGCACAAAGAGTGGTATAAGATTGTCATTTACATTCTGAAGAAATAAATACTGGCTTTAAAAATTGCAAATAGGCTACAGAATTAAGTACATAGAAATGAAGAATGTATTTAGAATTAATAAAAGTCTATGGAGAAGGTGATGTTTTGTGTTGCTACCAGAAACTGGACCCGAGGCAACGCCCCTCAAAATAAATGGACTGTATAAAAACATCCAGATCCTTGGACCTAGTAATCTACTATTAATAATTTATTCTAGAAATAACTTAAAGGAAAACAAGGCATCAGCTCAGAGTGTTATCAGCATCTGGTTTTTTAATAACAAACAAACAAGCAAACAAAAATAGATAACCAAACTTCCCGAGGAGAAGAAGTACTTCTGATGTACAGTATGGTAAGAGACTAGATAATCACTAAAATGTGTAGCCCTGACGATTATCGGTAACACAAAATATATTTACAAATATATTTCATAAATATATGTATTTATGAGACACTAGGTAAATAAAGAGAAAGAGATAATTATATTAATTCAGATTAGAACTAGGTAAAAGTCTATGTAAATATAGGCTAGAGAAAAATGCAAATATGTCTTTGGCATCATTTTGTAATGTTTAATTAATTGAATTATGATCAGCTTGGAAAATAGGGGACTTTCGACTGCTTTTACTAATTCTGTTGCAGCAGCATTTGTTATTTGCTGCAGTCAGATTTAACCTCGTCAAAACTATGCTAAACACCCAGGCAGCGCTCAGCTTTCGCCTTCCAAGACTACAGTTTAACATTTCTACTGTCCCCATTGAGCACAAACTCTAGTGTTTCATACATTTTCTGCAACAATTCCACAGAGTGGTGTTTTGCATACGTGGGCCCAGCTACCTGGGAATAAACTGTCACCTGTGAATACCGGTCATGAATATTTATGTTATAATGTATTGTTTCAAAGCAAGCTTCCATGTGGTTCTCCAAGTTCGTATCTGCTCATTTTGAAGACTTCACTCTTGCTAGCCCCAAGATGTAGAAAAGGCTTGTCCCTTGACCTTCTCCAGGCTCCTGGTCCAGCGCTCTGATCACTGGATGTAAATAGTAATACCTGACAAACTTCTCGCGTGGTGGTGTTACTAATGGAATAGCCTCCGCCTGTGTAGGGGCTGGGGGCATATGGCAGTTCTATGAACTTTCTTTTTGATTTGCTGTGAATTTAAAATGACTGTGAAAAATAAAATCTATTAGAGAAAATAAAATGAAATAGTAATGCCCTGCCACCACCAATACTTGTTATATTTGTTTATTTTCTGCCTTTCTCCACTAGATTATAAACTCCATGAGGGTTGTTAAATTTGTCCCTGTTACTCAATGCTAAGTCCCCCACACGTGCAATAGTACTTGGCACTTAGAATATTAATAAAATCTAGCATTAATGCAGCACTTATTATGTGCCAGGCACTATTCCAGATGTTTTACTTATATTAAGTGATCTAATATTCCTAAGGTCCCTATTATTCTTTCCATTTAATAGATGAAGACCCTAATAACACTTAAAAGTTATGTAATCTATTCCAAATACCATGATGGACCAACTGACTCTAAAAAGGCCACCAACTGTCTATAACTCCCAGTATAACTTGTTTAATCTCCAGGCTCTGAGAGGGGACAGAACCTATACATCGTTTCTAACAATGGCAAAGGTGACTATACCACCTGACATTGTAACTTCTGCCTTGCTAGTGACACACTACTGTCTCATTTTACTTTGATTTAGGAAAGCACCCTATGAAGTACAGGCAGACTTCAGCCCATAGCCACCAGAAATTGAGGTCCTCAGTCTAACAACCTGCACGAATCTGCCAACAATCACATGAACTTAGAAGCAGATCCTTCCCCAGCTGACCCTTGCAGATAAAATGCTAATCCTGGCCAACACTTTATTTGCACCCTTGTGAGACACCCTAAAGCAGAGGACACAGCTAAGCTGTTCCCCAACCCTTGACATACAGGAACTGTGAGATAAGGTGTTGCTTCGAGCTGCTAAGTGTGTGGTATCTTGTTGAATAATGTTGTCAGAAGTTTTAAAAAATGTATTCAAACACAAGCATTCTAGAACCCATACTTTCAACCACTATACTATATTGCTCCTCAATAACTATTTGTAGGATGAATAAATGAGTAAATAGATGGATAGATGTGATGATATCCAAGACTCTATATACTTATTTTAAGGAACTACAATAACCTCGATCCTCAAACCTATGAAAGGCACTATAAGAAAAGAAAAATCAGCAACTCTGTCATGATTATAATTACAAAAACTCTAAATAAAATATCAGCAAAAGAAATCCAATGACTCATAAAAAGGTAACACATTATGACCAGTTGGGTTCATTCCAGGAATCAAAGATTGATTTTTTTCAGCTAAAAATCAATAAATTTTAACCACTACATTCACAAAATTAAGGAGAAATATCACATGATTATTTCAGTATATGCAAAAGAAGCATTTGAGAAAATTATACTTCTGTCTATGATTTTTAAAGCCCTCTCAGTAAATTTGGAAGAGGACAGAATCTATCTTCATCTGTGATTTATTAAAAAGCCTTTTAGAAAAGTTGGAGTAGATTTTTTATACAAAACTAGAAGAAGAATTACACTTAATGGAAGTTTGAAGGTTTCCTTGATTTGGAAAGACAAGGCCTCCCCCTCCCCCCACTTTATTTGCCATTGTGTTAGAAATGCTAGCCAGTGCTAAAGCAAGAAAAAATTATGTAAGTTATAAGAAAGCAAGGAGCTGTAAAGAAATAAGGAATTAAAATCCTCATTTGCAGGTGAATTGATTACATACATGTAGAAAACCCTAAAGAATCCACATAGAAATTATTAGAATTAATAAATGATTTAAAAAGGTTGCTGGATAAAAAGTACAGAATTCAATTGCACTTTTACACAATATATTAGCAAAAAGCAATTAGGAAAGAAAATTTAAAACACTATTTATAAAATTCAATACACATTAAATGCAGGATTAAATCTAATGTAAGAAGGGCAAGACTGCTATTCAAAAAACCATACACCTTATTCCACTAACTGTCTAATTTCACTCAGACAACGCCGCCACTAGTAACTCACTAGCACTTCTGTTAGAGATACACACAGAGGCCATAACCAACATGACATGACAAAATAAAACATGCTCAATTACCCATATATTCTCAATATATTTAGCACATGCACAGGGTATTGAAAACTGAGGAAATGAGGAAGGTTTTGCCCTTTTTTCCTTCTGTTTCCTCCAGTGGTGGTGTGTATTGGTTGCCTAGGAAACAGTTACAGCTGGGACGGTACTGCCTGCGTTGCCACCCTGAGCAGGGCAGAGATTTCAGTGGTAGTTTGTTGGATGGAGCTCAGCCCCAGTGGAAGGGCACCTGTGCAGCTTCACATGGCACCAGAGTCACTCATTTCCAAGGAGTCAAGCTATGTATCTTGTTGTTAGCATTTCTGCAGTTCAAAAGAAGTAAAGGGTATGATGGTGACTGGGTACTAAGGGTGAACATGGGTATTCAAGGTGGAACTGAGATAATGCAGGTGAAAAAATAGCAGAATTTAGAAAAAGATTCTTAAGTGGATGGGGTTGAGAGTGCTACTCACAAAAACAATTTGGACAGCAATTAGAAGAGGAAAATTTAACTACTGTGCACAAGGAACTGTGCTATATATTTTCTTTTTTGATCTTTGGCATCCATTCCATCAGGTGACCCTATCGCTCTCTTGTTCTGACAATCACAGGCACACTTACTATCCTCATCTGGAAGGTGGTAACATGGGCTTCAAAGAAGCTAAATGACTCTCTTGGAGTTACCTAACTAGTAAGCAATGAAGTTAAAATTAAATGTCAACAAAAACCCGTATCGAGCTACTTCCAAAGCTGTTTCCAGACATGGATAGAGTAAAGGGAGGTAAAGGATGCTCTAGGCTTAAGAAGATGTACGTCTGCATTGTGTTCCGGAAATGAGAAATGGGACGTAGAAGCCACATGTGTACAAGTAGTTTAAAAAAAACAACTAGAGGACAAATTGTGAACTATCTTGAATGCCGAAGCTTTTTTTTTTTAATTCAGTAACTAGGCTGTCAAATTGAGCAGCCACTATGCATGGCAATATGGATAGTCTAAAACAACATGTGTTTTGGGCATAAAATTTACACTGGACTTTTAGGAGATTGAAAAACTACTGTAAAATAGCTCATCCATCATTTTTATATTGACACATGTTGGCATGACTATATATTGGATGTGTTGGGTTCAATACAATCTATTAAAATGAATTTCATCTGATTATTTTTATTGATTTTTTAAGATGGCTATGGAATTAAAATTGCACTTAGGGGCTCACATTGTATTTCTCTTAGTTACCAGTGGGAGACCGTGCAAAGCCTGGGGAAAAAAAGGCTAGTTCTGGCTGCTGCTCCTACTTCAACTATTCTCCCCTCCTTACACACACACACACACACACACAACACAAACTCGACCTCTCAGCCCAATGTTATAATTTATTTTACTCCACGCTTCCTTAGAAACAAGCATCCAGGACTCTCCCTTCGCTAGGGGGAGAAAAGCAGCTCTATGCAAACCCTGAAATAAAAATAGTTTAACCAAACTCCTTCGCCAGGAGTAAAGATGGATTCATTCAGCACCTAGAAAGTGTTTACATTTTAAAGAAAAGAAAATACCTGTAGGGAACAAAGAAATAATGATGGCCCTGTAAGAAAAATCAGTTTCCAAAGCCTCCAGAAAGAGCATTCAAGCAGGGAGCGCTTGTTCACGAGATCACCGAGACAGCAGCCTCAGCAGGCACCTGGTGACTCACTCTGGCTTTGCCATATTATGCTTTAGCCCTTCTGACCTTGATATTGCATACGGCACCAAGAAATTACTCACCTCATCATCAGGACAGCCACCATATGGCAGCAGCCCCTCCTAAGTCAGGTGGCCTAAGCTAGCTTGCAAGAGTCAGTTCCAGGAAAAAAGTAAACAAATCCTCATCTGAGTCTTGTTCAAGGTATTTCATTCTCGTGTATCAGGATTTTAGAGTCCATAATGTCTGCAGTGCATATAGATATTTTTCATGGGCACCTGTTTTCTCTCATGTGTGACAGACCAGTGCAGTACAGTACAAAGGGGACATAAGGTCCTCAAGTTTTCTGAATACTGTGACTTGTAAATCCCCCAGTTTAGTAGAGCTGGCCAGTGGATGCAGGGGAGCTAGTGGTTGGACAGTGTAGTATTGAGCAAACAGGACTGGAATGGACAACCACGAAACCCGAGTTCTGGTTCTTGCTGTGCAACTAAGAAGTTATACCACCTGGTAGAGTTGCCAACTCACCTACACCTCACAACTCCTCTGTCCTAGGAAGGCCTTCTAAATGGGTGGCTCTCCACTTTTATTTTCCCTCCAGCATACCTGAGAGATATAAGACACTCCCTGTAGAAATAATAAATCACTGTTAATGTTCCCCCGGCCAAAATTCATGAGCACCAACTATTTTCAGCCTGGGGTATCAAAACCTCGAGGCATTTGGGAAATCTGACTTACTTTTAGAGTCTCAGAGATTATCTTGTCTCTAAGAAATCTTCTGGTGTTGTAAAGATGAGAAAAATCTTGAAGGTTATTATCAGCTAGATTTGCCCATGACCCCATGTCCCTTCTTCCTCTTTTTTTTTCTTATTCTCATTTCTGCAATCAAAATATGCCACACTTAGAGACTGCTTTCTGATGGGTGTTGATTTGAATAAATCACTGAGGACACCATGCTCCCATGAAGAGACACTTGTTAAGCAAGTTCAGTCTGTAATTTCTCAAATGTGCAGAAAATGTTTTTGACCAGATAACATGCTGGAACATTGGGTCTTCTCCCTGAAGCTGCCCTGCTCTCTAGTTGCCCTTAAACTTGGCTCACCAGGAAGAAAAACTTATTCACAGTAAATACTCAAAGTATAAGTACTCTGCTCTCTTTTCTAATATGCTGTGTACCTAAGTCACTCTGTAATTTCAATTAAATTCAGCTTGCATATTCTGAGCACCTTTTCTGTATAAGATTTGGGAAGAATGTAAGGACAAACTATGAGAGGTGCTGACAGAAGGGAACTGGAGGTAATAATGGAAGTTCAGTTTCACTCTAAATACCAGAAATTTGGATTTTATAATGACCCCATATAGTTCAATTCATAGCATGCTCTTGTCTTTTAGGTGAATGGCTATGCAAAGTCAATAGAAGATACACAATTTCTTATGTTTTTCACAGAATCCTCTGTAAGGAATGAGAACAAAAGTGTAATGTGTTTCAACTGTGCAACAGCCAGTCCTGAAGACTGAATGCTTCTCAAATAAAATCTGAACTTAAGGAAATCAGACTTGGGATGTAGAGGGAGGGCTCTTAAATAATATTTATATTGTTTAAATAAAAGAATTTTAATTTCTGGCTGGAAATATCAGAGAAAATGAGCAAAGAAGATGTTCTGGGGCTCTGTGTTGTTCTTAGGAATCAGTATTTGGCTTGGTTTCTAAAAAGCAGGTGGGACGTGGTAAACAAGTGTGAAAGGAGGCCATTTGCAGAGAAGGAAAATGACATCGGCAAAGCATTCATTAGAAAGGCCAGGGAGGCTTGAGAAAGGGTTTGTAGACTGGGTTGGTGGGATACAGGGGTCCAGGTGAGGCAGAAAAGCCCATAAAGATGGGAGAGTTATTAATATAAAAATACATAAAGGAAACCTCACTTAAAATGTAATTGGGAAGCCCCAAAGAGGGAACTTCACACATGCACCACTAGTTGCAGCCTATATAACAAACAGAAAAAAGGAATTATATTGACAACAGAGGACATGTTTTACAAAGAAATTCATCTCTTGCTTTTAAGAAAACAAAGGATAGTGAGGCACCCCCTGCCCCAGCAACAATGCACTAACCACTCTTTGCAGCCAGTGAAAAGCTAATATAACCTGGAACTCTTGTTCTTTTCCAATGAACTTTTGTTCAAAACAACCTTGCTGTTTGCCTCAATTTCCTCCTAAAACTCCATAGAAGCTAACTTTCCCTTTGTCTCTTCAGACTGGTCTATGGTTGGCCACAGCTTGCTTGTCCCAAATTGCAATTCTCTGTTACTCCCAAATAAGCTCATTTTGCTGCTAAAACAAACGGCTATTTTTGAAGCTGCCATTACAAACTGGATCTTGGAGGGCCTTGGATGTCAACTGAAGGGAATTGATTTTATTATGAAGGCGATACATTTTCTGATTAGAAGAATACCAATTCACCACTAAACACAAAATGCTGAGTTACTAGCTGTGCTGAGTTAATCACATATTAAGTCATGGCAAAATAGTTATTATTTTAGAATTGATTAAAAACCTTGAGTTTTTCCACTCCACAAAAATACTCATTGTTTGGTTTAGATGGCAACAGAGAAATCAGAGAAACAAAGGACATTGAAAAAGGATAAAATGGCCCTGGCCACATGGCTCATTTGTTGGAGCACAGCTCCCCGCACGGAAGGGTTGCCGGTTCCATTCCCAGTGAGGGCACATACCTGAGTTTCGGGTTTGATCCGGGGTGCAGCGCACATGGGAGGTAACCAACCGATGTTTCTCACATCAAGGTTTCTCTCTCTCTCTACCCCCTTCCTCTCCCCCTCTTGCTCTCCTTCTCTCTCTTTTTCTCTCCCCTTTCTTCTCTCTCTAAAATCAATTGAAAAATGTCCTCAGGTGAGGTTTGTTTGTTTGTTTTTTTAAGGATAAAATGTATGAAAATAAGGGGACAGACAAAACATGAAGAGAAAAAGGTTCTTATCACTAGGAAGACTCTTATCCACTTCTGAGGAGCCAGCTGTTAAGTGCAGAGAAAAAGACAAGAAGCCCGTGACCTTTCAGCCCTGGTCACTGTCAGAGATGTTCCCCTGGCAGCTTTTGTTCATCCGTGTGTTCAGTTCCTCCCTCTGTAGTTCCACGTACCTCTTCAAAGGAAAACAAAATGACAAAAAGGGCCATTTTTGGCTACTAAGCTGTCTTTCAGTTGAGTCACCCTGTTGCCAAAAACACTCTCTTGCTCCTTTCGGAATTTTAATGTTCTCCTTTTAAGTCCTTCTTAGGGTGGAAGAGATCAGTCTTTGCGAGTTAATTGCATACATGCAGCAGAACTAAGTTATAGCCTCCCTTGTTGATTTCAGGAGCTGAAAATACTTTTTTTTTAAACTCTGACAACATGAAGAAAAAGTCTTCATCACTAAATGGAGCTACTGAAAGGAAGGAATAGTCTAGTAAAACAAATCAGGACTCCCTTGCTGGTTTTCTTAAGTGATGAATTAATGAATTTTAAATTTGCCATTCAATTGCTATAACATGGGCTATTTCATGGAGCAGTAGCCCAGAACCTAAAAGATAACACTTGGCTTAGTCACTGACTTTTTTTCTTTGTTTTGTAGACTTTGGTGTTTTTACCGCTCTAAACTACAAGGCCTAGTGAAATGAGGCAAATTTACTTCCTATTTCCTCTTATAATAATGAAAGATTTGAATAGGAATCTGAAAAATAACCTAAGACATTTTGGAGAAAGCTTCCATATAAAAGTTGGAACCATGACTTCATGAACCTGTTTAAATGTGTAGTGTTAAGACTCAAATGGTTGTATAACACAAATACACACAAACTTTTAAGTGCTGTGGGTCTTGTTTCCACTAACATGAAGACTAAGAAGAACCTCCAATTTGCTTACACAGATTCCCACATTTTACTTTAGCAGAGAGACAGAACGTGGACATAAAATATTCAGAGACTGCTGCTTTATCAGCTCTATTATGCAAGGAATAGAAGAGATAAAAGGAAGCCTGACGGACTATAAGAAGCTGTCTCCATGAAGAACAGACCATCACGTGGCTCCATGGTTTGAAAAACCACCTTGATATGGACACACTTTTTTGGGTACCAGCCTCGATGTAGACCATGATTACAGAAAGCTCTTTGAAATCCAAATGGATTTTAAAAAACAAACAAACAAGCAAAAAAATGAAAAACCTAGTGGCTTATTGAATATTCACTTATTGGTGGTTGCAAACAGATGCATCCATGCATGTACTTTGAGGCAAAAATCACTGGAAGGCCAAGAGTTTCCAAATGCAGCTGCCAGGTTTCCAGTTGGTCAGCATCAGGCTGACATGAAGCTTATTTTAGCAGCAGTGATTGAGAAATCATAGCAGAGGGAAAAAAAGGAAAAAAAGTGAAAGGCTTCCAAGAGGTGACAGGAAATAAAAAATTGCATTGTGCAAAAGCTAACTCCAATAACTGGGACCAAAGAATATAAAACTATCTTTTCCCTTAAATATAAATGAGGCCATCTGCCAGGATCCAGAGTTTGAGTGACAGGGACATTTTTAAACAAAGACTCAGAAAAAGAAATGTTTTCTTATTTAGTCTATTTTATACAACAGTTTTTAAATGTAGTGATGGAGGAAAAAAAAAAGATGTAGGGTAAAGCTATATGGCTTAGAAATAAGATTACATCAGAATAAGGTTACTATATTAGAGGGAAATTAGTAAGAATCTATATATAATGGATGAGACCAGGTATCTAAGGGAACAACTGAGAAATATTTTAAGATAATGCTTCCCACACTTGACTGTGCATTTGAATCACCATGGAACTTGGCTAAAATGCAAATTTTAACTCATCAGGTCTGGGATTGGGCTAAGTTTCTGCGGTTCCTACAAGCTCCCAGGTGATCCCAATGCTCAGATCCTGCCCATCACACTTTATTAAAAACAAGCAGGAATAATTAAAGTGATTGGACCAGTCAGCCCTAATAAATTAACCCAATTATTGGATCCAAATGGCAGGATATCTCCACTGTGGAAATACATATATCAGAGTTGAAGGCTGTAAACATTAAGATTATTTGTTAATTTCCCTTTATCTGATTGCATTCTATTCAACTGCCTTTCAATTATAATTTGATTTCTTGTGTAAGAATTCCTCTACAGAAAATCGTGCCAGTTAGGCAACCTAACCCCTGATGGCGAGGGGAAAAAATGGGCTTTGGATCAAGAAGAAAAAGGCATGTTTGACATGTAGTTCATGGTGATGAGTAGAAGGCATGTGAGAAGGAGGAAGATCACAATAATGATGATTACACACTTGTGCTAGGTACTATGATTAGTGCTTTCTACACATCACATCAATCTCATCAGTTGATACTATTACTCTTGTGTTACAGATGAGAAGAACCTGAGGTTACAGTGCCAGAAGGGGTCTGGGTGAGACTAAAACCCATGGGTGCCTGACTCCACACCCACATTCTTTGCCAATGTGTATATATATATCCCAGTATGTGAATAACTTTTTATTATAACTGTTCCTAAAGTAAGCACTCCATAAATGGTAATTACATGTCCTAATTACTAGATATGGCTTATATATGAGTTTATAGTTGTCTTTTGTGTATTTGGTTAACATGAGTCCAACTCCATGAGCCTTATAAACTCTAATAATACGGATTCATTAGATTGGTAAAACTGAGGATGAAGCTTCTAATGATGGCAACGCCACCCTAGGGAATCTAGCCGAGCAGTTACTTTTAAAAATCAACTCAGATAAGTGGAACATTTCTCAAACATTTAAACCAAAGAATTATTTCCTTCTATCTACATGCCTTTCCTTGAAGCCTTTTTATATAATGTATCTAGTTTGAGCTTGGCTAGATATTTTCTCTATTATATAATTTAAGCATTCCCCTTCATTGTAATTTCATAATTACTAAGATAATAGTTCTATTTCTAATGTATACAACCAGTGTGCAAATGAACTTGATGAAAAGTATGTACTGCCAATGGTACAGATTTTAGTATGTGTTGGAAATGGTCAAGCACAAACTACAAATTAGCAAAGATATCACTTCATCAGTGCCAATGTGCATGGCCTTCTATGATGTAATGTCTTTCAAAAACATTGTGTGCAAAACTACATATTTGGAAATCAAATATGGTTCCTTCTGGAATCCAAATGGTTCCTCCCATTTAGTTGACTACTTGAGATCCCAGCCTACAGGGGCAGGCAGGAAAAGTGAACGTTCAGTCATTAAAAGGTTAAGCAGAGAGTAAAGATCTGGTTTTGAGTACATGGAACAGAATATAGAGAAACCAGCTTAGAATAAGGTTCAGAGTGGGTTATCTTTCCCTCAGCCATCTAACCCCAAACTGCAATGACTTTAATCTAATTTTTGTACTGAAAAGGTGGGAGCATGTCCTGCCTGTTGTCTGTGGTCCAGCCCAGGAACAGAGGTCAATGCTTTTCTGTCCTTCTTCAAACCAAACACATCTTTCTGACTTAGCATTTTCTAACAAAGCCTGTTCTCAGGTCTCCATTTTCACAAAAGAAAGCTATTTGATTTATTTTGATTATATTTTATTTAGAATGTGCATTATTATATTCTAGAGAAATAAGGTAATTTTCAAGTAAAGTGCCTCGCCTTTCCTTATGCAAGAAACCTTACATTGTCCTGATCAGAACTGAGAAGGGCAGAGAGCACCACATGAGGCTGATTAATGGGAACCACAGGGTTCACATGCCTTAACCTTTTCTAAAATGCCAGGGGTGGGGGTGAAAAGACCGTGACTCCTACTGCAGTCTCTCTTAAACCTTCTAACATTTGGGCAAAAACACATATTTCTGATGATGATCTGAATTAATAAGGAGCACCTGTAGCTAGCCAAGAAGATAATACCTAAACTGAAGACAGTACGATCCCTGCATTGTTTCCAGGAATTACCTAACACCTCTGTTCCATTCTATTTCACTTCCTCCTTCTTATCCCCTTTATATCTACATTCTTTCTATTCAGCATACTTGATATATTTCAGTGAGACATTAGACTAGCTAGCATCCACATCCTCATGACATCAATTGAAAAGCATATATACTCTTGGTAGATGTCAGCAGGAATGAGAAGGGAGAGTTGTGAAAGCAATAACATTTACCAGGGTAGGCAGTCTAAAAGGGGGTATGTATGTTTGTAAATACAGATTTTTCAAAAAATATTTTTAGTCAATCTACTTTTGATGGAGTACCAGGAACATTTTCAACCAGAATTTTACTTCCTTCTGGAAGTAAAGAAACCTTACATTTAGTCTCTTAAAAACACTTGGCAATTGTCACCGCTGATTACACATCTAGTTCATATGTAGAGATCTCAAAAAACAGACGTCTGAGCTCCATGTCACACCTTTTGAATGGGAACATGAAATGGTTGGGGCAAGGAATCTGTAAAAGGCACCCAAGGTAATTCTGTAAAGCAATAAGAGAGCTAGTGCTGTGTTTTCTCCATGAATCCTTGATCTGGTGCCATCATAACAGTATCTAAAGATTGGTCTTCAATGAAGATTCACATAAAAGTTGGAAAAGATACCAAGATGGGTATTAGAAAATTTTATTTTCGTGAAAAAGACATACATATTTATGAATAGGTAAAAATATTTAAAATTTTTCATATCCCTCCAAATCTTAAATATTTAGTCTACCTTTCAGTTTTCTGTCAATATCAAGTATTTGAATCCAATTCACATTTATATGACCCTTACATTTAATAACTTTTATTTTGCTGTTTATTTTTAAATGACTTATTTCAGCTACATAAAAGTAAACATATGAACTTTTGACACTTGTTAAATAGGTATAAGATCTTTATATAATGCTATATTTTCAGAAAAAAATTAGCTCACACAAAATTTACTACCAAAAAAAAACTAGACTTCTGGCCAAGATGGAGATGTAGGCAGATACATTTTGCCTCCTCACATAACCAAAAGAAGGACAACATCAAATTCAAAAACAAAAAATAACCAGAACTGACAGAAAATCAAACTGTATGAAAGTCTGACAACCAAGTAGTTAAAGAAGAAACATTCATCCATACTGGTAGGAGGGGCAGAGATGAGCAGCCGGGGTTGAGAGGACTCATGGCAAGGCAGAGACTAGAGGACCAGGGCAAGTGAAGTGGTGGTTAGGGGACCAGGTGAGGCAGTGGTGGTGGACCTATATTTGTGTGTAGATAAACTGGGAGGAACAACTGGGAGTAAGACAAGCTGCACAACCCAGAGTTCCAGAGAGGGGAAATAAAGACTCAAAACCTCTGATCGTAAAAACCTGTGGGGGTTGCAGCAGTGGGAGAAACTCCCAGCCTCACTAGAAAGTTCATCGGAGAGACCCACAGGGTCCTAGAATGCACACAAAACCACCCCCATGGGAATTAGCACCAGAAGGGCCCCATTTGTTTGAACATAGCAGGGAAAGAGACCCAAAGCCAGCCAAGAGCTGGGCAGGTGGCATTGTTCTCTCTTAGACCTCTCCCCCACATACAGCACCACAATGCAGAGACCTGGGTTGCCCTGCTCTGGCGAATACCTAAGGATTCGCCCCTCAGTATGTAACAGGCATGCCAAGACAAAAAAAAAATGCCCCAAATGAAAGAACAGATCAAAGCTCCAAAAACAGAACTAAGCCAGGAAGAGATAGCCAACCTATCAATTCAGAGTTAAAAACACACTGGTAATCAGGATGCTCACAGAAATAGTTGAGTATGGTCACAAAATACAGGGAAGAAGTGAAGGCTATGCAAAGTGAAATAAAGGGAAATGTACAGGGGACCAACAATGAACAGATAGAAAATTGGACTTAAATCAACAATTTGGAATAGAAGGAAGAAATAAACATCCAACCAAAAGAGAATGAAGAAACAAGAATTCAAAAAATGAAGAGAGGATGAGTAACCTCTGGGAGAACTTGAAATGTTCCAACATCTGAATCATAGGGGTAGCAGAAAGAGAAGAGGAAGAGCAAGAAAATGAAAACTTATTTGAACAAATAATGGAGAACTTCCCCAATCTGGCAAAGGAAATACAATTCCAGTAAGTCCAGGAAGCTCGGAGTCCCAAAGAAGTGGACCCAAGGAAGCACATACCAAGGCACATCATAATTAAGTTACCCAAGATTACAGATGAGGAGAGAATTCTAAAAGCCACAAGAAACAAGAAGACAGTCAACTACAAAGGAGTTCCCATAAGACTATCAGCTGATTTCTCAAAAGAAACCTTACAGGCAAGAAGGGGCTAGAAAGAAGTATTTGAAGTCATGAAAGGCAAGCGTCTACATCCAAGATCACTCGATCCGGCAAAGGTATCATTTAAAATGGAAGGGCAGATAAAGTGCTTCCCAGATAAGATCAAGTTAAAGGAGTTCATCATCACCAAGCCCTTCTTATATGAAATGTTTAAAGGACTTATCTAGGAAAATGAAAAAGATAAAAAATTATGAACAGTAAAATGACAACAAACTCACAACTATCAACAACTGAATAAAAAAAAAAACCCAAAACAAACTAAGCAAACAACTAGAACAGGAACAGATTTGCAGAAAGAGAGATCACGTGGAGGATTATCAGTGGGGAGGGGAAAATTGGGGAGAAGGTAAAGGGAATAAGAAGCATGGATGGTGGGTACGAAATAGACAGGGGGAGGTTGAAGATAGTATGGGGAAGAGGGAAGCCAAAGATCTTATATGTACAACTCATGGACATAAACTAAGGGGGAGTGATGCTAGAGGGAGGGATGGTGTACAGCAGAGGGGGCTAAAGAAGAGAAAAAAATGGGACAACTGCAATAGCATAATCAATAAAATACATTTTTAAAAACCTAGAAATTGAGTAATATAGTTTAAATAGATTGATTAGAATTCAACCATATTAAAAATAAGCTCTGGAGGTGAATATTTTAAAGACCTAACATGGGTATTTACTTGTACTTTTGTTTATGAAGTGACTTAGGTCAGAGATTCTGCCTTAATAAGAGTCAACTTATTACTCTTATTACAACATAAGTGGCCAATGTGTAGTAATTTGGTGTTTCAGAAGCAACTGGATGATTGTTATCATGTATCAGATGGGTAGTTGGACTAGACAATCTGTAAACATTTCTAATCCAGAGATCCTAAGCAAAAATTTCTTAAATTTTCACCATGGAACTGAGGCCTCTCAACAGCTTCATGAACAAAGTTCAAATACACCTTACTAGTGATTTATTGTGTGACCTAGACCATGACTCAGATGCTGGAGTGATTCTGGGTCACTATTTTACTAACCTAAGTTGGGAAGAGTTTTAGTGTATGTACATGTGTGTGCACACATGCACATATACTCATTCTCATGTGCATGCATGTGTGGTCAGAATCTAAAAGATCAAAGCACCTATTACCAATAGGAGTGGGTAAAATAATAGTTGCTCATAGTGTTAAAAATAGGTTTGAAGAGATAATATGTGAGGTCTGTCCAGAAAAAACCCAACTATTGTTAATACAATGGGAACAGTTTGAATGACATTGATGTAACCTGGCAACCAAGGAGAGTGGACTGGAATGTGCATGCATGAACAATGACGACTTCACTGTACTGGTCAGTGGGGGTGGTGGATGCCATTGAGTGAGCATGTGCACTGTGTGGCTGTAGCATTCAAATGACTGAGCAAATTTAGAGTAACAAGTCTGCATCTGATTTTCCGTGAAACTTAAACATTCCTCCACAGAAACTATTTGGATTATACAGAATGCAGTAATTATATACACCCAGGATAACTCCAATTAATTAGACTTTAAAAGGATTTTTACTTGGAGAAAAAGATAGGCTTAGAATAATGCCATACATACTAATTCCAAATAAATCATTTAGTCTTAATAAAAGGCACGTACCAAATCTTTCAAAGACCATAAACAAAGTGTCCTGGCTGCTTTCCAATTTCAAGTAGAATTGTAGGTAGTACCCATTTAAATTTACAGATATTTCAACAGATTTAAATTAAACTTCTAAAAGCTAAATCATACCTCCACTCAGAAGAAAAACCTTTGAAATGTCTCAATAAATAATACCCTCTTTCTAAAACAGGGATTCAAATCTTATGATAATCATAAACTTGTTTATCAAAGCTGGCCCTAAACAATTTAGTTAAAAACTATATATAGTTGTTGCTTGGGACCCCTGGAGACAGCAAAATCTGTGAATGCTTTAGTCAGTCCCTTATATAAAAAGGCAGAGTATTTATTTCTAATGTACACAATCCTCCAGCATACTTTAAGTCCTGTCTAGATTACTTATAATACCTACTACAATGTAAATGTGATTTAAATAGTTGTCATACTGTATTGTTTATGGAATAATGTCAAGAAAAAAAGTCTATACATATTCAGTATGGAGGCAGCCATTTCAGGCCTACCTATACAGTACACATCAGCAACTGCATTTATTTTATTTAAATATTTTCACTCTGTGTTAGGTTAAATTTGCGGATTCAGAATCCATGGATATGGAAGGCTGACTATAGGTTACACCATTACGATAACACATTGGAAATCACATCCTCAGTGACTTCTACGACAGCATTTCCAAATAGCTGACTTAGTCTCTAAAGGCCAAAGAAAATTTCATCTCTATCATCCAGGAAAATTTCAATTTCTCCAAGAGATTATCCCTTCTCTAGGTTCACATAACCTTCCAGTTATGGCTTGTAAAATGACTGTCCATGCCCCTCTTTCTGTGTCTGCTTCTATGAGACCATAAACTTCCTGAAAACAGGGGTCATATCTTCTTTATTACTTAAGTCTCCAGAGGGATAGTTTTCGATTTCTACTTTTCCAGTTCTGGCAGACTTTACTTTCCGAAGACAGCTTGACCAATATAGATCCCAGTCCATCAGCTGTCTTTACATGTGACATTGACACCCCTTCAGAGAGTGTCAAATCTTGACCTTTGAGAGATGTGTCTAGGTCTGCTCCTATCCCCACTCACCCCTAACCAAAGTGGTTAGAAATTACCTCAATCAGTATAATAGGGTAGAAGTCTCACAAGGGACTTCCGATAAAAGGCATTGCCTTGGTCTTTTAGATTGCTCCCTGATTAAGAGGCCTGAACTGACAGAGCAGAAACACCTCCACACCCAACCCCCAGCCACAGTAAAAATTGGCCACATGAGTCAGCTACCTTGAAAATGGATCCCCCAACCTTAACCTAGTCCTTTGATAGCTGTTGTTGCAGCCAGCACCTTGCTGCCTTCTCATGACCTCCTCAGCTGAGCCATTTACAAATTCCTGACTCAAGGAAATCCAAAAGCAAAAATAAATTATTCATGTTGTTTAAGCTGCTAAATTTTGGGATAATTTGTTATGAAGGATTATACACAGTAGTGTACCTCTTTAAAAAATAAAATCTAGAAATCCTTAATATACAAAATAAATTTACTGAACACCACTGGAAATCATAAAGCATTTAGCAAAATATCTTACCAAGAGCATAGATTATATTTCCTTCTGAAATGTTAGAGCACATTTCAAGAACTTTGAAAGTATTTAATTTTGTTATCATTCAAAATTCCTGACTCAAGGAAAACCAAAAGAAATAAATTATTCATGTTGTTTAAGCCACTAAATTTCAAGTAACTTACTTTCACATAGAATTCTGGACTTAGAAAAACCACTCTTAGGGCTACTGCATGTCAGAGTAGAAATTATATGGTGAAATATTTTCCTCATTAAAATTGTAGTGAAAGAATAGAAAGGGAAAAGGAATCCTAATGGCCATGAGATGTAACCACTAACAACTATTTCTGGCTTAGAACAAAACATACAAGTCTTCGTGTTTTATTTTTGTCAATTGCAAGATTCTGAAACGTGGAGAAAAAGATTTTTATTTTTATTCATAAAGTAACAATAGAGGGTTTTACAGATAAAAATAAGTAAAAGTTCCCTCAATTGAATGTCTGTTACTGACCCTGAGCTGACACGTAGGGGGGCTTTGCCGAAAGCTTTCTGAGAAGAGTATACAATTTTATTGGTCCCACAGCTATGTGTCTAAGTTATGGTCCCATGGTTATATGTCTAAGTTGTCACTGAGGAGAGAGTGCGATTTCCAACAGAATGTGAGAGAGCCGAAATAGAAGCTGCTTCCCGTCACTAGGCAGTCAAGCAGGGTTAAACCAATCAATAGTACTTCCTTGGCCATGGACTTCATAATGAAATGCACTTTAACCCTGGGAAGGATTTAGATCCCTTTGTCAATCTCCGGAAAAAGACTGCTATAACCTAAAACATTGTTTGCCTATCTACCATGACTCAAAGATCTCTATCTCATTCAACACTCCCTCCACCAGCAGCAGTGTATATATGGGTCCATTATATGGTTTGCTAAATGCCGTTTTAATAGAGCAAGCTAGTTCATTCCAGCAAATATTTATCTAGTTCCTGCCATTTCTAGCTATCCTGGGCCACCACAATTATTAAACAGTCTCTTCCTTTAGCAAACATTATGGAGAGTGTACCATACATGGTGGTGAATAACAATAAGAGCTCCTGACTTTAAGAAATGAGTAGCCTAATAGAGGAGACCGATGTGCCAACAGAAATCTCAAATCCCAGTGTGGCAGTAGAACAATGGAGGTGTGCACGTGATGCAGTGCGGGGTCCCAGGAATTGCTTCTTGGCTCAGCTGGCTAGAGATGGATGTTGGAAAGAGTCAAGAAAATTTACCTAGGGGAGAAATATAGCTAAACATGCATTGAAAATTTATAGTAAAAAACAGATGTAGAGTTTGGGTTTCCGGCCAAGATGGAGGCATAGGTGGTCGCAGTGTGCCTCCTCGCACAACCAAAACTAAGGACAACAAAAATTGAGAAACAAGAAACAACCAAACAAAGAGAATTGAACCGAATGGAAGTCTGACTACCATACAACCAGACCGGTAAGGAGGGGTGGAGCCTGAGACCTATGGAGAGGGGTCGAGAGGTCCCGGCTGGAAAGAGCAGTGGCTGGCGGGTGCGCAGGGCGCAGATGGCAGTTGGCGAACCCGGTGGCGGACCCTGGATGCGAGAAGCAACGAGCAGACCCAGTGAGGCATGCAAGGCAGCTGGCTGGCCACAGCTACACGTTCGAGGGCAAACTAAGTGAAAACGGGAAGCAACACAGACCGCACAACCCAGGGCCCCAGCACCAGGAAACAAAGCCTAAGAGTACCAACTGAAAACACCCGTGGGAGTTGAGGCCAGGAGATTCTCTCAGCCTCACAGGAGGCTCCTCGGGGAAACCCACAGAGTCCGAGAAGGTACACAGGCCCACCCGCCTGGGAGCCAGCACCAAGGGGGCCCAGTTTGCTTGTGAGAGGCAGCAGGGGGATTGGAGTCCTAGAGAGAGTGGAGCCACGACATTGTTCCCTCTCAGACCCCGCCCCCACACACAACGTCACAACCCCAACGTCACTGGGGTGCCCCACCTCATGAACACCTAAGGCTCTGCCACCCTTACGTAATGCCTGCAACCAGACCAAAGGAAAAAAGATGGCTCAAACAGAATTGAAAGCCCCAGAACCAATCTTTTTAAGTGACACAGAGATAGCCAATTTATCAGATGCACAGTTCAAAGCACTGGTGATCAGGATGCTCACAGAATTGGTTGACTTTGGACATAAATTAGATGAACAAATGCAGGCTACAATAAGGGAAATGAAGGAAAACACACAGGGAACCAATAGTGATGGGAAGAAAACTGGGACTCAAATCAATGGAGTGGACCAGAAGGAAGAAAGGAACAACCCAACAGAAAAGAATGAAGAAACAAGAATTCAAAAAAATGAGGAGAAGCTTAGGGACCTCCAGGACATCTTTAAACGTTCCAACATCTGAATTATAGGGGTACCAGAAGGGGAAGAGGAAGAGCAACAAATGAAACACGTATTTGAATACATAATGAAGGAGAACTTCCCCAATCTGGCAAGGGAAATAGACTTCCAGGAAGTCCAGGAAGCTCAGAGAGTCCCAAAGAGGTTGGACCCAAGGAGGAACATGCCAAGGCACATCATAATTACATTAGCCAAGGTAAAAATGAAGGAGAGAATCCTAAAAGCAGCAAGAGATAAGGGGATAGTTACCTACAAAGGAGTTCCAATCAGAATGTCAGCTGATTTCTCAAAAGAGACCTTGCAGGCAAGAAGGGGCTGGAAAGAAGTATTCCAAGTCCTGAAAGGCAAGGACCTACATCCCAGATTGCTCTATCCAGCAAAGCTTTCATTTAGAATGGAAGGGCAGATAAAGTGCTTCTCAGACAAGGCCAAGTTAAAGGAGTTCAACATCACCAAGCCCTTATTATATGAAATGTTAAAGGGACTTACCTAAGAAAATGAAGATTAAAAATATGAACAATAAAAAAAGACTTCAAACTCACAGTTAGTAACAACCACACCTAAAACAAAAGCAAACTAAGCAAACAACTAGAACAGGAACAGAACCACAGAAATGGAGATCACATGGAGGGTTAGCAACAGGGAAGGGGAGGAGGAGAGAGAGGGAAAAGATATAGAG